>JANEYF010000177.1:1455000-1984109 GCA_029963845.1 Rhamnusium bicolor | reverse complement strand
ACCACTATTCACTTCACCATAGTTAGTATGTAACTAGTCATTTGCACTATCATTTGTCTGTTCCATAACCTATGGCATACTGAAGAGAACAATTAGTTCGAATCGATCTATGTCTGGGTTTTTAGGAACACAAATGATATTGGCTCGATCTATCGTGATTTACTTGAGAGGCAAGTAACTCAATGCAGGCTCTAGGTATTTGTCCCACTGAGTAGTTGTTTCCCTCAAATCATATTTATCACATTAGCTTAGTCCACCAGGCTAGGGGTCGCCGCTCTCGGTACTCGCTGTAATGCGCAAGTCGTTATCCGCCACAGAGACATCGAAGATAGTCGTTCGATAGTAGGCATTTTAGACCATATATAGGTTTACACCTCTCACCACGGTTGCATTTCACCATAAGTTAGTATATAACTGCAGGTTGACACATATCAGTTTTGTCTGTTCCAGATAACCTATAGCATACTGAAGAGAATAAATAGGTTCGAAATCGATCTATGTCTGTATTAGGAATTGACAAATGATATTACATCGATCTAGTCATGATTTGAAGGTAGTAATCCAATGTAGTCGGGTATTTTCCTTGAGAAGTTGTTTCCTTCAAATCATCATTTAATCATATATATATATATATATTATATATATGTATATATATATATACATATATATATATATATATATATATATATATATATATATATATATATATATATATATATGTATATATATATATATATATATATATATATATATATATATACATATTTGTATATATATATATATATATATATATATATATATATATATATATATATATATATATATATATATATATATATATATATATATATATATATATATATATATATATATATATATATATATATATATATATATATAAATATATATATATATATATATATATATATATATATATATATATATATATATATATATATATATATATATATATATATATATATATATATATATATATATATATATATATATGTATATATATATATATATATATATATATATATATATATATATATATATATATATATATATATATATATATATATATATACTAAAATGAAATTAAGGTAACGCCTCGCAAAAAAGAAAAAAATTGCATCGAAACGGATAATGCAAAAATTGCAAATGGCAGAAAGAGATGCAAACCACCGTGCAATTTTTTCTTTTTTGCGGGCGTTACCCGTTAATTTCATTTATTTTTACTGAATGTAAATAAACCTACATTTAGAACTCTTGCTCTGTAGCCGTATTCATTTTCCTGTCCGGGAATCCCAAGCAGGTTGCTATAGTTGCCTGCGTGTGCGATGCTTGGACGATGCTCCCATACCGGAGTCAACCAAGTGGAAGTTCATTAAAGGTGCGACTGGCTCCCTCTCAGTGGTTTTCCTTTTGTGTCTTCTGAGTTTTATCCATCATTTTACTCAGCTACACTTTGCTGATGAAGACCAATTAGTCAGAAACACGTGTCCACGGTTTGCATCTTTCTGCCATTTGCAATTTTTGCATTATCCAACTCGCAATTTTTTTCATTTTTTGCGGCCGTTACCTGTTAATTTCATTTATTTTTACTGTGACGTAAATAAACCCGCGTTTAAACTCTTAAGCTCGTACATAACAGGATATATAGTTATTAGTTATTATTGGTTTTAGTGCGTTTATATATATATATATATATATATATATATATATATATATATATATATATATATATATATATATATTATATATATATATATATACATATTATACTACATAAAGTATATATATATATATATATATATATATATTATTATTATTATATTTATATATATATATATATATATATATATATATAGCTAAAATATTTTTTTTTTTTTTTTTTTTTTTTTTTTTTTTTTTTTTTTATATATATATATATATTATATATTATATACTATATATATATATATATATATATATATATATATATATATATATACCTAAGAGAAGAAGATAAACATTTTCATTTTGAATTTTGATATAAGGCTAATGTCTCGTGCCTAGATGGATTGCTGAAAGATTGGTAACCTCTTGCATGGTGTAAACACGCTGCAACGTATGCAGAACACCATACCAGGCAGTACTACTTATGGTCGGTCTCATGATGGACGTGCAGGCAATAATTGTTTGTTTTTACGGTTCACCTACTACCTAGCCATAATAGAGGTTAGAGACTCATTGATACGGAGTTAAACTTTTTGAACCGTCTCAGCTATGTATTTTTGAAAAGTTGGCCTCGTCCAAATGAACTCCGAAGTATTTAACGTGTTTTTTAGTGCCAATTTTGGAAGCCCTTTATCGAAATTGATGTAACAATTTTGTGAATTTTTGGTTCAAACGATTTTTCCAAGTTTAGCTTCACCTTCCATTTGTCATAGTATTCTGAAACACGAACCATACTAGTCTTCGGCAATTGATTTGCGGTTGGTTCGTAGTGACTATGGCTGTATAAGGCTGTTACGTCAGCGTACATGGTCAGCGCATTGGAAACGTCGAAAATTCGACACGTATAGGTTATATAGTTTTATTGTGAGAACCAGTCCTTGACATACACCCACTTTGATTTTCCGGAGTGTGTTATTAACTTTATCTCCAAGTCTCTTCCATGAATAAATGAGTTTAATTAGAAAACTAGGCAAGTTAAACTGGTGCCATTTATAGATACTTAGTAACCAAACTGTATCAAAAGCTTTCTCAGTAAATAAGAGCAATAAGATATTATTTCCAAGGTTGTATTATGTCTTTACATCATTGACGATCCTGACAACCTGCTTTATGGTATTGTGTCTCTTCTTGAATCCGAATTGGAAATCATCGTTCAGTTGTACGTGATCGATTTAATAGGTAATTAATCTATTCTGATAGATCCTTTCGATTATCTGAGATATCGCCGATAATAAGGATATTGGAGGATAGCTACCAGCTAGATACGGATTTTTCTTAGACTTCAAGATGAGAACACTATCGCACTTTTCCACAATGTGGGCCAATTCTGCAGGCGCAGCATGAATTTTGAGCAGATTTTGATCAATACCCTCCTTGCCTAATGCCTTATTGTCGCGGACATGGGGTTGGTCATGACATTTTCGAACTGACCTCTAGTCGATGAAATTTTCACATAAAGACTATGAATTTGAGTTACGAAATTTTCTGTATGGCCATGCTCTAAATTGCTGACCCAATGAGGGTTGTATATATTTTGCAGTCAAAAATATATACAATATATATGTTAATTAGTAGTTATCAAAGAAACAGGGAATAAAAAAGACAAAAGTTTTTTTTTAAAAAGTAATGAAACAACGTATCAAAATATTTACAGTGTTTTATTATATTATTATTATTAAATACATTATTAAATTATCATTATATTACTACCTGAGTTCAAGTTCTATTTTGAAGTAATGATTACTAGAACCGCCATGATCTATTTTAACACGGACGCGTCAACAGTTTGTTTATTATTACATTGAAATTTCACAATATAAAGTTATTTTCCATTGATTTGATGTGGTCAACTTATGTAGTATCACGCAGTAATGATTTGGTAATCCAAAATATACAGCAATCACAACATTGACTATAACTACCCTAAAAATGTGGTAAAATCGCGTGTCTCTGCCGACTTAACTTGATTTATTTACTAATGTATGTAATGTGAATAGGTCGACCAGTTTGTTACTTACTCTGAAATTACAGGTGATTTAAATAGTACAAGATACACTTGAAATACAAAAAAATTTTTAAGGTGCATGTTATTCAATGATGTATTAAATTATTAGAGATAGCTCATTGAAGGAAGACTAAGATTTGGCAACGTATCACGGACAGTATGGACAGTTGACCGCACAACAGCTAGATGGAAAATTAATTTGACGGATTTTCCGCTTCTGGTTTAAATTGCAACGTTGCAAATTAATAGACCCATGTCTAATAATTGAATACACACACTGTATAATATTAGACAGACAAGTGCACACAAATTTTATTACTCGCGTTCAATAACCGTGTATTTCTATGTTTTGAACACATCTAAGTATATTTTACCTCCCATTATAGTATGTCACTTTAAATTTGCAACAACCTCTATATATATATAAAATGTGAAATGCCTGCTTATTATTATTATCAGATACTGCACCATTCATTTTCTTCAGTATTTCTTCATATTCATCTCTCTAGGTGGATTAATTGCTTTTTCCTCTTTTCAGTGAGTTACACATTTTCTCTTTATAAGGTCTCATTAAACATATTTAGCTAGGGCTTCTAAGTCTTTTCCCAGCTTATACCCTTCCTCTAGACCATTTCTAACCCCTTTATGCACATACTTTATAACATGACCCTTATTTATAAATTATAACATAACCAACGAAATGTACTCCATTAATAAAACGGATTTCAAGTGACCTGGATATTGTACAAAAAATTTTCAGATTTTTAAATTTAGTTGTGTTCGAGAAACACACACAAACACATAAACATAGACGTAAAGATTTATAGACAGACAAACAGATAAATTTGCTATTTGTTGGTCTCAAAAACATTGATTTTCATCATAATCAGAAACTTTATGACCCCGCAATACTTTCTCTATTACTTATAGATGAGAAAGTAATAGTTGAAGATGTAAAATTAACTGGTTAGTAGCAGCGCAATGTTAATGTCGTTTCCGTTATTATTTTGTAAGTTTCTTTGTTGTAAAATTGTAAGTGACTGTATAAAGTAAAAAAATCGTGATACTGAATTGAGAATTTGAAAAATTAAAAAAATATGTTAACATGCATGGAATAGCAATTGCATGATTAGTGATATTGCAAAGTTTTGAAAAGAAAGTAATAATACATGAAGAAAACTGAAATAATCCGCCATTATTTTGTTAAAACGGTTATAAATTAAGGTGTATCCAATTACTCTGTAGATTTTTGAATAAACTATATATGAATTCGTAGAGTCGAGGTAAGTAGGCACAATATCAATATAACATAATATCTGACGTGTCAATGGAAATACCATATGTGCCAAATTCGATGCTCACCATTGTGATCTCGGAAACCATAAGAGCTACTAGGGTCGGTTACATGGGATAAGTTTTAGAAAATTTTTACTGACTTCAAATCCATTAAGAAATCACGGCTAACTGAGGGGACATTCGTACAAAACCAGATAAATCCAGATTTTGCATTTCCAGCAAATCGACGAAAATATATACTATGCAATCGGTTGGATAATTTTATATACATTTTTCGGCAAAACATGTCTTAGGGGTTGAACCAAGGAACTCTAAAATTTTGGCAAAATTCACAATGCAAAAGCTTTTTTAGAAAACAAAATCATTGGATATTTCAGCTTTTTGCACAAAATTGTTGGATTTATTGGTTTTTGCACAAAATTTTTGAAACGATATATTTTTCTTTTTGATTTTTTCTATTAATTGGCTAAATAAATTCATTACCAAAAACATTTATTTTAAAATTTGTACATAGCAAAACTGCAAAAAATAACTTATTTTCAGAAAAGTAGTTTTTTTACATAATAATTTAATCTAAATATAGATTACAGTTTCCTCTTCATAATCACAAAGTTCTTCTTGTTCTTGATTCTCATATTCCACTAACACAAGGTGCACTCCATAACTTCTTGTACCACATAATTTCTGGGTTGTCCTTTCCCATATATCTTTACATATATATATATATATATATATATATATATATATATATATATATATATATATATATATATATATATATATATATATATATATATATATATATATATATATATATATATATATATATATATATATATATATATATATATATATATATATATATATATATATATATATATATATATATATATATATATATATATATATATATATATATATATATATATATATATATATATATATATATATATATATATATATATATATATATATATATATATATATATATATATATATATATATATATATATATATATTGTTTAATCATTCTTGTAACAGTTTTGTTACTACTTTTATATATATATATATATATATATATATATATATATATATATATATATATATATATATATTTAAAATTGTCTAAATTGACATATTTTACTTTTTTACCTTTTTTTCCTGATCTTTACACATATTTTATTTATAACAATTCTGTTTAGCAATGTTTTATTTTCATCTATTTAATCACGTTTGTAAGTATTATAATAATTAATAATAATTTTTTAATATTATAATGTACCTACTATACTTTTTAGATATCTTGAGAATGGAATAAAAATTTTTCCGAAAGCTTGATAAAACACAGAGATTTTTATTTGAATTTAGCCACTTTATAATTGTATCTCCACTATTTATGTATATATATTTTTATATACATATTTAAACATTACGTTATATATATATATATATATATATATATATATATATATATATATATATATATATATATATATATATATATATATATATATATATATATATATATATATATATATATATATATATATATATATATATATATATATATATATATATATATATATATATATATATATATATATATATATATATATATATATATATATTACTCTGAGGTATTTTAAACTTTTTCAAAACGAGGTTGGTAAGCAAGAGTTGGTTAAGCAATGGATAGCTTTTCTTAAATGAGTCCTTCGAAAAAAACCCTTCCTCGGCATGCGACATTATCTGAAAGCTCCTTTTAAGTGCAATCTGAAAAACGAAAAATACAGTATGGATGCCATAAGACAAACCAAAAGTTATTTCCCTATATATCGAAAAACAAAGACTATCGAGCATCCATTTCAGATCAAAATATTAGTCTTCAAAGAATGTCCTAATAATGCAAAAGTCTAAAACCTGTCTGACCAAGAATTATTTGGCTACAAAGATAAATCATAAACTTTTCGTTTTTTGGAAAGTCTCAAAAACAGCTTCAGTTAGCTCCTGATTTTTGAAGGGATTTGGAATCAGTATAAAATTTGCTAAAACTTATCTCATTTAACCGATTCCGAAATCCCAATGGTGAGCATCGAATTTAACACACGGTGCGCATCAAAATGAAAACTGTAATGTTTGATATTACGAAAAAATATAATCTTTATCAAAGAAATTTTTTCTAGTTTCGAGAACAGAATCAGAAAGTATTCCGAAATGTTAACCTTTAATCGTCTAAAATATTTGAAATTTAAGTTTCATTTCCAGATTAATATTTTTTAAGTGTGTGACATTTTTGGATAGGAAAAAACATTTTTTTTAACAAACCAACCTCTGACATCATTTTGACGCAAAAGCTTGTTTAAAATTTTTTTAAATAGTATATAAGACAGTTGCTTACTATCCAAACAAGGCGACAAGAAACGTTATAGGATACCACAAACAAATAACTATAGACAGTTCTTGAACAATGTTGTAGTGAATCCGTTACTTATTTAAGTATTTTTCGAATGAATTATTTTTGGGTTATTTCAAAATAGCTATTTTCAATCCTTCCCGTGTTTTATCCCTATAGCCGGAACTATGTGTTTATTTGTGAATGGAAAGAAATGGCCAATAAATTTTCTAAGTAATAAATAGAACCTTTTCAATACAAAACTTTTTGTATTCCCATTTGATACACTATAATACATTATTTAATAAAATGGGATACTAATGTTCGTGAGGCCTCCTTGCTTATCAGAACCCCGATTCGCTTTTTAGCGTTATTGAATACTATGAACAACCCTTATGTATAAATGATAACACAAGTGGTTCTCTATTGTTTGTACGACATTTGTATTGTATGCGTGGGTATTGTTTAGCAAAAACACACTCAATGTTTATCCCAAATGCTGAAACCGTACGATAGCGTATAGTGCTCGATGGCTGTATAAAGTATTGGTTAAATGAATTAATGTCCCTACTACAAATCACTTTAACCAAACAAAGAGCTGACTGAAATATTGTAATTAGAGTTTTAAATGTTTCGTTCTCAATATCTTCTCCGTTTATTGCATTGTTTCTTTTAATATTATAACATTTTTATCAACAGAATATGGACGTGTACAAATGAATCGTAATCAGCTTTTGTTCAGATTAGATTTTTTTATATTCTTGTGTAAAAAAAATATTCTCTTTTCAATAAAACATAATTTATTATAATCAATTACAGTATCATGGTAACTTTTATTTTAGAAATATCGTCATCGTAACTTAAGATACGATAATACACGATGAAAATAAAATAGATCCCATAATTACCCAAGTTTTACAGAAATATGACAATCTATTTGTGGATGAGTTATTCTTTCAAAAGGATAGAGCTCTCCCACATTATGCAGTACAATTGAGGAATATTTGGACTGAAGATTTTCTGATAGATTGATCGGCAGAAGAAGTTCAATTGATTGGCCGGCTAGGTCCCCAGATTTGACACTATTAGATTTCTTTAGATTTGGATACATTAAAATTAAAGTTTATGTTACTAAACCTGATAATTTGAGGTAGTTGAGACCGCGAGTTGTGCGGGAATGTCGTCGAATAATACCACAGATGTTACAAATAGCTCGTGGTAATTTCCAACAACGTTTGTATTAAAATTTATTTCAAACTCATTTGCAACATACAAAACGTCGGTTTCTTTTTCGGCGGTAAAGAGATTAAAGAAGCCGGCGTTTTTTATGTTGCAAATAAGGTTGAAAACTTTATGTATGTGGGTATCGGCGGTGGACATTTTGAACAATTAATTAACTGGTATTTGAATTATTTCCCATTGTTTGTCCATAAATTGAATTTGTTCGTTTTTCTTCATTATCTCTTATATTTTCTTCTGCGACATTAAATATATTGAAAAAAATACACTTGAGTCAGAGTTGAGGAACCTCTCAAACGATATATCAGTCAGAGGTGGGCTATGACGGCTGAGAGTTTTATGTCAAATGATATCCCTTTAAAACTTTAGCAGGAACATGCTTCTTTTAGTAAACAGTTGGACCTAGGAAGGCATAATAAATATCCACAGCGGTTTATACCAGTAACCATCATATATTTTCTTACATTAATGAGGAACAGAAATTTCTGATACTAAAATAAATGACAATTTGACAGTGAGTAGTAATTGCTGTAGATTATCTATCTGAGAAAATGAGGAACATGTTTCCTTACATGTTGTCACAAATAGGACAAGGCTTTGTTTGTGTTTTGAAGATCTGTTCCTTTGAGTTCTCCGCTGAGTTATTACTCTTTTTAATTAAGTTGGGCGCCACGTGACTTGCTGCCGCGAAAATAATTTTAGTTTGTTGCCTTGGTATTTCATCGCAGGAATGGAAATTTTAGGTCCAATTGAGCTGCCTCCCAATTTAAAAGGAGAGCTTTACCTAAATTTTTTACTACTTACTAGAACTTTCTGATTATATACCACCAATCGTAAGAATAAACATGTGGTACATGCAGCACGGAGTACTACCACATTTTACCCTACAAATAAGATTTTACTTAAATAAAGTGCTTCCAAACCACTGGATAGGTTGTGGGGAGTCATTTTTCTTGGCTACCTCGTAGCCCAAATTTCAACCCAATGGATTTTTATGTTTGGGGTTACATGAAATCCCTTGTTTACTTCAAAACAATAGATACTCGCGAAAAGTTGTGGAGAAGATTTCAGGAAGCTGCTGATACTATCAGAACTAACCCAGCCACTTTCTTTTCTGTAAGAAAATCATTGAGCAAGCGACTGAAACGCTGTATTGAAATGAGTGGTGGCCACGTAGAACATGTTTTCTGAGAGATGTGACACTTTTATTTGTAGTTTCAAAATATTTTATTTTTACTTCGTTCTTTCTATTCAAGCTGATAAATAAATTATGGCTTTATCTTTTAAATTGTTTAATTTATTTCCAATTTAAAAATTTAAAAAATACTCACTTTTTCTCACCTCTAAGGTATTTGGTATTAAAAGTTATTTTTGTTAAAATAACGACTAGAAGAACACTACAAATTATGCATTTTAAGGAGGAAAGTGAGAATCACTGCAAAAAATTAAAACAAAAATATAGGTGTGCAAAATTTAGTAAAATGTTAGTTAATTATACCGACTTTTATGTTTATGTGTGAAAAAATAACTGAAATATGATATTACTGAATTAATTTTTATAACTATAACCTCTAACGGGGATACCCCGTATCTCCGTAAGTAATAATATTGGACCACCAGTTATTAAGCAAAAAATTAATATTTTTCGCTATAGAATCGGTAGGTAAAATATTAGCCATTCTTTATGAATCACCCTGTATACTCAGTGCAAACTGTGAATTGGCATCTACATTATTCATTATTATTGATGATATAAAAAGAGTGGTACTACAATAATTGAATGTTAAAGGAGCATTTGCTGTTGCAAATGCTCAAGATGCTATTGTCGATCCCAATGTCCAAAAGGATTTACAATTTATACACTCAAGCTATTCACGAATCCCTCTCGGTATAGAACAACGTGAAAGTCCAACAAAAACAGGAGAATTTACCATAATCGATGCGATGAATGTAATGTTTGATTTATAACAATATAGGTATCAATTATTTGAAGACATCGCTAACACGTAAACAGAAAACTAGGAAGTGTTTTACACACAGTTCTGGTTTTGTCACAGTACAACGAATAGTAGACCTACTACAGGGCAAAGAAGTGGATTGTTAAGGGACTCAGATAAATATGGCGTCTTTACGAATGGTATTTTTGGTATATTTTCGATTTTGGTGTATAAGTTATTAATATTATACGTTCTTCCCCTCTTTTTCAATTACTCAAAAGGTTATAACACATTAGTAATTTTAAAATTAAAACAGCTGTATATTTGACATTATTTCAGTAGAGTAAAATTTAATAAGATATCAATAATTCAAAGCTATTATAATTGAGTAGCAATGATATACATATAACAATACTTTCATATATAGAGTACTAAATATACAACGCAAACTGTTATCGTTTAAATAAAGCGGAGAACTAGGAATGTTGAACAATGCATTTGCTAAGAGTTTCTGGCTTCGTAGGCGTCTTTCAGTGTTCGCAAATGTTGTGAGATTTCCGAAGCAGATCTCTGTAGCAATCGATCACGACAATAAATATACAGACATAAGCCTTTGTTTCTATCATATTCTAAAAGAGCAATATATAATGATAGGCCTTCCGTACATCTCAACAATTATTGAGCGATTATCTCAGCATTTCACAAATAATGATACACAGTTCCTTAATTTCTTACAACTTGGTTTCTTTAGCTGTGTGTATTGAAATTGCAGAAAGTGCAGACTATTTGACACACATATTTATCTGCTACGTTATTAAACATCATTATACAGGATTTGTCAAATATTCAACACTATCCTAATTTCTCCAAAAATGTTGATTTGTTCTAGATTAAAATTACTCCAATAAAAGTTTTTTTTGTGAATTATTTACTATCGAAAGATATATTCTAACGTTCTGGATCTTTTGCTGGTTTTCGTTTGATATGGATATTGATTTTTTTAAATGGCAACTGTTTCTTTTTTTTGCAGGAGTAATTGACTTATTTTATGACGGAATAACATTTTTTATAAGATTTCATGACATTTTCTTCTAAAAAACAATTATATTTAAGTATAATATTAATACCTTCGACAACAGTGCTTCCATTAGCATTATGAGAATAGTGTTATATACAAATAAGTACCATCCAAATTAAACACAATAAAATTGCACCAACGATTACAAATTTCGAGTAAGAAGAATACCTCAACAGTGGTGTATGGTTGGAGCAAGATGGGATTCAACCATATCATGTGAAAATTCGTCGTCGGGATCGAATATTTACGCAATGATAGACATTACACGGCCACCGCATTTGCCGGACTTAAATCCTCTTGACTTTTGTTGGGGGAATACTCTAGTTATGCAAACAAGCTTGTTATTAGAGTATTTTGTCTAATTGTTTTTTTTTATTTATCAACGTTCCTGTATATCTACACAAAAAATAATCTATTTGTTAAAATGAATATCCTGAATCATTTAATTTGATGCAATACTGAATTTAATTAAATGTCGGACACAATATTGAACAAAATAGTAAATTTAATAAAGAATATTTTTGTTTGATGTTGGACGTTTCAAATGATATTTGTACGAAACACTAATTTATATTATGTTGCAGTACTTTGTATAATAATAATTTAATGACTATTATTATTGTTCAGTTCACAGCTGAATATTTGATAAAAGTAGTCTCTATTTGAATATCTCAATTTAGGCACATTTAATATTAAACGGTTTTTGTTTAACCAATATTCATTTAAATTAATAATTTGTTGTAATTTTTTTTATTCATAATAATTATTATTAGTGAATAAACGAGAGCAATTATTCTTTTCAAAAGATGTTTCATTGAAATTTTAGACGTCTCGACGATTTGCGACGAAAAAATAATATATGTGGTGTGTTATGAGCAAAATAGGCTTTATGGACCTATGAGATTAGAAAAAAAATACTTGAAAGTTTAAAAATCAGACCATTGTACAGGGTGGTCCAGAAATGTGTAGAGTATGTAAAAATAATAGGAGTTTCTTCTATGAAAACAATTCAACCTACCTCAATTCATTTCCGACACAGTCGAAAACAAGTGTTAACCGCGGAAGATATTTGATTTGGATTTTGCAGAATTTCATTACAAATTTCCTCAATCCTTAAAACTAAAACCACTCTTGTTAACACTGAAGTAGCATAAATCCCTTCTTTTAAATATCCCCAAACATAAAAGTCTAATGGGTTGAGATCCGGTGACCTGAATGTCCAGGCCACTGATCTATCGTCAATAATTATTTCAGGATGCATATCATTTATTGCTAAATGACCAATCCAACGCTGTGGTTAATTTACATTTACCATTCTCTGACAACTCTTAAAGAATGCGCTGGAGCATCATCCAATTTTACCCAACTATCGTATCATAAATCGGGAGGCAAATCCTCGATAAAGTCAAGCCGGTCATTAGTAAGGACCTCGTGGAATAATTAAAAATGATAATAATAACAATAATAATAGCGTCTTTATTTCCCATATTAAGATTAACAATCTGAGTTACAAAAATTTTTTTTAAAACTATATATTAGTGGTATAATAGGCGAAGTTCAGCATAGTATTAAATTTATTACAATGATGCTTTAAAAATAGAGTCGGCACAATACTAAGTTGCTCTTCCACTTAACCTAATAGGTGCACCAAATTCAAACTTTCTTATACTTAAAGACTAAAAAAAAACATTAAATTAATAGTAGGGGCTAATAAGTACTATTTGATCTCTTTATTATAAATTAACATTTTTAAATCATTCCTGAAACATTTTATATTCATTCTTTTCAAGTTTTCGGGTAAAGAATTATAGGTTTTGTAAATCTGATACCTGAAAGAACGTTTGAATTGTTGTGTTTTATGAAGTGGTGGAGTTAAAAAGGCCTTTGAATCTTAAATTAAGGGTATGTACATCTCTTCGAAATTTTATTTTATTATACAAATATTCTGGAGAGTTCTTTATTAAAATTTTATGATACAGACATGCTGAGTGAAGAAATGTACGGTTTTTCAAGTTCAACCATCCTGTATCTTTTAATTTATGTGATATTCTCTCCCGTCTGCGTATACCATAAATTAATCTAAGACAAATTTAGAATTTTTTTGTCCTTTATTTTTTTTAAAACGTGGTTAAATTAGGACCATATAGACATTCGACAAAATCCAATAAAGACAATACTAAACTTTCATATAACATAACTTTTATTTTCTGAGATAGAAAATGCCTGTTCCCGTAAATTAGTTTAATGGCATTGTAAGCCTTTTGAGTAAGTTTATTTATATGTTTTTCAAGTCTAAGGTCACCGTCAATAATAACGCCTAAATTTTTAGCACAATCAACTACTTCCAGACATTCTTGATCTATATTTATTTGAACTCGGTTTTTAATAGAATTACGTAATTGTTTAGGACCAAAAAGTAGAGCATTTGATTTACTGGCATTAATCATAAGACAGTAATCTTCTGTGACTTTAGAAATTAAATTATAGCTTGATTAATACGAGAACAAGCACCATCGACATCAGAAACATTAAATGAATAATAAAGTTGAGAGTAGTCTGCATATAAATGAATTTGACAGTGTTTTAAACATGAAATGAACTGACTGGTATATAGGATAAAAAGTAGTGATCCCAAAATAGAACTCTGCGGCACACCTGACCTCAAGACCAGATAATCTGAAATGTTTTGGTATATGCATACTTTTTATTGCCGCTGCTATAAATAATTTACAAATAAGCTAACCGTTTCCTTTGTAAGCCCTATATGTAATAAAATAGATAAGAGTATATCATGGCTTAAAGTCTCAAATGCACAACTAAAGTCTAGTAAAATTAAAATTGTACATAAACCCTGATCTATCGACCACATAATGTCATCAATCACTTGCAAAAGTGCCGTAGTACAGTTATATCCAGTTATAAAACCTGACTGTATTGTGGGAAGTATTTGCTTCTCTAATAAGAAAGTTGATTTTCCATAATTTTTTCAAGTATTTTGGATAGTGTTGGGAAAATGCTGATAACGCGCAGGTCACTAAAATCTTCAGAATTATTCTTTTTAGGTAATGCTCTGATTATAACATACTTTTTTCATTGGTCTGGAAAAACATTTTCTTGTAAACAAAAATTTATTATATGTGTTAAGTACGAAATAATATGCGGACAGCTCAACTTAATCATTTTTAAATTAACCTTATCACATCCTGTAGCACTTGTGTTAATTTCTATAATTATTTTTAATACTGTAGTTTCCTCTACAAGCGTAAAGTGAAAAGATAAATCAAATAATAAGTTATTTTTATAACAATTTAAAATAACATCAGAATCACCTATGTATGGTAAGGAATTTACAAAATAATTGTTTACATCATTTACATTTTTTAATTTTTCATTTATGCCTATATTTTTATTTTGAGAAATTATGTCATTATTTTTAAAAATTTTCCAACATTGACTAGTATTCGAGTTATTTAGTTTAAAGGTTAAGAATGATTTTTTTCCTTTTAATACATTGAGATGTTAAATTACGTTGGTGTTTATAATATAACCAGTCATTATTGTTAACTGTTCTTTTAAATTTGGCAAGAGCTTTATCTCTAATGTCCATCATTGTTCTTATTAGGTTAGTCAGCCAGGATGAGGATGCAGAAGCGTTAGTAAATCTTTTTGTTACAGTCGGTGCATGGCAGTCAAACAAACTAATCTGATTATTTGTAAGAAATGTTACCTTATCGTCGATATTATTAATATCAAAATTATTATAAAATGGTATGCTAAATAGATCCTGCTCAAAAAAAATTATAATTAAACTTCTTATAATCCCGATATGTTATCATTCTGGGTTGAAGCCTTCTACTGCATACTTTAATTACATAATATACCACTTGATGATCTGAGAGATCACAGTCGACGACACCTTTCTCTAAAACATAATCTTCATGTAAGACAATTATAAGATCGACTAATGTGGCAGTAATATTTGTGATCCTAGTAGGAGAGTCTATTATTAGTTTTAAGCCAACATTTACGTTGTTTACGTTGTACACATTAAAATTAAAATCCCCAGAACATATAATATTTTCAGTTGAGCGTTTAATCTTGGGGATGGCAAATGGAGACCATAAATGTTATTGTGAAAAACACCCTTCATCTTGAAATGATCGCGGTCGAATTTTGTGAGAATTTTCGTGGGCCCAAATATGAATTTTCATCTATCCATAGAATTTTACGCAAAAACAGGTCTTCCTTATGCTGAATTTAAAAGCCACTGGCAAAAATTCAAGCATTTTTCAGCATCTGCAGGTCGCAAATGTTACACGGGCTCTAGATAGTAAAGTATGTCTGTAGTCATCTCGAAACGTTCGTAATATTTGCGATTTCGGTATTTGCAGTTGATGAGTTGCTCTGCAAGAGCTTAACCTCGGATTATTAAAAGCTTGAAGCATACGATTTCGATTATTTCAATCATAAAATGTTGGGATAAATTTGACAGTTCTTAAAATTTAGAACGTCAAAAACTACTGCTACGTTGTGAGAAAGCTTTGATCCCCATTAGGCAATTTTTTTAGGATTAAAAATTTAATAATAACTAAGCATAAAAAAGGAGAAGAGTTACGACAAATTGTATTCTCATCAAACATATTAACAGTACCCCTTCTTTAAGAGGGATTGAAAGATTTAAAAGTTAGCAGGGTAGTGGTAGTCCGTCGTAATGATGAAAAGAATGAATAAACTTAGATTAATTTACAACTAATTTCCAGAAGTGTCCACTATAATTTATCTATCAAATCAGTACACATAAAAAATATTTATTATAATATTAATTTGAGCTCACAGTGAGTTAAACGTGGGGACAATTTAAGAGAACGGATATAATATATCCAATTATTACGAAATAGTATAAATTCCGAAGAGTGTCCTTAAATCCATTTAAGAATTTATGGTTATTACAATCACTGTTGTTATTTTATCATTATTCCATAAATACTTGACATAAATCAAGGAATTGTAATTATTTGCTTTATATGGTTTAACACAGTAAAAGAATGTAGCTGCGGGGATTTCCTTTAATGGTTCAACATTGTATTGTATTCTCCAAGTTAATGTTAGTAACTGATGTATACATGTCAGGAAATAAATCAGAAATAAATTAATAGGTAGATGAGTAGTTGTTTTTAAATTTTCTACAACAATTATTTAATATTAGTACTATACAATATTACTATTGTTAGTAAAGAGTAGCTATTGTTTATAAAAAATTAGTTTAGTTCATAAAGACCATGAAAGCATTTTTCGTATCTCTAAATATATACATTTCCAGTAATGGTTGTACATGATTTTGCTCATCATATTATTAAAATAATTAATTGAAACAGAGAATTATAGTGCATGGATCACAATATTACGTTTACATTATTTTTTTGCATTTGTCTGGCAAATACGTTTATTTGTTCTGTTATTCCTTTGATATAGGATACTATCATATAGGTAAAGTTTGTTTCTTCTTCTGTGAACTAAATTTAACTTTAGTCCATAGAAAAGAAACTTTCATTTCCTGTCTCATTTTCCTTTAATGGCAACTACTGAACATTGTTGGCCAGATAAAAAAATCCTACCTATTTAACTTTCTTTTATTTCCACAGTATATGGCACAAACTTGAGGGACTCATTTTTATCAACAACTAAAAAAGAAAGCAAAGAAAGATTTGTCACCGTATGCTCATATAACTTTTAAAACGCTAGAATATTTATTAAAGTAAAAATATAACTTTAACAACAAATAAGTTACCTACCAGTAACTTTTAATAATAAATTTAATAACCTTGGTAGTATTGGAATATGATTTTAACTATGATGACGACTACGATGGAGTTCGTTTATTGCATAGACGTAATACAAAATGTTTATTAAATTTTATTACAAATTAAATTTTAAATGTCAAATTCAAGTTGTAGAAGAGATACAAAATCCACCAAAACATCAATACGAATAAAGTTATTTTTCCCTTTTATCGATCGCCCATCCTCGGAGAGCTTATATTAGCCAAAATTATTTTCAGAAATTCTGTAGCGGGGTTGGTATGTACTGTATTATTTTTTTATGATTTAAAAGTATAAAATCTATTAGTACCCTATTGTGTCCTCTTTTAAATCTCATGTTTTATATTCTAAAAGATACTAAAAGATAAAATCTTATATCTTTTAGTATTAAATGTATGTTCATAGTGCACATTGTCGATTATGAATAAATAAGTTAATGGCAAATAATCCGTGATTGTATTATTTTTTTCAAACACGATGTCATAAAAATAAAATACTTTTGCATTATGCCTTTGTGAACGCTACTTCGTATTTTCGGATTCCCCAGAGAACCGACACAGTTATTTTTTATTCCAGTATGGTAATTGTAACGAAGTTTTTTGTGTTTATGGACATTTTTATTATTATGTTTATGTTGAAATATATTAATTCCGCTTTATACTTCTTTCTAAAAGAAAACGTAAGCGTTTCTTATTTTTACAACGTTGTTTTCGAATACTAAAAAATACATCATTTTATTACATTAGCCCGAGATAAATAGGTACAGGGCAATTCATGCATAACTATACCCATACTTTAATTTCATTCGTTAACATAATTTTTAAAACAGGGCTTTTATATAATTTTTATCATGAATCTGTTACCCAACTTTTCAACTTTTAAATGGGAGGTAACCAGTGTTACGTTTTTCAATGAAACACTCTGTATGTTTTTGAATATTTATCTTATATTTGTCATTCTCAATACAGTGATCCACCATACTTATAATTTTAAAGTAGCTAAAATATAAAAAAAAATTAAATTAATAAAATAATAATATAATATAATAAGAAACTAGTTTAACTCTCTCAAAAATAACTTTACAACAACAATATTTACATTATTAATATGTCTAATGAGATATTGTCTTTATTCAGATTATATATTTAGTTTTACAAAGTTATTCAAGGAAAATAATTTAGCGAGTTCAAATCTGGTGTTCTTGGATGACAAGGAATTTGTCCTCGTTTTTGCCAAATGGAATGACGCTGATTTAAAAACATAACTATTAGCCGGGGGGCTGATTCCTGATGATTTTTTAATTTTAAATTGAAGAATGATATCTAGTTGTCGAGAAATTATAGACTCAACGTTAAATGACACAGATAATGTGCTGCCTCAAAGCACTAAGGAAGTAGACACCTTCTTTATATTATTTCAATAAATCAGTTATTTTCTCATTCTCATTTTAAAAATAGGATGGAAGACTTATGCTAGGTCGATGTTCCCGCAGACGTTGATTGCGCGGGAGTGATTTCCTCCCTTCTTTAAACACTCATTTAACAACGCTACCAAGACCAATCATCGACGTCAAGAGATGAGCAATCTGAAGAATTTTCCAAACTTCTTCTTTGTCGAAGAATAGGGATCTTTTACTTGCCTAAAATCTGATGAAATGGTATATCCACTACACAATCCTCACCTAAGATTACATATCTTCTGAGTTTTATGCTGATATACAAGTCGCTGGACGACTGGGGTGAGACTCACGTGTTTCGATGGTCTAGTTGTCACCAGTCTAATGACTAGCCTCAGTATCCGTTAATTTACTTCAATTATCGTTATACACTATGTATAAAGTCGGTGCTACACTCACCCTATCGATTTCCTCTTCCTTCCACTTATTTAATTGATCATCATCGTCGTAGCCGTTGATCATTGTTGCTTCACTGTGATTTGAAACAGCTTCGTTAGCAGAGAAAATTGCTGAGCAACGCACCTAGGTTTCCTGTGAATGCATCACAGACCAATTACTTGGCCGAACATAGTCACAAGTATAACAGTACCTTCCTTGCTTTCTCTACAGATGATAATAATATATGTAGCTTCTAAGATACTATTAGATAAGCGAGCAGATATTTTACTTTCCTGCATTCCTGCAAGCAAGCAGCTGTTTTGATTGCCGAATAAATTGTTGAAATGAAGATAAGGTTTGTGAAAGCCAACTACTATTATTAATTATCAATTAATCGTGATTCAGAATGGAAATAATAACATGATTGTTACAAGAAACTTATTTATTTATATTGTTTACATGATAAATAGTCCTCACAAATTTTTTGCACATCTCAAAAATTGCTCACCGTCACAGAGCTATTGTTCTTAAAGCATATGGACGTTAAAAAAAATGCATAGAATCTTTTTTGTAGAGACTCTTATTAGCTCAAATATTTCAGGAAACAATTTTTCACAAGTCAACGACAAAACGATCTGTTGCTAAAAAAAATGTTTTGTATCTTCTCTGCGTCATGGGGTTAGCAATCAACTCAGGGGAGAGGAAAAACTTGAAAGTTTCTAATAAACTCTGAAAGAAGCATATGAAACCATAATTTTTTTCACATTTCTTTACGTTCAAGTTTATCTGCCTCCTGGCTTATTATTACAACATATTTGTGAGACACATTTTGATCTTTTTTTCTTTTTCCTTTTTAGCTTTGACCTTATATTGTTAAGGTGTCTACGAATATTATGTAAATATACATATTTGGCAGAGTTTCAGATTTCCTTTTTGTAAATTCCAATGACTTAGGTTCTTTTTTTATAACATTTACTTCTGTATAAAAAAGCAAAATTATTACAAAGATAAAACAATGTTAGTAACAAAAAACTATGAGAATTTCCATTTAATATTCTTTTCTCACGTAATTATACCTATTTTTAAAAAATTATATTTCTTGCACGACCTTCTTAATATTCCTTTATCATTGTTCAGTATTATTAATTAGGAAGCGTTTGGTTTAAATTATCTTTGCAAGATTTTTGCCTAAATAAAACATTTCATTGTTAATCGTTTAACGTGAGAATCTCGCAGTTCGTTAAGTGCAAAGAAGACCACTATTTGTTTCAGTTGTTTACTTAGTTTCACCAGAAAGAACAATTGTTATTTTGTTACAGAACACAAAAAAGAGGAAAGCCACTAAGGACTATTAATTAGTTTCCACTACTGGTAAGTATCAAGTCGGTTAGTTTTATTTAAATTTACCGTTAATTTACTAACATAAATTCTAATTCGTTAAAACTTAGTATTTTCAATTCATTATCATGGAAAACTGTTCCTGAAATTTGCCTAGCTTGACGTTAACTTTTAATTATCTAAAATGAACAGTGAACACACATTTTAAACATCTAGCACAAACATTTTGGAGATATTATCATAGTTGCAAAATTTGGGAAGTTTGCAATGGTGGACTATAATATTTAATATGTCCTGGCTGCAAATGCATTTTATGATTAGTGAAGCAACTTTACTATTTACACAATCAAATCATTAATTTTTCCAGTAATATAGTACAGGGTAGAGATAACTTGGTGCTATTCACAATAGGGAACTTGCCTATAATTTTAAAAATAAAAATAATACTAAAAAACATAGCGTAACGTTGTAATAAAACGTGTACTTCACAAAAAAATAAGATTTCTAATTCCACGCGATCAGTATGAAGGATCTAAACAGCGATAAAATTGAAGTGGCCCGAAACGAGCTACTATTGACTGTGACGTCACACCATACAATATTCGGTAGTCGTCGCGCCGGGAAGCAACACAATCAAATGTTTACCAATTCCAATTCCAATTTAAAATCTCTATTCACAATTAAGTAGATTATTTACAACTTGTATGGGGTACAGAGTAAGATTTATATTAATATACATATATATATAGAAAAAAGAAAACTAAAAAATCAATTCATTCATAAAATACTTAAAAATAATAATACAAACAAATTAACAAAGTATGATATTCTATATAAACATATGTACAATATTGTGTTATTAGACTGTGGTTGATTTGTTAGTGACTATTCTGATATAAATATATAATTGTGTTTTATAGTACCGCTTATTGTAGTTGTACAGATATTTTGAAAAACCTTGATCAATCAAGGTTTTTCAAAAGGCCAATCGGATAATTTGCCTAAAGTGGATATGTTTATGGTGGCATCTTTTATACAAAATAGTGAAAGTTTTTCCCTTGGAGAGGTCCGCGGGGTCAAGGCAGAGAAGTATGTATTTTTTTTAGCTTTTAGTAATAATTTATAAACATAAAATAGTTATGACTTGATCACAGAATAAAAAGAAATAACTACAAAATGCTTAGTCGCAACTAAGCATTTTTAGCAGACTTAGTCTTATGTTTGAAAGAATTTAGGGTAATTCTTTACACTTCTATATTTTTCGTGTTTTTTTTTGTACACACGCGTACAGTGTCTCTATAGAAGACATTTGTTGCAAAGGAAATGTTGCGCAAATGTATAATTACCTATCGTAGGTATTTTCGTACTATGTTTTGGGGCAAGGGAAATAAGTGATTGTGTCGTGTTATCATTCACATAATAGATAAATGTAAGATTTGAATAGAATAAATTAAGGGGCAAGGGAAAGGTATTTGCAATATACTATATATACTAGAGGTAAACATTTTACTCTTCGCAGACAGTAGTGTTATTGAACTTTTATATAATTGTTGCACATTCTGTAGGATACTCTTCGCAGTTTTTTGAAAAGAATCTTGTGTTTGTCTTATAAACTTCATTCTTACAATACCTAATGTATTGATTACATATTTAATTTTCTCTCCTGATGGTGCCGACTGTATTGGCGAAACGCGTAGCAGTATATTTTATAGTATAAACTAAGATTCATTCTTACAATACCTAATATATTGATCACATATTTAATTTTCAATTTTTTTTCATCTCCCGATGATGCCGACTGCGCAAGCGAAATTTGTGGTTGTATATTTTACAGCATTTTGGTGTCTATAGAAAATTACTTCAATTTTAGTAGCACATTGAAAATGCAACCCTCTGTAGATTCATATTTTTAAATAAAATGTCCTATAACTTTTTTGTTTACTATTTGATTTTTTTCAAAAACAATGGATTTCTTCCTCTAGCTAACACTAACTTATAGTCCAAATTTCAATTCGATCGGACTTTTCTTTCTTTAGTTATCGTGCTTACAAGAAACGTGACGGGCGAACAGATGAACAGACGGACATTTTGAAAGTTGTTCAGAACTCGATGACGAACGAAATGATTTTTTCTCTGCGAGCGATATTAACGATTTTAGAAATGTCCCGATCAAATGCAATATACTCTTCGTAATCGTATTTGCGAAGAGTATAATAATAAATAGCTGTTTACTTTCGCATCAGGAAATTACCTTTACTTAGTATCACTAAATTATATTCTATCTACTAATCTTATTTTCTGACATTGTATGTATACACATTCTTTCTTTAATCCTACCCTAATTAAAATTCAATAATTCGGAATTCGGAATATTTTATTGCCCGCCTGCGAAAAACTAGTAGATAGACATATAGTATTTAATAATGTACTTACATTAAAATGAACTTCACACACATGTAGAGACCTACTGCTCTGTGAAATGTCTTTTTAATTTCTTCTACACGCTTTTAGCCATTTTGATCGACGAATCTTATCTTCTGGCAATATTATAAATATTTTATCTGGCACAACGGTACAATGCAATATTTAAAATAAGGAGTTTTTGTTTCCATTTTAAGTATACACTTAAAATTTATGACGATGCCGGTATTTTTACGGCTGAAATCAAGCGGTCGACTGCTGGGATCTCCGTCGTCGCTTGTAAATTGTATGGTGTGATGTCACGACTACTCCCGCGCTTTTGAACCTGTTTGAAACGGTTCGCTCGCACGCGAAACTTTAATAATTTATAACAAATTTATTATTGGGAATTAAGGCGTCATATTTTGCATATCTTATTTTTTAGTATTGTAGAACATTTTTATGAAGTAAAAAAAAATGTGCAAGTTCCCTATTGAGGAGAATGAAATAAATACTGCTTATCGTTCTTATTATTTTTGTGGCGAGAACCCAAAAAACTCATTATTAATGATGAACATAAAATGGTAAAATCAGTATTGTATTAGTTAATTTAGTGAAGTATTAAACATTATTATCTGCCACAATTTAGCAATTTATTGAAAGAAAAATACATACAGGATGGTCACTTTTTCAATGAACACCATTGGGATCTTCTAAACCTAAAGAGATTGAGAGTTGGTCAAATTACAAGAAAGTTGCACATTTTCATGCTTTTTGACGGTCTAAAATGAAATCCTGAATAACTTGCTTTGTTGGTGCATTAATCTGAAAAAAACTGGAATCTTGCAAAAAGTTGCACATATTTATGCTTTTGAGGATCTGAAAAGAAATCCGGGACAACTCGCTTCGTTCCTGCAATAACCTGAGAAAACAGGAATCTTGCGTTTTCTTATTTCTATCATATACTTTTTATTGCTTAAGGGAATGTGATGAGATTTGACAGGTTTACATAAGTCGATATGGGCTATCCGCTGGACGTTTCAAATGTTGTCTAGGCCTACTAGATCCCAATGTTTTATGGTCAACTTTTGATTTTCTAAAGGCCGCCATATTGGATTCTCATACAATTGGATAGAGCAAAGAAAACAATGTCCACGACATAGTACGCGTTTGTCATATGGCTTTATTAACTACCTTGAAATATTTAATTTAAAAATTTATTGACGAAATCGAGTTGCCATGAAATAATAAAATAATAATTTAATCTTGGCTCAGTTGTTAAAAGAACGCTAGAACTGTTTACTGTTATAATTAAATGTGTCATTATTTATTCATGGCAAGATATTCAGTTAATGAAAGACTGAATGTATATAATGTTCACATTCGTTGAAATTCTGTCACTGCATCGCTAGGTTAATGCAGAGCTATATCCCGAAAAAAGGCAGCTAAACAAGAACATTTTTCATCAAATGCAATGTGTTGGCATAAATTCACATAAATCTGGAATAATAACAAAGAAAAAGTTGCTTTAGAATATTATCAAACTTTGACTTCAAAAATTTGTAAAAAAATACAAGTATCGTGATTTCAAGCTTATACCGGTACAAAAACTGCATACAGGAGACGTCCAAAGAATTCTGAAATTTTGTCATTTGTTTCGTGATCAACAGGGGGAAGATCCTGATTTTCCTGCTAAAACAGTATGGTCAGATGAAAAGGTCCTTATTTTATTCTAGGCTATTTAGCTGGCCAGTCTTATGTCAGTTTTCTTCAAAATAATTTTGAGGAAATACTAGACAATTCATCTTCCGTAAAATTAAAAAAAAATAGGATGGATTCAGTAGGATGGTGCAGGTCTTTATAATATCAGAAATATTAAATA
The DNA here is from genome assembly GCA_029963845.1 of Rhamnusium bicolor. Taxonomy (NCBI): domain Eukaryota; kingdom Metazoa; phylum Arthropoda; class Insecta; order Coleoptera; family Cerambycidae; genus Rhamnusium; species Rhamnusium bicolor. Next base: position 1,959,167 of record JANEYF010000177.1, on the reverse strand, counting down.
TTATCAGGATAATAGTTTTCAGATTCCTGGATAAGAACTAATGGTACTTGTAAGCAGGCCACCACGGTCTCCTTGTTTAAATCCTCTCGATTATTTCTTGTGAGATTTTGTGAAAAATAGAGCCGTTGATAAACCAATCTAGAATGTGGAATACTTACAAGCAAAGGTTATAGAAGTGTTTCAGTCCATTACACCAGCATACATTTGAAATACAGTTAGAAACATGAATCGCAGAACATCGCTCTGCTTTGGGCATTGGGGGTGAAATTTTGAACAATTTGTGTAGTTTAGGTAAGTTCACTTGCAGTTATTACTTCATGTCAATTTAATTTCTTTAATAAAATGTCAAATTATTAGTTTATCTCACGGTATCTCCATTTTGTTGATAACGTGCTATATTAATGTTTCAAGATAGTTAATGAAGTCAGATTACCCATGTGTGTTACATCGTTGAAATCGCATTTTTTCTCAATCCAAGGTTTATAAAAATCTAATTTATGTCCCATAAGAAAATCGAAAGTTGGCTATAAAAATTGGAGATCTAGTAGGTCTAGAAAATTTTTGAATCGCAAGATTTCAGTTTTTTCAGAATATTTCAGGAACGAAGCGAGTTATCCCGGACTAATTTTCAGATCCTTAAAGAAAATGAGATGGTGCAACTTTATTATAATTTGACCAACTCTGAATCTGTTAAAGTTTAGGATATTCCAATGATGTACATATAAAGTGACCTCCGTGTATTTGTTAATCCATTAAATGTAACCATTTTTTTTTTGGTATTTATTGGTGTAAAATACACCATGGTTATTAAAGCGATTCATAATAAATAATCTCGTACCATTATTTCAGGAGAATGAGGCTGATCCCAAATTTAAGCTTAAGATTTTATTTATCTATTATTTTTTTTGAAAATATTTTTTACATATATTTGAAGTATTTATATTATACTAAAGAAAAATTTATTTTAAAAACAAATATCTATTTAGGGAAAACAGAAAAATATTCAGCTTAAATGTAAGTTGAGCACAGTCTTCGACTCAACTGTTCCGAAATCTGACAGTCAGTATTTGCAGGCATGTTATTGATGGAATACATATCATGAAACAAAAAAAATTGCAACTCCTTATACGACAAAACATATATAATAAATATTATCCAGCTTACCAATTATAAGTGGTGATATCATCGAACCGTTAATAAAGTTAATTTATGTAATTCGTTAAACGACTACAGAAAAGACGCAGGTACAAACAAAGCTGTTTTGGTACGAAGTTAATTTTAATTAGGAAATAATTTTTAATGAATTAAGGAAATGTCACAGTGAAACAAAATAAAATACAAAATATGTTTGCATATCATTTTGTCATAGATCAGGAGAATTTTATGTAGATTTCAAATCTTTAGGAATCCAATATGGCGCTGATAAGAAAATTTAAAGTTGTAGGTCGCATATCAAAAACTGAACACTAGATAAAAACTAACAACACTACTAAAATGGTCCTGAAAAAGTGCCTTTAGAAGTTGGAAGTCTTGTCTTCATGCGATTAATCGTTTTTGAGATATTAGACAAAAACGAAAATGCAAAATTTTCGTTTTTTGGGATCACACGAAAACGATCGTAGTTAGTCTTAATTTATCGACGGACTCAAAATCAGCAATAAATTTGCTACAACTTTGCTAATTTAACCGACTCTCTATCTCTTATGGTATCCGATATCCCAACGGTGACACACTGTAAATAAAATCATTAAGATGTTAATAATGTGATTCCATAGAGTTTAATGAATATTAATTAATACGTCCTAATTTTGTAATACATTATAACTTACATGGCGGTTATAAGTAAATGCTTTACCAAAGCTTTAGATAATTCAACCCTAGACTGTCCTAGAATATCAAATATAACCAGACTATCATTCCCCACTCGAAAACAAAGTGTATTAAGAGTTTACTCATGGTCTAATTAAGGAACAGTAAAGTAAATTTGAAATTTATTGTTTTCATCAGTATTCATTAAGTTTAACTGGATATTTATTTATTATTTTTGGCACATATCCAAATTTACTGTTAAGACATACATAAACGTGGTCTGTCTAGTCTCTCAACCGATTCCTTATTACGTAGGTGTCCCGACATTGATCCTTGGCCCTGGCAGCTAGCTATTGACTTAATTAGAATTATACGAAATTCACCCACGCAGTGTAGGTGAGCTATATTATATAACAGATACATAGTAAATTACTCAAAATACAGTAACTTTAAAGATTTTATTTACGTAAGTATTTACAATTAATTATATCAGCCAAAAACAAGTTTTATATACGAGTTTATTTATTAAGGTTTTTTTTAATCACGTTTGGTAATGTCCAGTGTTAACAGTATTAAAATCTATGGGATTTAATCATCAAAGCACGATTTTAAATAGTTAATAACTGAATAATAAAAAAATAAAAATAATAATAAAATTAATACAAAAGAAATACTAATTTGTATGTCATTAAATAGTTGCAAAGGAAATAAGGAAGAGAATCATGGTTTCTAGTAATATACAAGGTGTCTCATATAAAAATACAAGACTCTCTATCATAAACAGAGCCCGGATTCGATTATTACATGACGACAATATTAGGGGCGAATCCAGTATACATGTACAGGAATGATAAATGAGAAGCAATAATCTTACATTGTATACTTGACTAATGATTTTTTATAACATCCAAAATAACATCTGAACTAAATAGTTTACAAGACATACAACTGCACTATAACCGCCGCTAAAACTATTCACTTGTGGCTTTAGAATGAAAGTAGATTAGTAACAGTTGTTCTAAATGTTGAGATGCTAAACTTCGACGACAGAAATTAAGTGACGTTTTTCAAAATTGGCAAGTTTATGTTATATTCAGATAAGTCTACTTCTTTACATGAAAGAATAATATTTAAGTTGGCTGACATTGCCACTGTCTCATCCATCTCTCCATTCAATACATTTGCTGTGTTCTGACTACTAGCGTCTTTGGTCTCATTTACATTAAGGCATTAAACACATGGCGCACCTTTATTGTAAGGGAACTGCAACTCAAGTTACTATTGATTTTCAGACACTTGTATGTATATGAAATTAAATGATATGAAATGGATTGAAATCGGTTGCATAGTCTGCTTAGTTCCATATACATACATGTGTCTGAAACTCAAGTCACTCGAATTACAGTTTCGTTACATTAGGGTTGCGCCGTATGTTTAATACCTAACCCAGAAACTGCAGAACGGCGATAAATATAGTTCCTTATCCTCCTTGGGCCCACCAGTAAATTGATTTTAAAATTTCAATGGCACGGGAAATATCTTTTTATTTTGGGTCTAAGTAACACCCTTAAATGCAAAATATATTTTTTTGGTAGTTTTGAAAAACAGTATCCTTAGTGATACTTTGGGTCTCTAGTACTACAAAATAAAATCATATTAATCTTAAATTTTATTGGTGAAGTTGTATGAAACAGTTTAGTTAACACTGCAGCATAAAATAACTTTGCAAAATGAGCACTTTGCAAAAATGAGTTTCTTGCAGCCCGGATAGCGACATTTAGATCTTGATTTTTGTTAATTTTTCATGAACTGAGGAAGACGTTTCCTGTCTTTCCTTCGAATCCTTCTTTCAGGAATGGCCTCCACTCTTCTGCTATTTCTACTGGGCTGTGTCGCATCCTCATGCTCACCGCCAAGATAATCGAGTTTTTCTTTTTTTGAGACCTTTGCAGCTTCAGCATCTTCCCGGTATCCTAACCAGCCTACCGCTGCACTGAAGTCTACAAAATGGTTAATCGGACGAATGGTCCACTTGTTAGTATGACTCTTCATTCGGTAATTCAAAATAACTCGATCGAGCAAGTCAACTCCTCCCATGTCATTGTATGATTTCACAACCGATGAACGATTTATTTCAATGTATTTGTTATCAAGCTTTGACCAGCGATTGCATAATCCCACAGGTTCAGCTCCAAATTTCGAGGAACCCATATGAATTGGTTTGAAGTCATACTATTAAACCAAAGCTATTTTATTATCTTCAGTAACAAGAATGTCCTGGAAGCCATGGCCAGATTTTTCATTTGATCATCTGTTTTGAAACTCGCATCTTTTGGGATTCGAGTTTTCATGAGAGCGCCAGTGAAAGTAATTCCTCAAGCAATGAGAGTTTTTATTAGTGGTATTGACGTGAAGAATCTATCTGTAAAGACAGATACCCCAAATGGTAAAGTGTCCGCAAGTCTAAGGACCACCCTGCCCCCAACGTCTAATTTTTCGGGTGAAAGCACCAAAAAGGATTCCGTTGTTTACCCCTTGCCTTCATACATGTGTAAATCCAGTGGAATTCCTTTTGGTGTTGTCATTTCAAAGTTCTTGAGTCCAACAGGATGTGGTTTTCCCCGAATGAATTATCGCATTCTTACCTTCCCATGAAAGGGAATCATTTGCTCATCCACTGATATTTCATTGGTCCTTTGATTCTGTAGACATGCTATTTGAATCCGGTCTATCAAGAGTTTTATTTTCCAAAATCTGTCATTCTCTCTAGCTTCTTTCGATACGGCATTCATCCACTATTTCTACTTTTGAACGAGTTCGAAGCGCAAAAAATCGATTTCTGGAAATGTTTTCAGAAATAATTGGTAATCTGGTATCCCTTTTCCAGTACATCCTGATTCGCGGGAGGTTGTAGATGCCAATTAACATGCTGCGGGCAAAGAACTTTTAACTCTGCCGCAGAAGTCTCTAAAGATATTCCAGTTTTATTTACTTCCCCTCATGTTGGTCAAAAGGGCCATGGTTTCAAAGAAATCATCTTCGAGATGTCTGCTGAAATAACTCATTGGATCCGGAATGTTTTCAGGCAACAGCTCATTATGAACCGTTTGTGTATGTTTCACAGTAATTTTAGGTACAAAGGCACTTTTTTTCCATTTTCTTTTCTTTCCCTTTGATAGCAAGTGAACCAAAGGCTGCTCATCATCCGAAGTAGAGACTGCACCTTCAATTTGCTCTTCCCCCTCCCCGTTGCTTCATCTTCTCCGCTATTTTCTGTGTTCCTTTCACCCCATCATCATCACTTTCAGTTTCGCCCTCATCTCCACTCGCAGTTTGCAGTTGCCCATCTCCCCCATTCTAGCAATTTAGTCATAATTTTCACTGTCATCATCAGGTAGTAGATCAACGTCAAGATCAGAGTCGTCGAAGTTCAATTATCAGCAATATCTTTTAGCTCTTTCTCAGTGAGAGCTAAAAATAGAAAGTAATTGTACTGGGTAATGCCCGAAGTATCACCAAGAATATTACGTGTTGATAGGGCAATAGCTTTTTTAAATTTTCAGATACTTCAGCTTTTAATACATTACGACCAAAAATTAGTATACACTCAATAAGATTCTAGCGCAAAATACATAATTATTCATTACTTATCCATTTTTTTGGTCACTTTTCGGAGTGGACGCCATTACTACATAAACAACGCTCAGCTGATATATGTACTGAAAGGTTAAAATACGTCCGATTCAACTAGGAATTTATATGCGCACATTTTCACCCATATCATATATGATGTCGCTGGAAACATGGCCAAATTCTGCTTGAAAGTACTAAAAAAAATTGTTGAACCGCAGTATCACATATGATACCTAGGGTCCGAGGACGTTAATGTGGATTCCGCAGACACAGTAACGTCATTATACTTACCACTAACAGATATTATTTAAATTGAGGACTATCTGTGGTCCACGCTACCATTTTAACTAAAACTAAATTAAATTATTTATGTCTTTCAGTAGCACTCACACGTGTGATTTTCAAATGCAGGATGCCATAAAATCTGTGTTTTTAGTTTCCACGGCAATATTTCCTCACAAATATTCCACCGAAATTTTGTGCCATCAAAGTATAACTTCGGGAAATCGTTTACCCATCGTTCTATAGTGGCTCAAGAGAAAAGTGGACGTGACATTTTCAAAATGTTCCACAAAAATGTTCTCCGATTTAAAAATTATACTACACTCGCAACGTTCACAGGTGACTACTGGAATTAGATTAGAATATTCTCGGATTTAAAAAGTATCCTACAGTTGCAATGTTCACAGAATGAGTACTGGAAAAAAATGCTCTTCTTATTTTTTACATTTGCGTATTTTTAATTTGATACTATTTTGTTCTTTAATAAGTTAAAAAAATAATTATATTTTGTACACGTGCTAAATACTCATACTAATTATTTCTTTTCATTTGCTTATTGTGTACTTTGTTGTAGTAGGGACTGCGCTATTTATTTGTTGATGTGTTGTAAAAAGAGTGGATTCATTTTATGAAAATGTTAAGAGTTAAATTAATTGACTAAAATTTATACCGCTTTATTTTGGAATAAAATCCGCGATAATGCGAGTACATCCGTCCCTGAAATATAACATTCAGATCCGAGCTCTGATCATAATTTTTTTATTTATTTTTTTTATTTTATTTGGTACACTATCCAACAGGTCCTCAGACCCAATTACAGAATAGGAATACTAGGTTACAAAAAAAAAAAAAATACAATAGGGACTTAGCTAAGATACTTAAACATCATACAGAAGACAAAAATACAAAGATAATATGGATAAAAGAAAACAAAACAACAAAAAAAAGAATCTACAAAAGTAGTAAGTATAAGTATAGTATAAATAGTTAATTACACATATTATACGAATAAATAATACAAAACATTGTATGTCTTGAAATTCTTCCGGAAGAAGTTCCGAATCAGGGGTTGTACATGCATGATTTTATTGAGGCAACGTTGCAGTTGAATATGTCGACGCGATCATGTATGTTATTGTATATGTTACACATGACTTGTAATGGAGAGAATTTTTTTGAGTTTGTTCTTGGATTTGCTAAAATAAATAATTGTTTGACGCGAAGCTACTCGGTGGGCATGAAACGGGAGCATGTTAAGAATATGGGAGCTGTTTATCACATTGTGTATCAATTTGTAAAGAAAAACCAAGTAAGAGACTTTGCGTCGATCTTCTAACGATCTCAGTGAGAACCTTGACAGAAGTTCCGACTGGGGATAACCAATAGGCGGATATGACGCTTCAATTTTATAAGTGGAGTATTTCAGAAATCTTCGCTGTATGTTCTCTAAGTTGTCTATATGTACTTTATAGTGCGGCGACCATACTATTGAGGCATACTCTAAGGTTGATCTAACGATAGAATTATAGAGTAGCTTGAGGCTAGTAGCATTGTTGAAATGAAGAGTGTTTCTGATGAGAAAACCCAAAGATTTGTACGATCTATTAATTACATGATTAATATGATTCGTAAATGTTAGTTTTTTATCAAATATTACTCCTAAGTCAGTGAAAGTCTCCGGTCTAGAAAGTATATTGTGTTCTAGCGTATATTGGTATGGTATAATATTTGTTTTTGTTGTTATAGATAAAACGTTACATTTTGAAGGATTAAGGGGTAATTTGTTTCCTATAGACCAATTATAAATTACGTTCAAGTTTTCCTGCAACATCTCGCACTCCTCAGAGCTCGAAACTCTACAGAACAGTTTTAGGTCATCAGCATACAGTAGACAATTTACGGTAATATCGGATACAATGTCATTAATGAAAATATTAAATAAAAGTGGTCCTAAATTCAACCCCTGCGGGACACCTGATAATATACAAATAAAATTATTTCTAGAATATTCTTTACAACATTGCTTTGACATTTTCACTCTCAAATAACATCTAATTAAAAGACGTTAATATCGTAACTAGACTAAATTACACATACTTAAGACAATGAAATCAATACTCTAGTGTAACAAGTAAAAGAAGTAATACGAAGGAGATAATAAAACAATAAAATATGATAATTTTTTACGCTTCTTCCCTAATAATACGACTTCATTAATAGATCTGATTCCTTCAGTAACTCTCTGGATGCGCTGGATGGTGCATGATGCACAGCTTCGTTGCTTCTTGATTGGAGGGCGCTGATATCCATGTGTTACTTGTGGCGATGTGAGAATAAGCTTATTATTGAGGTAGGATAGCTCAATGGTATTAAGATGAAACATCACATTTTGAGCTAACCCGTTTCAATAATAATCTTGCTCCGTCATCAAAAGCTAGATGGACATCAACGCCCTCAGGTAATTTAAAAGCAACGAAGCTACACGTACGCCATTTCTATTAGATATTACACATATTTTGTGACAACGAGTCAGACCACTTGGCTGAACAAAAAGTGTTAAAATATGTACGTTTTGGTTTTATAAAAACAATGCCGTTAATCCAAATGAAGGGCCGACGAAGCAGCTGTAAAATATGTATTATTAAATTAAATTAAACACTACGAGTAGTACAACCCATGAATGCCTAAATATACATCGAAATAACTTTTGCGGGAAGGTGCTATATTTAGAGACAACAGAGATATACCCGATATCCAGGTATGCTAATTCTAATTTCTGATTTAGAGAAAAATCTCAACTCCTCGATCACGAAGCTACAGTCGAAACCCTTCTTTAGTTCACTCAAAAATATCTCCCCTGTCGATCATGTTATTTGTCACCTGCAAATATGTTACATAGAATACAAGTATTCAAGGCTCTCAAAAAAAAAGTATTCAAGACGGTAAATAAGAAGGACAAATAACTATTATAATGTATCTACTAATTTATATGAATTATTAATCTGTGCAAATTCTTTTTTAGAATTAATTTTTATTCACATATTGAATTGATAACTCGATTTGATTAAAGTAAACTAAAATACAGATTATCAAAAAATATAAATATTAATACGTTATCTCACTTACCATAATTTTTAATCTATTAAGAGACATAAAAGCAATGAAAATTAAATGCAAAATACTATATGCCCATAATTTTTTTATTTTTATTATTAATTTATTAATTGAGTTACTAATTTTGCTCATCAGTGATGATAATAAATTTATAGTAAATATATATTTATTTATTCTATTTAATTAGCAAATTGAATAAATTCTAGTTAGTTTATTTTATTTAAAATTGCTGCGAACTCAAATAGCCTGAAAAAATTAAACGACATTTATTTTATTATACCTGATAACGCTTTTTATAAGAATAATGGAACATGTATACTATACAATAATCTTAAACGATTACAGAAAAACTTTAAATTTTATATAAAGCAATAATACGGGGTATGTGCTAGTGTTGAATAGTAAGTGAATTATGTCCTACACAGATTAGACAAATGCTTCTCCTGTTTGTAAAAGTTAAAACTAAAATATTAACAGAGATCTACTATGTTAAAGTAAAATATTAATCAATTGAGGAAACTCTGCTTTAAGTTTTTCTGTAAAGAATTGATTTATATCATCTAAAATATTTGTACATGATCCCTAAACCTTTTTTCAAAAATGTAAATGATATTTTAACAATTTTTTTATAAATAATTTTAAAAAAGGTGTACGTATAACGTCAATGAGTATGTCACGACGCTGTTCCAATAAAAAATTAAAATTAAACACTACAGGTAATATAACCCCTGCCCCCTAAAGGTACTTCGAGGTACACAAACTACTTCGCCGTATCTTTAGTTGAGGTCGAGGTACACAACGTACGTCGACGTACCTTTAGGATTATATATAGAAAAAATCTAGGCTCAGATTGACACAGCATCGGTAAATGCGTAACCAAAATAGCCATCTTGAAAATTCATTTTCATGTATTATCATTGGTTGAAACAGGGGTATTATTGTGGCGTAATTCCTTCGATTAATTGATTCTAAGTGATTTTCTAAAATTCTGCCTTATTGGATACCTATTGTGGTCTCCAACTGTGCATTTAATGCCATTTCCTTTAAACTATTGTTTTGTGGTAATTTCAGAATTACGTCGGCAGTCAATTTTTTTACATGAATATTCCTCTTGATTTGTTCTTGTTGAATTCACGAAAATTTTATTATTTTACAGTTTGCCTTACATATAATTATTGTATAATAATTTATAGCACTAATATGTTATTTAAATCATATGTATTTTTTTAATACGAATATGAAGTTAGATACAGTTGAGAGGTGACATATAGGATTTGTTTACATTTCCTTAATTGCCACAAAAAAATTGATATTAATATCAGATGTATTCTTTCCCACTTTTATTTATATTAAAATGTAGTATTTACTCTATGCATAATAAATCTATTTTGTTTTGTTTGTATGTACCAGGTGGAAACGAATAATACACATAGAGCTCTGTGTGTTGACTGTGCTCATCGAGGCTCCATTTGTAGCACATGGGAACATGAAGGCACTAATTGAGTACTGTGTCGTTTACTTTCCAGCCTTATTTTAGTTCTTGTTCCTAATCTATTCCTTCCTTTGATCCAATTTCTTAGCTACGTTACGCTCATAAGGGGCAATAACTCCGAAATACGTGTCCGTAGCTACATAACTGTTTTTTTTTTTGGAATATAATTGTTTTATTTTGAACCCCAATCTTCTATTGTTAATAGTTTCAGCGATTATTTCAGTAGTGTATACCTGATTAAATCCCAAATTACATTAAAACCCCTCTTTAAGATTCGACCTTCTTCAAAGAGTTTCTTTAATTCGGATTTGTTTTTTATAATTTCGTTATCAATACTTTTCAGCCAACTTTCGAGCACCGGTACAGAACCTTTCGCTTTCCACAATAATATCAATTTTGTCTTTAAGAGACAAACGTTTCCTTTTTAGCGACATGATAATGCCGCTATTAGCGAGATTATTAGTACGGGTATTCCCATATAATTGGTTTCAGAAATGTGAAAACTGGCCGTTTTTAGAGGTTTTACTGTATTTTTAATAATAGCTTCAAAAATTTTCGTAAATGCTATTACTAAAACTGACATAATTTAGGGAAGTAAAAATAAAACGACTGCTCGTGATGCCCAAGTACCAAGTTTCTTAGCGAATAACAGTGTGTAAGTGTCTTTCTATTACATTTTAATCAAATTAGAATTTAATGTACTGTTGGTCGACACCGATTTACATTTTAATGTCCCAATGTAAGAGGAAATATTATATTAAACCGTTTACAGCCTGTGTAGCAATTTTAATAATATTATTATGAACTGCGATATTACATCTCTTCCTTTAATGAATTGTTTAATTTAGCCACATACAAATTTTATTGTTAATTATCTATAGTTAGTTTTATTTTTATAAATTGCTTTTACTTATACTAACACATGTTATTTACTATCATTTTATATTTGCCTTGTAATTGGATGCATGTATCTGTTTTGTCAATAAAGATATTATCATTACTATTATTAATTAAATTAAACATATTCAACACAAATCATTGTATCTATGTTGGTAATAAAACTGTTCTTCTGCATAAACCTATTATCGTTGAATCATAAATACAAATCAATAATTATACAATATTAAGCGCACTATAAATGCAGCAGTTAAAGATATCATGCCTGTGCATCAAAACATGGATAATAAGAGTTCACGTAGCATCGACTACATAAATAGGAATTTGTGGAATTGCAAAACGCCAGGGTAATATCTCGGCTAGAAAGTTTGCGGTTCTTGTTGGTTGTAACTATTTGTGAAATGAGGAAGATGGACATGGCTTTATAGTAATTCTCTCGGAAGAAACAAACACAATTTCAAGACGCTGATCATCAGGCTTTATAGTGTTATTAGTAAATTTATCTTTATGTTAAGGAAGTATTTATACTGCGAATTAAGTATCTCCTTAAATGGTACAGATGAAACTTGGATATCAAGTAACAACATACTTGTATAACCAGACCAACTCACTTCTCATTTATTAATAAATAGTTATCACGCAACCGTAAAGTTGCATTTGAATTAAGATAATAACAAACATTCTAGAAGAATTTAGATTGCCTTATATATAAAGGGTGTTCCAAAATTATGTAGCCAAGCTCTTACATTAAGTGGATCTGCTCAATACAAAAGAAAATGTATACAATTATTTGGTCAGTAACACATATAAAAGGAGTTACACCCTTTCAAAGGTGGAGGAAAAAATACTGTTTTGCTCTAACTCAGAAACAATAATAGATTATCAAAATTTGAAGGTTATTTTTTGTTTAGAATCTTATATCCTAAATACTTCTGAAGAAAATGGTAACGTGCACAAGGGACTTGCTTATTTTAATAAATATTTTGGAATTCACTAGCTATATTGAAAATTTTACTTTAAAATATGATACTTTCAGTCATCATTGCAGAAAAATGATTTACTTTCATATTTTAATGATTCACAGTTTACGTGAAAATCAACTGGAATTTAATTAAAATAACGCCTCATTAATACCTTACCAATTGCAAAACATTCTCCCAGTAATAAAAACATGTCTACAAGTTCGTTAAATATAAAATTGGCTTTCATTCTTTACAATGCTTTTTTTCCTTCCCTAGGGCTCATCTGAGTTGACCCCGGGGGCACTGCAGCCTCCTGGGCTTATTGTGCACTCCCTATTATGCTTTACTCTACTCATTCCAGTACCCCTGTGCTACTGATCAAATGGTACAGGTATATGACTGGATGAGTTCTGATGGTTTCCGGGTCGGCTTGTATTTGCCCGTATATATTGTACCTTCTACGAGCTAATGCTTCGCATTCAAATATGATATGATCCACGGTATCTGGGTCTTTCTCACATAGTGTGCAGTCTAAGTCACCATCATACATTCCCATTGTAGGTGCTTTTTAAGAGCCATATGTCCTGTTAGAAGTGTTACTGTTTTCAACTGAAACTTAGTCATTGTTAACAGTTCTTCAGTTTGTTTAGAGCATGGTTCTTTGATTAGTGTTTTCCCATGTCGGTTGCCTGGAATGTTCCTCCAGTAATTGTTATGTCGCTTCTTGATCCAGTCTTTGATGATTCCCCTTGCTGAGTATTTGGGAATATCCAGCACGAGTTCTGGGCCCAGAAATAGGTCAGCAGATCCTTGTCTAACAAGGCCGTCTGCTTTTTCGTTGCCTGATATCCCAGAATGTCCGGGCACCCAGAGTAATTTAACTCTGTTCCGTTCTCCCAGAGTTCTGAGCTCTTCATGACATTATCATACCAGTCCTGACGACACTTTATATTATATTTATAATGCTTAAACATTAAGTTGATTTTCGTCACATAATGTATCTTTTTAAACAATTATTTTCCCGGCTATTAATTATACTAGAAGGAGTCCACAATGTAATAAGACTTTTCAAGTTGAATTTCGCGAAAGCGGTGGAACCAACAAAATATGACGGGTATGTCATCCCAACTAGCACCAAATTGAAGAGAACTGGCATAGGAACTTTAGTATAGTAGACTAAATTTGCGTCTTTAGTGTAAAATTCACCTTATGGTATTCTCGTCTAGTAACAATTACATAGATTCTACTGTGGCAAAACGAAAAAAAAATTGGAATGAAACCAATAGCTCAGAAAAGGTTAGTTTATTTGGTTTTTTTGGATATAACACGGTGAAATTCTGTTTACAAGAAAAACATAAAACTTATACACGAACTTAGCAGAAATAATGTAAAATAGTACCCGTTTATAAACCAGACCACCATTAATAAATAAATCAATTTAAAATGTAACTGTCCGGAGGATTTCCAAATTACACAATTAGCAAAATGCCTGTCAGCTCTTTTGATTGCTATTAAAAAAAGTTGTTTTGAATCTAAGGAATTTGACTTATTATCATAGAATCTCAGCGTCATCTACTGTAAGTTGGTATAAGTCACCTAGCCAATTGAATTGTTGGTTGTCTATCATTGCTAAGATTTAAATCAATAAAAGTGTTTAAATGTGAAGTTTTTATTTCACTAGACTACTGAATTTAGGTACTGTATAGTTATTACACTTTCAAGTAACTGCTGCAGTATGTGCAACGTCGCGAATACTACTCTGCATTACTTTAAAGCACTTTCAACTTTACAGTGAGAACTGGTAATAATGCTGACCGCACGGCATTACCGAAGAATAACTTTAAAGTAATGATAACTGAAAGTGGTCTATTTAAAGTTCCCGCAACGTTGTCTGGAAATATTGTGGAACTTTCTTACTACTTTTTGTTAATGATATCTTGAGTAAAAGTAACGTTAGGTCTATAAACAAAGACTTTAAAGTGATTTTTACAAGTCCCCACTAATTCAAAATGACTATAAAGTTACGTATACCTTGAAAACCTACTATAAATCGATATAAACTTTTATGACATTTATGTCAACACTTTCTCATTCCAATCGTACATGGCGTCGAAGCGCAGTAAAAGAACAACAATTTTCTGGCATTCATCGACCTTTTATAGAAAAGTTAAGTTACAATTAAGTCAAGTTAACAATTTAACAAATTATTTGATGGATGGGGAACCAACTTTTATTCGTTACCTTAATTGTTATTAATTATAATTTCGCCTACTGAACAAATTCACGAAATTAAAACAAATAAATAACTTAAGGAAGTTACAAAATTTACAGATATGTAAAACTGATGAGATTATTGGTATTTAAGGTAAATCCCCCTGTTATTCTTTCGTATGATTTTCGTTAATAACACGTCCACCTGTTGACGTTTAGTCAGCTATTAACGTGTTATCAATCCCAAACAGTAAAATTATCTCCCCCAGACAGCTCTTTCAACTGAAATTTAAGGGTCGAAAAGTACTTGGGAACTTTGCAGTATCCATTTCGTAGCAGCGTAATCGCATCTGCTACTTTATGGTAAATGTAACTTTGAAGGGAAATAATTTTGGGTTTTGTCACCCCTATTAACTAACAATTACTTTGTTGACATATATACCACTAAAAGTTACTCGAACTAAATTCGCCATTTTTTTCTTATTGAATGATAACGCCATATTGGTATAGAAAAAAAATTGTGCAAACCGATTTTTTTACTAAGTATGGTCATTTGCAAACTTGTTTTATAAGTAAATCATTATTACCTCATAATACATAAAACAAAAACATGTTTTCCATAAAATATTTTGTATTTTCGATTGTACAGGAATATTCATTATAAATTACCCACCCCTTATCATCGTTATTATTGCCTATAGAAAAAAGTTTTAAATAAAAGTTGTGTGGTTATGACTGAGTTTTGTCAAAATGCTATCAAAAGTACAGTAGCGTGCAGATTTCAGGGGATACAAAAAAAATAATATATTTTTTTAATGGGATACTCTGTATATTATTAAATTTTATGAATGATCCTTTGTTTCTGATTTCTAAAATATACCATATGTTACCCCTATCATATACCGTTTTTGAGTTATTAAACGTCAAATATCTTAATTAAACTAGTTACTGTAAATATGGATAAGTTAACATTATTAAAGTGAGCTATGAAAATGAAAACTATTATGTTTGATAAGTGACATTTCTTTAATGAAATATTCAAAATGGTTTACAGAGTTTTAGTTATTTTTGAGCTTACACACATTCGCATTATGCCGGCCCTGATTTGTTTTTTTACTTACCTGTGAAAAGATAAACAACCCCGTGAGAACTCCGTGGTTTTCCTCTTTAACATCCTCTTACAGAACACTATTTGTTGTCAAGACGGTGATAGATCGGGCATATATCGGGTTTCTTCGTGCTGTGTTGATAATTCTGACCAATAGGAATTAAACCAGCGATAATATTTACGTACCTTGCGTGGGATGTAGATAAATTGGACAACTTTTTATGTTTTCATACTCATCTTCTAGTTTTATTAATCTGAAGTTTATTGTAAGAATTTGGCTACATAATTTTGGAACACCTTGTATATAAAATTATACATAATCAAATCAGGCTAGTAAAGAATGACACATAAATTTGCCTCAACCTACTTCTCTGTTAAGAAATTTTTATTCTACATTTTTTGGGAGGATGGTTTGTTTTTAATTTTGCTTTTAACATTAACAGTAATTTTCAAAATTACCTAAATTTTTTCATAAAGAATTGAAATATTAAGACAAAACACATTTTTTAAAGACGTTAAAATTTAAAATTTTTTAACCAAACTAATTTCTTAAAGTGGATGATATTAATTAAGTAGTAGTAAATACAACGTGCACAGCTTGCTTGAAAATTTGGGAAAACCATGCACATTAAATGCTACCGAGAGTTCTTAAGTTTCAAGTTAGTATTACAATTTTCAAATAATCAGCTACTATGTTTCTCATTGTGATATATTAAGTTGGGATGAATAGAAAGGCTGTACCACTTAATAATCAAGTATTTATTAGTTTGATGTAATTGTATCGGGTTCTAGAATGTCCTGCTCTGTTTTAATCATATACATATATTATCATAACAGCATTGAAATTGCTTTAAAAAGTGGCGGATGCGCCAGGCATATACAATAATATCGAGCATTGGACAATCCGATAATGCCTCGTTTGTAATTGATATAATTATAACTTCAGATCATCGAAATATTTTTTATGATCTGAAGTTATCGCTTCCATTATTAGAAAGTATTTAACAATTTCTTTAAAAAAAATATACATATTTTTAATCGTGTTTTTCCATTAAATATATATGTATTATTTATTGGACATGTATAAATATTTAATTGTATGTAATTTTTTTTACATTACTGTCTTTATAGTGTTAATGCTGACGTACCATATGTACCTTGTGTATCCTTCTGGTTAATATACATTATTATTATTATTATTATAACTTGGCAATGATAAACATTATATCTTAGAATGCGATCACGCTATTTCAAGATTTCAGATGAATGTCCAGATATTCAGTGATAAGATTTTGAAATTTTATAGTGAAAATATCATATATAAATGACATATTTCATTATCTTCTTGATCTGTAGTTTCTTGTACATAGGACCAAAATAATATTATTCTTTAAATTATATTTCATAAATAATATTTTTTTTGGCCTCGAAAGCTAGTTCCATTCAGCTAATAAATATTTTTAATATACAACAAACAAAACGCGCTGTTTTGTTACATCTATATCAATACTAATAGGATGGCTAATCATTCATCATTTTTTTTTGTTTTTTATTAAATTTGCTGTTATAGTACTAGTAAGATGTTCACTCCATTTTCTTATAAGATAAAAATTTAATAAAAAAACTTCAACTGTTAAAAAAGTACGTCCTACAATTATTCGATTAATATCTGGACATACATGGTATCAATTAGGTACTTTTATTCCAAATTAAAATTTACAACCCGGATATATGCGAATCTTCAAATTTTGTATTTGATCTTGACCATAAATTTTCGAATATAAAAAGAATACAGACAGAAGCTACTAGTAATCCATGCAATATACAGGGTGTCGCGGGAAACAAATTAAGTGTAATTTCTCATATAAACTTCTTTAAAGGGTGTGTCAAAATCTCGTTTTGAATTCTTCTCTCGCAATTCATTCAACTTGGAGAAGTAGAATTTATTTAAAAACTTGTTACATATTGAAGACCTTTCTGTTAATATGATTCCATCCCTCCATTTTATGTTAAGGGTGAAATAAACAAGCAATTTTAATTCATCAAACAGAAGCTTTTTTAACAGTTTAAAGTTTTTAAAAGTATAAACCTCACTAGCAACATTACATGCTTTGAGGATGAATATTGTATGCATAATTGCTGATATTCGGGCCGATTTATATCTAAAAGTCATGGGAAATTTGGTTCAACGGATTAATTCATGCAGAGGCTATCGTGGAGGACATTTGAACAATGTGTTCCACAAATAATCGCATGTAATATACGTACTTACAATCAAAATATAAATAAACTTGAAATCTATAATAGTCTTTGTTTTATTTAGAATTAAAAATGCGTCGCTCTTAATGAAGAACCCTTTATAAATAATAATAAATTATGGCAAATGAAAAAGTATAACAGGCTACTAAATAATACATTAAGTTTTGAAAAACGTTTAATTAGTTATTATTGTGTAGATTAATCATTTTATTATTAAAATTGATTTAATTACTAATTATTGTGTAGATTAGTCATTTTATTATTAAAATTGACTCTCTCCAATTTTTGGACGTAGAGTACTGAGAACCGTCAGTGATGTAAAGAAAACCACAACATCTATAATTCCCTTTTATATAATTCTCATATCTCCAAGTTGCTAAGCTAAGAGAAATATTATTTTAAAACTATTGAATCCGTACGTATTGAACAGTTCTAAAATAATTATCCTTTTTTACTATTAGGAGTTTCGTAACTAGTTTACCACACTTCATGGCATGTTTGAGGTATTGACTGCTGTCTCTATGAAGAGATCATTAATTTTTATTCCAACTAACGACTTCCTACTACTTTTACTTTTATAATTATTCATCGAAGTTTCAGTGTGCCTTCGGAGTTCGTATCAAAAAGTTTGAAAGTTGCTTGAAAAATGACTTTAGGAAAATTGTATTTTTTATGAGGATATATTATTTATTTTATAAACCTGACCGTTATGTTATTACACACTTTTCTAAGGCATATATTTATTTGTATTGGATACCTATGGATTTATTTAAAAAATTAGGCTTTGTTGTTTTTGGGATATTCGCCGTTAAAATTCAGTGCAATATATTTCAATCTTGTAGTAGTAATTAATTACAAGACTTTTTTACGTTAATTTTAATCATAATTGTTGATGATCTTTATCCTTTTACCTAATTGTAAATAATTCATATCTCATTCATTTTTTGTTTGGTAAGATTCGTGTTAACCAGTGTATAATTATATTTTCGCAATAATGATTTTTAAAATTTCTTTGGTACCATTATTGGAAATGGCATGAATTAAAGCACAATTTTATCTATTTCTTGGTAGTTACCGTTATCATTCAAAGAAAAAATATAGAAATTATTACATTACAATTTTATAATTTGTGAAATTAATTGATTTCTTTAATGAATTTATTAGGTATAGGCTCTAGAAGAAGTTCTTTTAAGTTTAAAAATATAACTGCCTAGATTCCTATTGGGTATATTTATTACATAACATTATGTGTATATACAGGGTGATTTTGTGAGAATTCCCACCCTGCTGATTTTGTTATTTTGATTATTACGAAAAATTGATAAATACAAAAGTTATAGGACTTTTTATGTAGACTCTGAAAATGATATCAGAAAAACATTGGAAGTTCACACAAAATGGCTACAGTTATTAATTTTATTTTTTAAAATTGGAAACCCTGCATGTTTTTACATATTCGAATAGACCGTTTTCACGTGAATACAGTAATATAGAGGTTGATGTATGTGACTGTCTCTAAAACTAAGGTAAATATGAGGAATACTTTGTGTGAGTCCCACCCCTGTTAACTTTATTATTTCTGCCTATTTAAAAATAATATATAAAAAAGTTTTTTAAGAAGGGACTTCCTTTCGAAAGAAGTACTAACTGTTTAGTGGGCCCTTAGGCATAATTTCCTGGAAAACCTTTTAACCAAGGTTTTTTTTTTTGGTTTTTGATTTGAAATCCGTGGGGAACTTTGTGAGCAGTAGCAAAACAACCTCAAACGGTGCAATAAATACCTTTTTTATTTTTGTTCGTATGTTTTCAAATAGTGTTGAGTATGGAGTGAGAACGATCAGTGGACCACACTGTATGTTGCTGAATTAATCATCAAGTGCTATACTGCCGTTAAAAAATGCACCACAGATATTTTAACGTAAATTTTTCACTAAGTTTGAGTTATCGTAAATACTTCACAATCTAGTGCACATGACATAATCTTCACTAATCGATTAACTAAAAATATATCACCGTAAAAATCTAATTCATATTGTTTCTCTAACGACTTCCTCGTTATTACAGCAATTGAAAAGAAAACGTAAGTGGTAAAAGTGCCAAAAATGTAATTAATTTCAGCAGGTATTCGACCCAGTTTATTATAAATGCTACGGTTGACAAATTTATTGAATCGTTTCTGTTCAATGAAATACCAATTTATTTTCTTTAAGCAATTTTTTTCCTCAATCTAATTTTCGATTGAAATTGTATTCGAAGTACAAGTATTGATGAAGTCATTTGATATGATTTGTGGCTTATTGCCATGAAATTTGCAAAATATAAAACGTGACAGAATTTTTTAGTATGTTCTGATCTCATTTTCAAATTAAATTTTCAATTGAATATTTTATTATTCATGGAATAAAGTCGGCGGTGTTCTTAAACTGTTTCACAATACGATAATATGGGAAGAGTATCCAACTTGTGCTTTCATAACAATTCAACTTTATATTTATCATGGAACAATTTGATTTTATTGAGAGCTACTTTAAAATATTTTTCCAATAATCCACACCACGTAGAATTTTTAGAGCCATAGAATTAGTTTTCTTTGCAGAAAACGTCCAGGGATATATATTATATTATTTTAACACCCTCCCGAGTAAAAAGTTCTACTTTATTACAATCATTAAATTTTACTACAACTCCAGTAATATTTTCTTCGTTAATAAATTCTACGGAAATCCCAGCTTCAAAACTAAAGTTCTGGGAGTTTTACAGAAAGAACATTCAGTCATTTTTCCAGGAAGCAATCTCTTATTTGTTACATAAAAGTAGTGGTGTATATTTTCGATACGTTTCACAAATTTTAGAAGCGATTACTTCTATAAAACTTTAACCTTTTTATTATATTATGATGTGTTATATAATAAACATAATATATTTTTTAGAAATAATTCAGTATCTACTTTAACTTAGAATAGTAACAGGCAACTGGGTGAATTTTTGTTTCATAATTTTAATCTGTCCGAAAAATCACGCTATTCGTGTTTTTTTTTTTTTTAGAATTTCTATAATTTCTTTGATTTTATGATGGTTTCATTAATACATGGAGAGTCTGTGACGAAATCTACATACTGATATAAATATAGTTAATTCATAGTAATAATCCTTTTAAACCAACAACAGACATTTATTATCCTACATTTCATTTAGTAGAAGTATCTGAAACTGAGGTCTTCAATGTTATTAATTCAATGAAAGGTTCAAACTCTGCAGGATTAGACAATATTTCGTCGAATATATTAAGTACATTCATTTATTTGTAAAACCAATAACCGACTTAATCAATTTGTCAATCAATAATACTTTAAAAGCTGATAAAGTTACTTCTCTTTATAGAAAAGAAGCTAGAGATGAAACTGATAACTATAGACCTATCTCCTCGTTATCCACCTTATCTCAAATTCTAGAAAAATCATTTTTAGCAGAATTACAAATTTTCTATCAAAATTTAATATAATTTCGTCTTGTCAGTTCGGTTTCAGAAAGGTAAGTCAACTAAATCTGCAATAGTTAATTTTTTAATTTGTCTTCATGGAAATTTACATGTTAATAATAAATGTATTGGTATCTTCTTAGACCTTAGTAAAACGTTTAATTTTGTGAACCATGAACAAATTGACAAATTGTATACGTACAGTTTAAGTGGTAAAATATTTGATTGAATAATGTCATATCTCTCTCAAAGAATGCAAGTTGTTGACATACATGATCACAAATCAGATAAAGTTAATTCTGAATGAGGCATACCCCATGGTTCCATCCTTAGACCTTTCTTAACCATTATTTTTATGAATGACTTATCAAACAACGTCAATACAAAAAATTAACATTGTTCGCTGATGATACCTCTTTTGTTTATTCAGGTCTATCTCAAAATGAATTTCTCTTACAGAGTCAAAGTATTTAAATACATTTGTTGAATGGTTTAGAAAAAATAAACTATTTTTAAATGTTTCCAAGGCATAATTTATGTTATTTAATCCAAGAAAATAATTTGAAACAGAGAGTCACTTAATAAAAATAAATGGAACTTCAATTAAGCAAGCAGATACTGTAAAGATTTTAGGTGTGTATACGAATCAGTTCTTGAACTGGGATGATCATTATGCCTTGGTATTTTCGTTCCATCTCAGCAAAGCAGCTTGGATGTTATGACTATTGGGAATCCCTACATCGATCACACAAGTTTCTTTTTTTCTTTGTCAACTAAAATGATATCCAGTGGATTATGGTTCAGTCCGTCAATACTGATCGGTCCCAGTATAGTTTTTTGAAAGTCATTTTCCAATACTGCATTAGGAACGTACTGATAATAGGGCACCATATTACTTTTTACTAGAGAATAAGTAAAAGCTTTATTACGCATTTCACTATTATCTCAAAATGTAAAAACGTTTTTGGATTCTTTTATCATTAAATTATGAATTACAGAACATCATTTAATTATTACAGGGCTCGCAAGTATTTTGGATTTTGTTTATAAAAATTTTGATCAGGAAAATAAGGTAATTGCATTGTTCATTGATCTTTTAAATGCTTTTGATTTCGTAGATCTTGATATTATTTTAAAAAATATTAAATGTTATGGTATACGAGGTCCATGCAATAAGCTTCTAAAATCTATTCAAATAACAGGAAACGGTTTATAGATTTTTTAGGTGCTAAGGAATTAGTACTTTACGACGCCAATTTGGTACATGAAGGCGCAGAAGAAGAAGAAATATTGCTAATACGGGAGAGAGGCGAACAAACCGCTTTGAATTGAAAGGGCGGGGTTTAGACAATTTGAATACAATTTTAAACAAACATAAACCTAAACGTAAACGTAAACATATATATAAACATAAAATATTGACCATGTCGTGTCTATATTTTTAAATTTTAAAATTTCTTAAGCAAAACGCTTCTAAATTTAATTTTCAAAATTCATTTCATTGCTATTCTGCACATCATGGTTTTTATTTGTATTATAATAAACATAGGCTAGAGTGGTACAAATACAATATCCGTATTATATGGGTTAATTGCTCTATAAAATAAAATTATTAGTAATGTAAAAAATGTAGTTAGTGCAAAGAAATTCTTACCAATTGTAAAAACGCTTCTTATTACAAATACTTTTAAATTATTAACACTGTATCTAAATTATTTGTTTACGTATATTTCTATGTAAGTCTAAATGACTGATCTATGTCCATACGCATGTTAGAATGTATTTCTTGTATGAGTAAATTAAGTAAATTGTAAACTTATCTGCTAATGTACCTATGACATCCTATATTGTATATTATGTATGATCGCTCGGATCAATTAAAATATCCTATTCTATCCTATTCTATCCTATTCTATCCTATTCTATCCTATTCTATCCTATTCTATCCTATCCTATCTTATCCTATCCTATCCTATCCTATCCTATCCTACTCTACTCTACTCTACTCTACTCTATTTATTCTATTCTATTCTATTCTATTCTATTCTATTCTATTCTATTCTGTTCTGTTCTGTTCTGTTCTGTTCTGTTCTGTTCTGTTCTATTCTATTCTATTCTATTCTATTCTATTCTATTCTATTCTATTCTATTCTATTCTATTCTATTCTATTCTATTCTATTCTATTCTATTCTATTCTATTCTATTCTATTCTATTCTATTCTATTCTATTCTATTCTATTCTATTCTATTCTATTCTATTCTATTCTATTCTATTCTATTCTATTCTATTCTATTCTATTCTATTCTATTCTATTCTATTCTATTCTATTCTATTCTATTCTATTCTATTCTATTCTATTCTATTCTATTCTATTCTATTCTATTCTATTCTATTCTATTCTATTCTATTCTATTCTATTCTATTCTATTCTATTCTATTCTATTCTATTCTATTCTATTCTATTCTATTCTATTCTATTCTATTCTATTCTATTCTATTCTATTCTATTCTATTCTATTCTATTCTATTCTATAAAAAGTTAAGTACACACTTTTTACGTAACAACGATCCTCACAAAATTTGCTATATTTCTGTTTATATATTCTGACAGACTTAAGATTCATGAGAAAGACAGCGATATAACTAGCATACTCGAACAGTAAAACAGACTAAAGTAGCGGCGCAAGCGTATTTTCAGTGTGGGATTGATACACATATGCAGGCTGTGATTCGAGAAGCGGTTTCAAAAAAAGAAAAAGATAAAATCCTTGATTTATTACAGTATCACTATTGAGGGCATGCCTAATAGAATATATTGTGCGAAGTAATTACCGGATATGTACTTGGTGGCTGGCTTACTATAGAATATAAAATGCCCCAAGCTGTGTGGCAATTATGGTTGGTTAAAAATTGGTATGTAACTTTGTACTATGGCGTTAAAAAACGCCATAGTTTTAACGAGTCAGAGTGTTCGTTTGTGGCACACTTACCATACGATATCCTTCCCCAACCACTATTACCAATGAATTAGAAACACAACTACTGAATCTTGATATCTCAGAGAGCACAAAATATCCCCATGAGATCCCATTAATCCTGATTTTAGATTATCCTCTAAATATTAATCCATGAGCCCATGGTAAACCTGACTGAATATTAATATTCTGTAGTTATCCATGTGATGGAAATCTTACATGTCCATGATCTATTATAGACGTTACTGTCCAATGGATGTCTAAATGAGGAAATTATATGAATGTTCATAATGGTTAAACTATGGATGGCCCTACAAGATACTATTTTCTTATAGAGCCAAAATATATAAATAGTATGGATGAATAAATTATTCTCTACAGTTTTCCTAAGGATATTCAAGTAAGCGCCTTTTTTTTCTTTACTTTATTTGATGTATCTACTTCTATCACATATTAGATAAAACAAAGCACTACTAGATGGCGTGGCTTATAAATTGCTAAGATTTTAAGTTATCCTGAGCATTTATTGATAAACTAAGTTTTGTGTCCTCAGGATATTCAGTGGACAACGTTGTGCTGATTGAGATCAAATAATGTGGAAATACTAATGCTGAAGTGGATTATACAAACGCCAAAACATAATTTTAGTCATCTACCAAGGATACCAACTAATTTGATATCAACTTGTGTGTGTGAACCATATTATTTCTTGCTTGAAATATAAAATTTAGCAAATTGATACCAAAATGTAATGCTCTGAAATATATAACAGGTTTCGATGATTATTAGTTTCCTCCCTTACCCTTCGTCTTCCAAATGCCTTCTGCACAAAAAACTGAATGCAGTGACTGACAATAAAACTCATAAAGTTGCACACGGAACTAACTTAGAAAATACACTATAATAGAATCATTTTTTTAAATTTTCCTAGTAGCAATTTGTTACTAGTAAATTTAAAAAAAAATCGGGGTATTGTAACAAACGAGTACAACAGTGAACTTGAAATAGAGCCGAGTTGTATGCTGATTACCTATTTTATTCGATTTAACTTCATTACATTATGCATAAAGCTCTTTGACGCTTTACCGAGGCAGTTTATCGAACCACTATAAATCTGATTAAATTCCGTTTTTGTTTTGTTTAAATGCATTTATTCCATTTTATCCTTTATTTAAAATTGTCATCCAAAAAAGCCAATTTATCGTAAAATGGAAGCTTGGTTGTTTATTCGAATTTGCATATGATTTGGGTTTCAGTAAAGCTCGTCGTATGTATAGTTTGATTGCC
Organism: Rhamnusium bicolor; assembly: GCA_029963845.1. Lineage (NCBI taxonomy): Eukaryota > Metazoa > Arthropoda > Insecta > Coleoptera > Cerambycidae > Rhamnusium > Rhamnusium bicolor. The sequence goes on along the minus strand of JANEYF010000177.1, from coordinate 1,933,658 downwards.
TCCTAGAAAGCGATCAATACCGAGGACAGCTTAACATGTTCGTTTAAGTTGGCCAGAATTTGCTCTCGCGTCTTTGGGGTAAACAAGATCTGAGTTACTAATTCCGCAAATCAAAACAAGATTATTAAACGTAACTGGATAAGTTAATCAGTACAAATAACATTATGTACATATTGTCACAGACATCTGTCACTGCTGATGAAACCAGAATCGTGATATAAAGAAAAGTCAGGCAAATTCCACAGATTCAAAATGTAAAGGACGATGTGAACAACTATGCGTATAATTGAAATCTGGTATACTATTGTTGCGTGAAAAGATCATATTTTGTAAATAATAAGTATCTGGGTCAGACCAGTATATATAATGGTCTCCTTTTTGTCTAAAATTGCCTTATTATTTCAAATTAATGAGTACATAAGAAAATTGCAATTAAGTAAATACACAACGTGCTATTTTTTTCTTGTCAGAATCGATGGGCTTAAGGTCTGATGAAGAAGCTGGCTGAGAGATTGATCCTCATCACCATGGCTGATAAATGATGGGAACAGGTTTAATTTAAAAAATAACAAAAAATTCAATAGCTACATCCGAAGGAGGTCAGAACAATTTTTTTAGAACTTGAACCCTGTTATTTTATATTTCTTTGCAGGATTAGATATTCCCGTTTTTATCACGGTAATGCCCGACCCCATATTGATAATGCAACAAGAAGGTGTCTAGATGGATGTGATGTTGAGGTTCTTCGTTTGCCAGCAAGTTCACCCAAAGTTTCTCCTATAGTATGCAAGATGATTAAGTTGTTTACCTTTGTCCACAGGAGCTTAAAACAAGTTCCGCAAGAGGCCCAAAGGTAGCTTGAAATAAAATATCGGTTGAGGAAATAAACACAAGTAAAAAATTCATAAAAATGCGGGTCGCGAAACATCATTAATTTTCTAAATATTATATATACTGTAACATCAATTCTCAATTCTCAACTGTGGAATTATATTAATGCTAGAAAAGGTAGCACAAGGATACCTGGACGAATGGTGTATAAGGACACGGAATATACAGCTGCTCATGACATTGCAAACGCCTTCTCTTCTTACTTCAGCTCGGTGTACTTAAAACCATCATCTGGAGATACTCAGACTGAATTGTGTGTGTTTAATGATAACGTGTTTTCTGTTAGTGAAGTGAGTGTTGGTGACATACTTAAAGCAACGAAGAAGCTTAAACCTAAATTAACTATGGGTCCAGATTTAATTCCAGCCTTTATTGTAAGGGATTGTATTTCATGTTTTGTTAAGCCCTTGTGTTACATCTATAATCTTTGTCTCAAATCTGTCACATTTCCAGACAAATGGAAACTATCGAAAGTTGTTCCTGTATTCAAAACAGGTGATAAATGTCAAATAGAAAATTATCGACCTATTGGCGTGATTTGCAACTTCGTCAAATTGTTCGAATCCATTATTGCACATTATTTGTACAATCATGTATCACATTGTATTGCGGTAGAACTATATGGTTTTATAAAAAGGGCGTTCTGTTAATACGAATCTTTGCAACTTTATGCAATATATTTCTGATATAAGGCAAGTTGATGTTATATATACAGACATATCAAAAGCTTTTGATCAGGTGGATCACCCTACCTTACTTCGTAAGTTGCATGGTTACAGTGTTTCGGATGATCTGATAACGTTTTTTTAACTCTTATTTAACTGACAGGATGCAATATGTTGACTGCATGGGACAAAGGTCATCACCCTATGCAGTAACGAGTGGTGTCACCCAAGGCAGTAACTTGGGCCCATTATCATTTTTACTCTTCATTAACGATCTTGTTATGGTGATTCAATCATCTAAATTGTTATATGCAGGTGACCTGAAAATTTTTAATATCGTAGATAACTCTGTTTGTCCCTGCAGAACGATCTTAATGAAGTAGTTAAGTGGTGTGCTGACAATAAGCTCAAAATCAACACAGGAAAGTGTGCAGTAATGACTTTTACTCGCACGTTAACCCTTACAGAATTCGACTATCAAATTAATGGCCAAATCGTAACCAGAATAACCGTAGTTAAGGATCTGGGTGTTATATTTGACCAAAAGTTATCTTTTATTCCTCACATAGAACAGGCTTCTAGCCAGGCGATGAAAATGTTAGGTTTTGTAATCAGGAGCGCCAAGGATTTTCGTATCGTTAAAACTTTAAAAACATTATATTATGCCTATGTGCGTAGTAAACTAGAGTATGCTTGTGTTGTGTGGGCTCCATATTACAATGCCCACATCCAGTCTCTCGAACGTATACAACGTAAATTCTGTCGATATTTATATTATACTGAATTTGGGTCGTACCCTGGCAGAGGCATCTCATACTGTGAAATGCTTAGTTTATTTGGCCTCATTAGCATGGAAATGAGATGGAGAAATTGTCAGATCACTTATCTCTACAAAGTATTACATGGTCAGATAGATGACATAAATTTCCTTTCTCAGATAAAGTTTCATGTGCCAAGAGTGTCTGCTAAAAATTGTCTTACGTTTACTTATAAAGTGCCTAGTACCAATCAGCATCTGTTTTCTCCACTTATTTCTATGTGTCGTGCTTATAAACACATTCAACATAACATTGATTTTTTAATTGTTCAATCAGTCAACTTATTTATACTTTAAGAAATATCCCGTAATCTATCTGTGCTATTACTTCCTACACTTGCTTATATCTTTCACCAATGGTAATGTTTAATATCACTTTCCAAATTTGCTTTATTATATAAAAATATTATATAAAAATTTTCTTTACTGAGGATCGCACGTCTAGCATAATAATTTTACTTATTTTATTTGTATTCCAGACTTTATCTTTTCCTTCCTCTTTTTTTATATAGCAAAAATGTACTATTTAGTTATAACTGTAATGTATATCCTTTATATGGACCTATGTCTGTTGGATTAATAATAATAAATAAATAAATAAATAAATTCAGGGTGAGGAACAAATGTTTAGTTACGTGTAATATTACATACATCTATCCCGGCTTCCTGCCACAATACTGGTTATAATATATAAACACATACATATCAATTAATTTATTTATATGAAGGCTCTTCAAGGAATATAATTTTTTTTATATAAATGGTGATCTACCACAGTTCTGCCAAACTTCAGAAATCGCTAATTTATCAAAAAATCAACAAGTAAATGGAATTTCATTAATAAAATCAATAGAAATGATATTTGTAATGTGATTTGCGTCGATGATTTGACAGTTCTAACAACTGCAATTACAAATCTGTTCATAATCACCAATAAAAAAATGTAGAACAGAGGTATGCAACGAAACACTTGGACTCATTTTACCAGAAGACTATCAAATATATCAAAAATTTGCAAGAGAAGTTTTTTCAAAATAAATTTGGAATAATATAAAAACGGTATATTTTTTAAATATCTATAAGCGTAGAAGTTTTAAAGAAAAAAGTGTTTCTTGTCCCCTCTATCTACGCCAGTGGTCATATTTCTAGTTAAAATTTTTCATTATTTGTTAAACAAAAATTCCAACGCCTGTATCTCAGAAAATAAGCGCTTATGAGAAAATGTTAATTGTACAACAAAACACTTATTTTTCAAAAATCTATCAACTGCTCAATTTTCTGTTTTTAAAACAGTTACATCCTGTATAAATGCCCCCAAGATAAGATATTGACTTTACCATGGCTTTGATAATAAGAAACGTAATATGTTAATTTGATAGGACAGTACGTATGATGATGCCTCAATAAGTTTTTAATAAATCAAAATGCGATAAAAACCAAAATTACAACGTATACTTTAATTTTCGACTTCGATATTTTTCAGATATTCTGACAATGAAAAGAGATTACCAGATTCCGATTGCGTCAATTTGTTTGTTACGGAAATAAGCAGCTTTACCCCCTATTTAACCAAAGTAATCTCAGAAGATAAGCTCGATCGATTGATGTATTTAAATCCCACAACCTAAGCTGGACTTAATCAAGATATTTGAATTGCTATTCTTACTTTTAAAGTTCAGTAAAATCAGGTCAACCCTTAGCAGCTATTTTAAATCCAAACCTGTTTGGCTACAATAATAATAAAAAGTAAATTTTTCCACATTTGTAAAAATTTTAAAGAGTTGAAGCGTACGATGAAGATATTTAGCCACATAAATATTTCTGGTCTTCATATTCTTAACACTTGTACTAAAATAATTCTTTTCTATATAGCAATACCTAATTTGGCTCAACTTATACAGCATGAATTTACTTGATTATATTATCATTCGTAATTCGTGCCTTGTTTCTTATCTATTAACTTATTGCTTAATATTTACTTAAAAAAATGGCAGTAAATAAACATTTATTAAATAATGAAGTTATTCACGAGTCATCTCCTATTTAAAAGGGCAACTAATATAAGAACAGTCGATACATACTCATACATCTCAATTTACAAATTACTAACAGCATTTTCTATACTTACTTAACCTTTTCTTTGATATCTTACTTCTCTGAAAGTAAAGTTGAGAATAATATTATGGTTTTTGTTCACGTGCGTGTTAATGTGATTAAACGTTATTAAACAACGGTAGGTTTCAGCAGGGTCAAGGAAACTGTAGGTGGAGTCGCGTTCATTCTTTGTCACAACTGTAAAACATACCATGCAGATATTTATTACTTTGTCAACATGTATTTGTAATTCAAATTAATTGCTAAAATTTATTTGTTACAAATTATAACTTCGTTAATCATAGTAACTCACGTTTTACTTATATCTTAGATTTTCTTAATTAGAGAAATAAAATCACAAAAAAATAGTACTCATGCTATCCAAAAATTACCGTATCTATAATAAATTTTAAATGAAATAATTTAACATGAATGACAAAACAAATAGTTGAACAGTGTTAAAATATAGAGAGAATATTTGAGCCAGAGGAACAAATAAAATAAGTAGAAAGAAATATTTCACAAAAATATATTCATTTCTGGCAATAGAAAAACTTTTGAATTTCTCATACATCAAAAAGTTAGTTAATACATTCGGTAGGTCTTTGAATACAATTTGTGCTAAGTGATAAATTGCGTCGGTTTAATTCCTACAATACAGCCTCTGGCACTACTTGATATAAACGTAATTACCATCTGCTTGAAACCCATCATTGATTCATCATGATCACGAAATTTTAGCTGTAGGATGATAAATACGGGTACCCTTTAATTTGAAAACTATAATGATATAGACTATTCAGAAACCAGAGATCTCATTCGTCATTACAACGATTGAATTGTGGCATCAATATTAATATTTAGTATGATCTTTGCGATAGAAATAAAATACGAGTATACTAGTTTAAATAAAAAATGTAACAAGAAAATGTTGATGAAATTTACAGAAAAGTTCTGTTTAATCGTAGCGAACAAGCGAATAAAATTTGAAGACGTTACAACGATTTCTGGTCTTTTTTTGTACTTCTTTATTTTAAAGTACTGAATGCCTTTTTATTGAGAATTAACAAATTTGGATCATTTTAATGTCAGCATTTTAGTTTTAAATACCGTTATCATTCATGGTCTTATTATAGGCTTCTAAACATTTTAATTTGAATTTGGTACGATCTTTATTACACCGCTAGTGTGGTAATGAATCCATTACCGCACTGATTTTTTTTAAATAAGGAATTACATAAATTGAAGCAGATATTATTGATTTGAACAATAATAACAACATTTATTCTTTATATGAAATTCCATAGCAATACGTACATCGAACACATTGTTAAAACTGAAAATAATTTGGTTTATTTTGAATTTTACGTAACATTTTTTGCCATTTGCAGTTTTAATTTGTTTTGGACATAACAATAAAACAGAAACTTATTATTTTCACTGACAAAGATGCAATATTGAACAATACAAGTTCGATTGTGACTTTCGATACTTATTTTATTGCCACAGACTCGGCTTATTGCTACGTTCTGGCAATCAGACTGGTTTGGTTAAAAATGCCATAATCAAACTTGTGTCGTTAATAGCTATTAAAATTGCCTAGAATTCGTAGAAAGTCGGGCTTTCTTTAAGGGATGTTGACAGTCGTGTGAGCCGGAATATAGCAACAGTATTAAGATGTTGGTCAAGGTGGTCTGAGAAAGCTCGACATTAGCGACAAGAACGCCATCTATGAACTTTCGTCCTACGAGATAGATTTTCCATGTCGCGGGCTGTGGGAGGTCAGTACCGAGGATTTCAATGGCGTTAGTATATCACCAATCTACCCTATGTATTTATTAAATAATAATAACAACCTATAAGTGGGTAATCATGGGTGGTTCTGATTAAAAATAGTAGCTTAGGTATTATAACAATGCATATCACATGTAATTAAATAAATCAATAATCCATTAATAAAACAAATATAGTATATTATGTAACGTATCTGTTTGTTTTATTCAACTAAAATATATTAAATTAATTACCAAATTGAAAATATAAGTACATGAATTAAAGGCAAACAGGACAGCTTACAATCGTAACTTACATCAAAATCTCGTCGAATAATTCGTTGAGCTAATTATATCTCAAAGCAGCGAAAAAAAGATGAATGCGATGAAAAACAAAGTATTATTTTTTTACTTGTATCCCACCTCAAGATGAACAAATAAATACGAGATTGACAAAAAAACCAGAAAACTTGTTCTTTTTCAATCAAAATATTTATACCTACCAATCTTACTGTTGTAACATTTCCATCAAATTTAGTCTTTGCACTAATTTGGAAATAATATTGTTGACAGGACAGTAGCATTAATTAAATTTATAAATAATTTTACTTTTCTACTACTACTTTTAAGCTTAGTAACTTGCTATTATAGTATATTAAGTATTAAAGTCGGTAAGTGTTCTTTATTGGTTGAGGATATGTTTGGAGATCGAGACGAAATCGAGATATCCAAACAAGTTTAATTAAAACTAAAAAATTTAATATTTTAAAAATATATAAAACAAACGAGTAGCACATGAAAAAGTTTTCGCTTTGGTTACTATGAGCCCGAATATTTATTATCAAGTGACATGTGCTGTCATTAGAAATTCGTCCAAGATAAGATTTTTGCCAAAGCTTCTTATGAGTTATTAGTTTACTTACCGCCTACTGATCGGTAAGTAATCACTTACCGATCGCTAATTTGTAAACGTTACTTAAAAGTGTCTCAACACATTCAGTAAAGGTGTCAAATTACTTGCGCGTGCAAAAATTAATATTAAACTTAATGGCAATTACAATAGGTCAAATTAAACAGGAACATCTGGATCAAATTCATTGACAAATACGATTGCAGATATTAAATAAAAAAGGAAATTGAGGTAGTGTTCAACTGTAAGATATTGGTCAACAAAGTATGGTCCTGTATGGTCCTGAAGTGGGTTGGAACCTTTGATGTGAAGATAGCACTGACGTAGTTTTCCACGAAACACAAAACACCATATACTGCACTCGACGTGCGTTCGTCAACCAATTAAGCATCATCTGGAGATGATTAAAACTTTTATTATCTTCGGATGATGCCAACCTGATTGGCGAAACAAGCGTCGAGTGTGTATATGGTATTTTGGTGTCTCGTGGAAAACTAAGTCAGTGTTAACAAGTATGGCCCAAAACGTGACCCTAAGTTATGCCAACCTATACATTCACCTTTTGAGTTAATGATTGTGTGCTAAAAAGTGTACAATGTGAATTTTGTTGAGACCAGAAGTGAAACTGTGGTAATTAACAACTCCATTTAAATAAAATGAAGACTCCTCAGACAAGATTATGTTGTTTGGAAATGCATCTGTTTCCTCATACCTTTCTATGATTTCATAGCAAAACTGAGGACATCTTATCCTCATTTGTCAATAACTAATAACATTTACAATAGTAAAAGGGTAGTCGAACAACCTTCGGTTATCTCAGGATATTGCTTTTTAAATTGCTAAGTCCAAATCATTAAATCCATAATTTGTGAACCATGCAAGTGTTTGGAGCATCATTATTTTCAGGATTAAATCATTTATCAAATGAAACTTAAAAACGAATTTGACATCCTCGGGTCCATTTTGTCAGAGTTCGTTGAACGAAATAGGTCTGTTCCAGAGATCTACGGAAGTGCAACTTACATGTTTTTAATTCAATTTTAATTTAAAAAAAATATTCTTGATAAAAGATTATAAATCAGATCTAGTATATAAAGACAATAAATACACTGTGCACAAGTTTAAATAATAGCTATTAATGTAACGAGATTATTATGTGATTTTTAAAATAATCGAGGACGTTGCCAGGCGACGAGGCGATAGCCTGGCAACGTCCGAGATGGTTTAAATCACATAATAATCGAGTTGCAATCAAATCTTTATCGTATCATTGACAACGATGACGTGAAAAATCAAAAACTTTGGTTGTCATTTTAGCGTGCCATAAAAATTAAGATAGTCTTAATTACGACAAACTTTGGTGAAATCATAGAAGAATTGATACTCCTGAAAATATACTTGCTGGTGCTAATACTGTAAGATTAGATTTGCTTCCGGATAAATCAAAAATCCATTACGAAAAGAATATCTTCAGTTTTGTGAGTGGCGAGTTAGAGAACAGGTTCAAGGTGCTGGAGAAACGGTAATACTTGCTTATTTTGTGAAACTCTCAAATTAATACTCCAAGTCATCTTTGTGGCCTAAATATTCTATGTTACGAGCTTGTTTGGAGTTGAAGGAAAGAGTGGAAATCGACAAGTATGGCGCATTGATACGATTCATTAAGAAAAGAAATGTGGGATATAGAGCTAAAAAATCGAAAGTATTTACGAAAGAGCAGGTTAGTGAATTTGTTTGTACTGTCCTAGACGAGACAATTTTAATGAAGAATGTAACTTTTTTAATTGGAATTGGCGGAGCTTGTAGAACCAATGAATTAACGAAAATGTCCATGGAAAATGTTATAATTCTAGAGAGCAAGCAAGTAATCACAATTCCTGATTCAAAAACCCACAAGAAAAGGTTTTTTGCGGTGATATCTTACGGAGACGTTAATCCTGTGGCTTTATTTAAAAAATATGTAGCAAGTCCAACTCATACTCCGCACAGAAGATTGTTCGTATCATATAGAAACAAAAAAATGCACCGTTCAGCCTTGTGGTATCCATTTCTTTTATAAAATACCTGAGAAAATTGCTATGTATCTCAAGCTTGAAAATCCAACTATGTATACTGGTCATTGTATTAGAAGATCTTCAGCAACTTTTCTTGTTAATGCTGGTGAAGACACAAGAACTTTGTGGTTGGGAATCGAGCAATGTTGCAAGAGGGTATTTAGATGATAACTTGAGTAAGAAAGTTTCCATTGCGCGAAAAATTCAAATTGGAGACGTTTCTGTAAACACTGTATCATGTACTAAAGAGACTATCGAACTGAAAAATAATGTTGCTAGGCAAGATTCAGTGTACATGCCCATCATTTTGGACAATAATGTTGTATCAGGTGTATCTATCAAATTTGAAAACTGTCAAAATATTCACTTCAGTGTTCATAAATAATAGCTATAAAATAAAATCGTATCTAGGGTATTATGATATAGTAACTAAAGTATTATAATTGTAACTAACGTATTATGTGCTACTAAGTTATTGTGAAGTTGTTGTAATGTTATGATAGTAATAATTATCAATAAAAAATCTAACTTAAAAGTAACCTTAGTTTTCAATGATACGATAAAGCTGGAACATTAATTCTGTACACTCTTACATCATAAAATGAATGGCTAAATTTCTCAGTTTTTAAAATATGAAATGTCTAAAATTACTATTAATTACTATTATTATTAGTAAGTTGAATTTTACCCGAACTTCAAAGGATTTGTATATTTTATTTTTACTGAAAATTTAAATACGGATTGAAGTAGTAACACGATAACATTTGCAATAAATTTTTCCTCAGCAAGCAAATTTCTTATCTTAAAGTTTTGAATAATTCTTAGATTTTATTTTTTTGCTGGTGTGTAGAAATTCTAGAATTTGCGTTTATATTACTGTGCATACTTTTATTAAAATAGGCAGCCGCATATACATTATTAAATATCACCTCTAAGGAGTTTAGCACAATAAATTAAATGAAATGAAAGTAAAGAGATTTTATAGTCAGTTTAATAGGAATATTGCGTTCTGTTACCCCTTAAATGAAAGGAAAAAGCATTTATTTAAGTCGAGACATTTCCTATCCAATAAGGCAGTCTACCCTTAAAATGCAAATTCTGTCGAAATCCTAAAGGAATATGCAGTAAACTAAAGTTAATGTAATAGATGGTATCTCACAGTCGGGGACCTATTGGTTGGATTGAAATTGGAATTAGGAATAGAAATGTTCCCCGTGCGCAGCAAATATACCCTACAGTCGATTCAATAGCCTCTGATTTCACTAAATGTTCAGTCTTTTCATTTTACTGTGTAATAAAAATTTACGGAAGTGAAGAGAAATATGAAAGAGCCACTATTATAGACTGTATTTCAAGTACAATTAATGCCACGTTAATGTTATGATTTTAAATGCTCCCGGATGCCTCATTATGGGATGGAACTTTACTATTTTATTACCATTTGGTGCATAATTTTATTCTCGGAATGATGATGAACAACTATACTGTTACTTTTTCATAGACGTCAATTCCACTATTTTATTTATAAGCCAAAAGTAGAAAACAGAACAAATGTTGTCTATTAAAATCACATTGTTCTATTTTGTATCACGTACTAATTCTAATACATTTTTTATATAAATATTTATTAAACATCACTTTTTGCGAGAAAGCCAGCTTTGAAAATAATCAACCAATCAATCAAAACATAAAACAATATGTTTAAATTTTGTTTACAAGTACAGTCATCTCGACGTCCATGGCACGAAGAGCCGTGGCAGTCGAAGAACTGGACGGAGGTGGAGAGGATTTGATGCTTAACAATAATTAAACTTAACACACACCTTAATTTATAAAGGATGTAATTAATATAGATACATTTCTTTAAAAACTTATGCCAAAGTTAAAACAAATAGGTGAGCATTAAAAATAATTGATAAAAATGGTTAATAACTACGATTAAAAGGATGTATCCAAATAATTTTTTTTAAATATAAATATATTTATTTATTTTAAAAATGACAGAGGATTGTAACAAATATTTAATAATAAATAATAGAGACAATCCAAATTGATTTTAGCTATTTGAATGAAATAAAGTAAAGAGAGTAAAACAACTGCTCCAATGTTTTTTATGCAAAGGAGTGCATTCGTCAGTGAGGAATAGGAAAGTATGTCCACGGGAGAGAGCATCCCGGACAATGTCAGAGTGAACTATATTAAAACAGCGACTTTCAAGACAACGAGGTAAATCCGTCTGTTGAGTATTTTATTGAAATCAGATCAGCTAAATGCCTAACTGAATATATATATATATATATATATATATATATATATATATATATATATATATATATATATATATATATATATATATATATATATATATATATATATATAGTCACGTATTTCTTTAAAATTATGTAGTCCAAATAAAAAATATTATCCCAAAGAATTTAGATTCTTCTTTAGAAGCTGTTTACGAAATTTATGCAATTTTTCGGTACGTAAAATGTGTGCCTATTTTGTGTAATAAAAATTAGGGCAGTATTTCCCTGTATAAAATGAGTTACTGTTAGACCTCACTCATCTTAAATGTATTAAACTTATGGCATCTGTAGTTTATGGAACAGAAAATCTAAAATTTTTCATAACTACTGCTGCTAATAACATCCAACGTGCAACTTGATAGGAAATCCAATTAAAAACTTTATTACAGTAAGTGAGTGTATTTCATGGGATCAGGATCTTACATTTACTTGTTTTTCATCTTAGGAAAGATACCTATTACAACTTATTACAAACAAGTACACAGTTATATTGTCTCACATTGTTATTTTTTTATATTGATTCAATGCGACCAAGAATTAAATCAATATGGATAATAATGGAATGGGTTTGTAGTACTGTTACAAAAGATCTGAAATAGAAAAATCTAAAAAGAAATTGTATGAATTTAATATTTACCCAATTTTGGTAAAAATGACATATAGATCAAATAATGTAATAATTCTAAGTACAGAAAATGAAGTATTGGCCGGTATTGGTGCACATTTGTTTATTTGGCTTGGGCATAATACCGAAAAACAGTTAGCCAGGGCTTTCGACATCTGTATCATAAAGCATAAAGTCACAGTAGATAAGTGGACATAATTTTATTCTTTAAAAAAAATATGTCTAATGTAGTCTAATGAATAAAAAAATAGGAAACCCATCATCCATTTTTATTATGGGGGTACTGTAGGGCATGGTATTGGGGCCTCTATATTTAAAAATTAATATGAATAATCTCTCCAACATAAACAATTTTCTGGTTCACCTAGTTTTTGTGCCGACTATTCTAACATAGTAGGGAACGAAGGGCAACGAATACATTTGGTCGACTTCAATTGACGTTTGTTACAAATTCTATTAGTACTCCATATTGGGCAAATCGAATTAAGTATTTGCTGTCTTTTGCAGGTAGTACACAAATATAAATAAAACCATATAATTTCTTCGGGAAAGCCAGGTATGTCTGATGACGATATTATAATCGCGAATGTATCGTACATTATAATAAATGAGCAGTATCTCACTAGGTATTATTGAGCCAAGGAAATGAAAACGACGCTGGTATTTTAGCCATAAACTGCAAATATTCCTTAATACAGGCAGGTAGCAATTAACAGCGGCGTTGTCTACTTTAATTCAATTACAAACATAATTTCAGTGTTGCTTTGTTGGGAATCGTGATTGCAGATTATTGCTTTTTAATTGCCAACGTTGGATGCCTAGCCTTGACAACCAACTTTTCAGCTGAGGGTAGTGTAAGCCGACAAAACATGTATGCTTAGAAAAACCAATATAATAAGTAAGTAATAAATATGTAATTTTACTTACTTTAGTATTTCTCTTAAGAGGGCTAAACGAACCAGTGTTTGTAAGGTAATTTTTCAAAATTTATTTCTTCCATACGGTTTGGTCAAATTACACCAAATTTGGAAGATCAGTAGTTGAAAGTGTACTAGAGGGTACATGTGTATCTATTTTAATTAATTTTCACTTTATGTAGGGAAAATTTATACTATAAATATATGTGAAATTTGGACGTGATTAGCTCCTGAATTATAATATCAATCGATAAAATTCGAGGTATAATTCATTCTTGTCGTCTAGAATGAATCTTCATAATTATGCTCAGCAAGTTTCAAACTTTTATTCCGTACTATTTGGTTAAAAAGTATTTTCTAAATAAGTTCTTTGTCACTAAAAATGGAGCAAGGAAGTGTTACCTCTATCGGGAATCGCACCTCAATGAAGTCGGTGAAGAAAACGTCCAGTGAAGGTATAGTCAAGAGCAAAATTATTCAGCGGCGCATGTATAAAAACTTTCTAGAGAGTGACTAGGCCCCTTAATTACTGTAAATTTGTCCACTAAAAACAACACACTCTTGAACGCAAGACTTTTAAAATTATAAATGCCATCTGTACCAATACCAGTTTTATTTTATTTTTGGCGTTAACGCCTAAATGAGGCAATAAATACTAAATTTATCTTTTTACTTCAGTTTGATCAGTTTTTAACGTTTTTTCCAATTCCGTTACACACGTCCAGTTTTTTTACTTTGCCATTGTAGTCGTCCGTAGGATTGCACAAACATTCGTGTTCACGATATAATTCAAATAACTATAAAACGACAGTATAACTCCAATCGGTTTTTTCTTTATTTTGACTAGCACAATAAATAAGCAAGTAGAGCCAAACCGCCGAACACAAGCGAATGTCGAAACACGTATATTATGTGTTTGTCAGTCATTGATTATACAAATAAAATGTCTGTACTTCAAATCAAAACCATGTTTCCTTATGTATTTTGATGTGCTGAAACCGAATCTGGTCATAAAAATTACGGCTATTGCGTCAATTTTCAGCTACAGGTAGCATAAAAATCACCTTTTTTTAAATAAAAAAAAATTACGATTTTGTTAGACAATTTTTTTTGCCTAAATCATCATAATCTACGTTTCCATGGGTACTAAACATGATTTTGACATCAAATTAGGCCTTTTGGCAGCTGCCAACTGTCAATGCGCTATTTATAAAATTCCAATATTTGTAAGAAAAGCTTCTTCAACGGGTAGAACTATATTACTGCCAATGTTTTCGAGGATGCTAAATATGTGACATCAAAATTGCTTTTTTGGCAGCTGCCAATTGTCAAACTGTCAATTCTCACATTCGATTTTCTAGGTAAATAGTTTTGAGTGGTATGCAAAAAAACTTTCGTTAATTTTTTTTTCAAAATCAATAAATATGATTTGGTTATCGTGCAACACCCCCGTCCAATTGTTGGCATAACACAATAAGCTGGGGGTTGTACTTATGAACCGGTAGCTCAGTGAGCAGGTCGTGAATAAGGGCTTAGATTGATTTGAGTTATCACCAAAATCTAGGCTGGGCGCCAGGACTTTTGCAAGTACCAAATAATTAAAATTTTATTTTAAAAGGTAAAGATAACGTTAAAACTTGAATTCGGTTGGGAAGGAAGTTGAATAAAAAAATATTATTTAATAAAAAAAATATAATAAAGACTGGTATACGGGTTGTATAATATATACAAGATATTAAAATTTAGTTGTGGTTGAAGACCAAAAACGGACCAAAAAAAAAAATATTGAAAGAGGAAAAAAATGAAAAATGAAATGCCTGATCTCTCACAAATTTCTTCTGACCAAATATAAATGTTTACTGGGGACGAAGATCTTACGTAACTTCCAATGGGTTAGTCCAGCGAAGAATCCACCAACGGCTAAGCTCTTAATGGGTTTGGTGTCAATTTGACTCACCACTGTCAGTACTGCAGCTATCCTTGAGAAAAAATGCCAGTTGTATAAAATATAATTTTCCTGCTCCACCCAGTATATAATGATCAGTTCGATTCACCAGTTATCCTCTTCTCTTGGTCCAGGTATTAACATAAAAAGGGGAGAGTTTTAGGAGATCAGTATTTTAGGCAAAACAAAGTAAAAAGCTGTGACGTTTGAATTGACCAGCTACGTAGACAAAATATTCGAGTTAACACAAGTTTACAGAGTAAATTGCAAACTAAACAAACTAGGATCAGTGTCCTACAATATTTTAGGAAGTTGAAGACTTCAACTAACTTAAGTATCAATAAAAGTGACGTTAAATAGAAAAAATACTAGTCCAACAAATAAACTAGGTGTAGCTACGATAATAAACAAGTGAAATAGGTATTCACTAAACGTTAAGATATTTTTTTACTAAAAAGAAGTTAATCTTCAAGAAAATAGAATTTAGAATGTCTGTATACAGACAGACAACTAGAAAGATAACGTAAATAAATATTTGCTAAATATAAAACAATATGATAGTTTTCAACTTAAAGGTAACGGTAAATTAAATCATTTATTAGTTCCTAGGAGAGGTTCTAATGAATTGCAGATAAAGTTAAATAAAGATATATACTTGACTATATGTTTACTTTAGATAATTAAAAGTTAATCAAGTGCCAGATAACTAGGCAGGTATCTTTGCCAGAGAACTAGGCAAAGTTCCACTAGAGCAATGTTCCTGAATAAATACTAAGTAAACGTTCAAGTAAGCATTCGATATTTTAAATTTAGAAAAACCTTAAGTTTCTGAGATCTGGTTGATAAATATATGCACTGGTATAAAATAATCCACCACAAAACAAATGCACCAAATTAGATAATTTTCACAATTTTATAAACAAATAGGTTTGGGCCAACCAGGTGTACCAATCTCCAAATGTCACCAGTCATCACTTTCAGAGTGCTACCAACGTAGCTAAGTGACCTAAAACATCAACAGGCAAAAACAGAAAACAACTAACTACGATACAAAATGGCGACATCCGTTGCCGAGTAAATCTAAAATTTACAATAACCGAAAGTTAGTTTAAATTAACACACGAAATTATTACAATATCAAAGTGATATTAGATAAATTGCCAGCAAGGCACGATAAATTGATACTAATCAATATTAATGATGGCTGTTCCAAAGAACAACCAAGGTGAACTAATCACCGAAAAGCAAATTCGCCCAAGGCGTAAATTAAGATAATTACGGTACAATATTATTATGAAAATTACCTCAAAGGTACTTTAAATCAATATAGCAACTTTTTAAATAATGATTAGCATAAAATCACAAGATAACACCAGAAAACATATAAATTTTACCAGACCGCAGAATTAGAGATGATTTCCATCTGAACGCTGCACTAGTAAGAAGAAAGTAGCATCGTAGTATTCTGCTACCTAAACTCGATTATAGTTTGGAAAGAGATAAACATTTGAGAGTAGAGTAAGAGCAATAAAGATAGATAGATATTTAGTGCAAAAATCTGCAAAACCAACTGTTCCAGTAGAAATCAGTGACGCCATCTCGACTAGACTGGCAGAAACTTAATTCATCGTGGAATACAACAAACTGGAATGAAATGGCCTGCAATTTCGTTACAATCGTAATTATATATCTGTAAAGTTCAATATTACTTCGACAATAATCGTCAAAGTCATGTCGAGCACCCTCAAAAACGTAGGTAGTGATAAAGTTTTACAAATAAAATTTTTGTTTTGAAGTTTTGGAATTTAGCAATTGGCTGCAATTGGCAGTTTGATGGTTGACAGCTGCCAAAAAAGGCAATTTTGATGTCAGAATCATATTTGGCACCCTCAAAAACATAGGTAGTGTTATACTTTTACACATGGAAGAAGCTTTTCTTACAAATTTCGGAATTTTACAGTTTACAGTTTGACAGTTGGCAACTGCTAAAAAGAACTATTTTGATGTCAAAATCACGTTGAGTGCTCATGGAAACGTAGATTACGATGATTTAAGCAAATAATTTTTTTAACTAAATCGTAATGTTTTTGTTTAAAAAAGGTGATTTTTACGCCAATTGTAGCTAAAAATGTCCCATAGCTAAAAACTGATGCAATAGCGATAAGTTTTATGGCCAGATTCGGTTTCAGTACATCAAAATACATAAGGATGGTTTTGATTTAAAATACAGAAATTTAATATTTTTTGTGTGCCTGTGTTATTTACATTTGTTTCTCCGTACAGTGTACACATTAAGCAAAGGAATTCATTTGTTTTCCTTCGTTCGCTGTGTTTGTTGTATGTATATGCGGCTTTAGGCTCAATACTTTGAAAAACCCCATATACATTAATTCGTAAAGCTTTCCTTTTCACAACCATAAATTGTTGATTTGCAATACCCATAAAAAGTAATCTTTTGGTGAGAGGATCTGGTGGTCTGGTTTCTGTCCTTCGAGTTTCGAAGCGAAATGAAATAATGACTACAAGCAATCGGCGATCGATGTCTTCTGCTATACAGCGGACAAAAGTAAATTGCTGATACACGTCCCCATATTCGTACCTCCGTGATTTTTTCTTTTAATTTATTGAAAACAAACACTGCTTAAATATAATGTAATATATTTCGAAGAAGAAGCTAACTTGGCTGTAACTTATAAGAGGTAACGTAATAAAAAAATACACAACATAAGTTATGCAATCGTCAAATCTAAAGCTGAAGCTGCACGGGCGGGAGTTACACTATTGAAACAACGCGTACACCACAACCTCTTCGACTTTATCAGAATCGAATCCAGGATTTGAACCCGGGAATCGGCAGAGAGTAGCCAGCTACGTTCGTTATCCTACGCTCTAGCCAACTGCGCTATCGAGCTCGATTATCTGTAATGTTTATGATATGTATTTATTTGTAACACTTTCATTGTTTTCCTGTAATTTCTCTGGGTCTTAAGCCACCCTTATGTGCAGTCTTATAATCAAGAAAGTTGTCAGTATATTAGCCGTAACAACTATATGTTGGGACAAACTGTTATTTTTCAGAAACGTGCTTGATTGCCTAAATACATACAATGATTCTTCTTTAAATTGTAAAGCTGCATATAACAACATATTAGGTAATTTTAACTTAGATTTTTTCAAATTTAACTTCTTATTTATTTCACCATTTTTTAACGTTTACCCTTTAATTATTTAATGTTGAAATATGCTGACAGCTAAATATTGGGACAAATATAAATGGTATTTGGTATTTAATGACTATCTAATACATGAATAAGCAGACGCTGACAAAATACAGTGGGTACTTTGACTTGACAACTCAGAACTCAAATGTCACTGGCAGTTTGTATTATTTTTATATTGTTGTAGCCTGTATCTCGTTAATTTTTTTGAAGAAATGGAACGCGGAAAATCTACTGATAAAAAAGTGCGTGAAATTGTTATCCAACAGTACCATACTGGCAAGACAATATGTGATATTGCACGTGAATTATCTCTAACAAAGACCACTGTTTATAATTTAATTAAAAAATATGGTGAAAGTGGAAATATTGACGTTTGCGGCGCAAAAGTCTGGGAAGGTCCAAAACTGTAATAAAAAAGTAAATAGTTATATTTGAGAAAATCTAAGTTAAAATGAAATCAAATATGTTGCTAGGTGCAGCTTTACAATTTAAAAAATAAACATTGTACGTATTTAAGTAATCAAGTACATTTCTGAAAAATAACAGTAGTTATTTTATTCTTAATAGATTTATGTTTGACGAAATTCTAGCAAACTGAAATCGAATCAAATTTCAGGGAGGATTATTTGAATAATGGAATACTGTATATTAACAAAATTAAAAATATTACTTTGAACTATCAATCTGTAAGCCTTTGTTTTTGGAACTTTGACGTTTGTCTATAAATAATAATTTTTAAATGACAACGTTGATTTACTTCTCCGTTTAGTTTATTTAATTAGCTTTATATTGAATAGCATGCCGTATTATAAAGATTTTATTAAAATAGTGTTTGTTCTTTTGATCTATTGTTATAATAATATACAGCTCATTTTACATTGAAAACTTTTACAAAGGTAGTTTTTGTCTCATATTTACAAGATAGGTACAACTTTAATTACAATAAAACTGTAGCTACTGTTTAATTTCAGAGTGAATGATTGAAACTCGGATCGAGGCAAAAACCTAAATTGGCTGCAAATTTTTCAGTTGTTAAGTCACAAATATTAAGTTCTGGTTTATATTTCCTTTTTATGATAAATAGCTGGAATGTTTCTCTCACTTAATACTGGCAAAGTTCAAAGCAGATTGGTAGAAAGTTATAGGCTTAATTGTTGCGTGAAATACGATTTTATTTAAAATTTATCACCTTGTTAAGGGTAACTTCAAGTTGTCCCAAAGTAATTTATAAATGAAATAATATTAAGTATTACCTACGATTTCAGAAGAATTCAGAAGTTTAATCTTTATAATATAAAAACAGAGGAAACAAAAAAATTTAAAAATGCAGTATACGTCCTACGTCTTGTTGGGAGTAAGTTTTATATTAGGATAATCTTTCAAGCGAGTAATACTTTGAGATCTGATAAACTGTGAGCAAAATTCAAAAAAAAAATATTTTGCAGCATTCCGTGTGAGTGCTCCATCGGCAACACCATTTAGCCGGTTCGGGTCGCGTGGTAGGGTCAGTGTGGGAGGCTGACCGAATGGTTTCTCTGGCGAGGGGATATAAAAAGTTTAACTGCCGTATTTGCCACATTTTAAGAGAACTTACTGCATTATTGCATCTACAGTTCCTTTACTCTATTTACTGAAAAGATGCAATAACTGCAAACCTTCTCTCCTTATTTGAAAAGATTTTAACAATTTTATGTACTTTGATCCCCATCGCAACTTAAAAAGGTATTTAGGATAGAAGTAATATCGGATCAATCGATATATTTTGGTCTTGGAAACATACGGTATCTTTTTCTACATACTATTCAGAGATAATAAATTTACTTGTTAGTAGATAAGCTATGGGGATTCCGTGACAAAATCCTACGTTAATTCTTATGGAGGTTCATTTCACAGAATTTTTTGAAACGGGCCCGCTTAACTACAATGAAAGTAATGGGAATATGATATAAATCTAGAGGATACTATACTAGAGATGTTTATAGTCATTATTATTATTATTACATAAATATGTAATAGCGTATAATTTAAACAGGATTCGGGGTACAGGGAACGGTGTTAGAATATATACTTAACCAGCTCAGTGGACTAGAGCACGCGATATCAAACGTGCTTCAATAGTAGCTACGGGTGTGAATCTCGGTAATATCGATAGAAATGGTCGACATTTTTTATATATAACATAGCGGTTCTTTTTGTAACTAAACCAAGACAATTCTCAGCAACATATCTATCCTTATTTATCTTTACATTATCCTTACGTTGTCCTTATTTATCCTTACGTTATCCCTATTTATTCTTGTGTTATCCTTATTTATCCTAACGTTATCCTTATTCATCCTCACTTTATCCTCATTCTTATCCTCATTATCCTCACTTTGTTTTCAATTTTTCTCATTCTCATCCTCATACTTATCCTCATTATCCTTAATTCTCCTTATTCTTATCCTCATCATCCTTATCCATATTTATCATTACGATATCGTCGATAGCCAAGGCACACCAAACAGGTGCATAAGACATTACAATACAGCTGATCGTGATGATTAAAAGAGATAAAAAACAAGTATTTTAGAATAATGTTTTTATTGACCTTTATTAAATACGCAATTTACAGTTCAGATAACAAGACACCTTTAATAATATAATAAATATTAATACTATTAAATATATATTCTAACCGCGTTCCCTCTGCCCCGAATTCTGTTAGTTTAAATTAAACGCTAATACGTATTTATAAAATTATAATAACGACTATAAACATCCCTAGTATCCTCTAGACTTATATCCTATTCCAGTTAGTTCAAATATAGTTAAGGCAGCGCTTTTTAAGTAATTCTGCATAATGAACCTCAATAAGAAATAACATGGGATTTAGTCACAGAATCCCCATAGCTTATCTACTGTTAAATAAGAAATAACATGGGATTTTTGTCACAGAATCCCCATAGCTTATCTACTGTTATTAAAAACAAAAACAAGAAATTCATTTCATTAGGGGCATGGTAGCCGAGTGGGTAAAGCATTTATATCTATTTACTCGGTACCGAATATCGATGGTTTGATTCCATTCTGGAGCAAATTAATAATTATTTGTGGTTTGTTTTGGACTAAAACGGGAGAGGGAATTATCATAATACCCTATATGTGGTTCAGACTCCACGATAAAATATAGGACCTCGTCTCTCTTTTCTTAATACAAAATCCTAGGATTTCCTTGGTATTACTTCAGTGACTTGAGAGGCGGTTAAGAAAAGGAAAGATTATATGAAGATATAATAATAATTCTTACGAGTACAATAAAATAAGTGGCTTTGGTTGGATCCTCCTCGGGTTTCTCTAAATATATTATCGAGAAACCGCTAAATTATGCTACAATTTTTTCCAAATGGTAAAATGGTGAAAAATTAAGCACCTGAAATATTACGGTACATCGTTTTTTAGACACAAAATCATTACTATACTGAAAACAAAATATATTTGAAAATGGTAACATTGTTTTAATTAAATATAGATACTATCATTTCAAATTTAGTTCATTCAGAATTTCACAGAGCCTTAATAAAATCTGATAAAACATTTTTTCTTGCCTTTCAGGTGCAAGAGAAACCAACACATCTTCACGGGATAGCTGATAATGTATTAACTTCGATTAAATTGTCAGATGATTAAAATGGATATTTGTCGACACCTTTATCTACTGGCTTGCTGCCTTCTTACGGGTGAGTTCATTTCTATAACTTTTTTAGATCTGGTTTTACTATTATATTTTTCATAACTTTTCACTTTATTTCACAAATGCATAATTTATGGACCTGTTGCCCGAACGGAGGCGATAAACACATTCTCTGAGAAATTATGAGTGTTTTATAAAATATTGTGATAAATTTATTATAAAATGATAAAATACACAAGCACGCACGAATAATAATAAATATTTTGAACATGCTAATTTTTTAGAGAATACAGATTAATATTTTAACGCTCAAGAAGTTTTTATTTCTAAATTTTTGTCTTTCAAACAAATTTGACACAATTATTTCCTAGAAGTACCTGCACAGATCCAAAAAATAATGCTACAAATATAAAATGTTGTCATTTCTACTTTCAGTTTTGCGAATTAGAAATTAATGTTAGTGATAGTGCCATACAGATAATTTTATTAGATACAGGGCCGCTTTTTTTACCTCTGGGTAATTTATAAAAAAATAAGATGATTAGAAGTGATTTTACCTCAACATTTCATTTATGACTATATTTGCATTCTAACCTTCTAGTTAGTCACCAGTAAAGCCGACCTACTGAAGGCAGACAGTTGTTGGTTTACAGACGTCTCCAAAACTCCCGAGGGAACAGGAGCCGGAGTACGCAGCTACAGACCAAGGGTGAGGATAGTCTCAAACCTAGGTACTCATGCAACTGTTTTTCAGGCTGAGGTTCATGTAATTGAACTGTGTGTGTACGAAGGCTGGAATATATGCATCTTACACGCAGATCAATAAAAATTTTCTCAGATAGCCAAGCAGCTATAAAAGCTCTTGGATCCTACCGGTGTAACTCCAAAACGGTATGGAACTGTCAGAAAGCTCTAAATCATTTGAGCAAGAACAACAAAGTTACTCTGGTCTGGATACCCAGCCACTCTGGTATGGAAGGTAACGAAATAGCGGACTCCTTAGCCAGAGAAGGAGCGGGATCACGATTCATCGGACCAGAACCAATACTTGGCATATCCTCAAGTACCGCCAAGATGGCTATCTCAACCTGGGCTGAAAGGCAAACTTTCCAGTATTGGCAAGAGTTACCAGGATTAGTTCATTCGAGGGCGTTTATAAAATAGCCTTTGAAATCGAGAGCTAAGAAACTTTTAGAGTTAAACAGGATAAACCTGAAAACTCTAACAGGCCTATATACCGGGCACTGCCGACTAAACTATCATCTGCATAAACTCGGCCTAGCGGAAAATGCCGAATGCCGTCTATGCCTGGAGGATGATGAGAAGGCAGACCACATCTTATGCACCTGTCCCGCTGTGGAGAGGATCCGATTCTCAATATTTGGCAAAGGGCAACTGCTGCCAGAGGATCTGGACACATTCTCACCCAATAAAGTTATCAGTTTCATTAAGAGACTGAACTTATTGGGTGAAATATAATTAGGCGTGAGCCACAATAGGCCTGCTGATGGCCGCAGTGGAGAGTCTACTGAGACCCACTCACAACAAACCTAACCTAGTCACCAGTAACTTATCCAAAGGTGGAAAAAAATCGGCCAATGAATTTGTTTTAAATATCAAATTATTGTAATATTTTTAATATTATTAGCGTAGAATAAAGGAATAATAATAATGCATAGTGTGCAATAATAATTTTTTATTACACGGTTTTCAAAAAAGATTCACATTACAACTAAAAATTGACCACTTTTTGTTGTAGAAAAACGCATATTATATTTTTTTAAACAAACTATTGCTTTTAAATGTAATGAAAAGTGGTACAATTAAAAAACTAGTTAGCAACATAAACCACTTTTTTCAAACTTTATTCCATATTTTTTTAAATTAGTTAAAAACGTTCCCACCTTTTTCAACCGAGTTTTTCTTTAGAACAACAAAAGTTGAAAATAAACATGAACAAATTCATAAAGTTTTTATTGAATTTGGAAAACTTTGTAGTTAAAAGTAAGCACAGGGAACCATGTATATTATAAAGTTCGTTTAAAAATTTAAATTAATAATGATGATTTATTGATTCCTTATATTGAAAGGAGTTTATCATCAGCTTCTAATATTTGCAATTTATTTGCCATTATTGATTACACAATTATAAGCTGTCATATTCAAAGTAATACATAAATCAATGATGAGTTGCTGACGCGTAAATGTTCGAGACTAAACCAACCAACTGGGTGGAATTATAGCGGCACTAGAATATAATGACTTGTAGATTACAACCGAACATGCAATAGCTATTGTTGATTTAATTATAATGCTGCATTTGTACTGGACTGATATACGTTGTAGTCAAAAACATTCAAATTTATTATATGTTTTTTTAGTAGGTACCTACTTTTAATAGGAAGGTTTTGGGGATCAATTTACATTTAGCTTTCAACTTGGTTATCCAAGAGAGATATTTTGATATCGGCTGTATAATGTCGCTTATTGCGAGTAATAGGTTTAAATTTGACAGTACCGTTAATTAAACATTATCAATATAAATTTAAATGTTAGAAAAATAAAAAAAATGTTTCGATGGTCCATAAGCAAAAACAGCATATCTTTATAATTTTAAATGGTTTGTAAGTCAGTAAACCAAAATTTTATTATCCTTGCGTAAATAACAATAGATGTACAACAGGCAAAAGTATAGACATGCGATTAGAAATTCTAGGCAAAATAATAATTTAATTATTTATTTATTTTAAGTGCAACCGCCCAGATAGAAATTTAGTTACAGGGCAGGGAAATTACAATTTAAAAATAAAAAGTATACACCATAAAGATTTTAACAATACTAATGTTATAGAAAATTGAAACAAACAGTTAGACAAGAAAAAGATAGGTTGGGGTCTGTCACTCACAGAATATATTAGATGTCATAGAAGACTCTATTTGAATCTTCGGGTTTAAGAATAAGTTTCCTTAATTGACTTATTTTGGTACAAAAATTATTTAAGTTATCTTGAAAAGGAGCACATATGATACAAAGAAGCGGATCTGTAAATTTGGAACATGAAAGCTAAGAAAGCCAAGGATCTGGACACTCGATTTTCCCAATTAAAATCTTTTGATGATGCTGTTAGATAAAGCGTCTTTGAAGCATTTCAGTATGAAATTTATAGTTGTCAAGGAGATTTAATATATTTTTATTAAATTATTTACCGTTACGTAAAATAAAACCTAAGTTTCTAGAAGAACTAGCTATAATACCATTGATATGATTAGCAAAAGACAATTTAGTGTCATATAGATCACCAGGATCTTTGAACTGGTTGCAAATGTTTAACTGCTCATTAAACATTATTAATGTGATATATCATCAAATTACATTTTGTGATATTTAGTTACAGCTTATTTGCACTACAACAGGTTTACACTGACAGCAATTTGAAATTAAGCTGCAATTCAGCACAGTTTTCTATACCAGCAATAAGACTATAGCATATAGTAATATCTTGCATTGTAAATCATTGGTGATGTCATTTATGTAATAAATAATAAGGGTCCCAGTACAGAGCTCTGGGGAACAACAAATGTTGCAATAATCTCAATAGGTAAGAAACCACGATATTGTACAGTTAACCATCTTTCTTCTAAATACTTCCTGGGATAATGTGAAACGTTTGGGCGTCTAGGACACAGTATCTTTGGTTTTGAGGCGCTTCTAAGGGAGGAGATGAGTTCTCTCGCAATGAGTGATATCCTGACCTTCATCAGAAGGTCGGAAAGATTCGATGAGGGGGTGAGACGCACATGGCTGAGGGGACAGCTGGGGGGGTTGGTCTGTCTGTGGCCCACTTGCAAGGCGTCAGCTTCCCTCACCATTACCATTACCATTCTTCTAAATATGACTCTAAAAATTTTAAGAAGAATATCATTAGACCAAATCTCACAGTTTGCATAGCAAAATATCGCGATTAAGTCCGTTGAAATCTTTTAAATAATCCATATAAATGACATCAACCTGATTGTTAGCATCTACATTTGCAGCTAGGAATCGGGTGACGCATATTAAACTGCTAGTAATAGAAATGACACACTCAAGGTTTTACTTGACTGTAAATAATAGTATATGTTAAGATCTCAAAGAGTTTGTTAAAGTTACACAATGTTACTGTAGTTCCGTAGTTGTTAACAGCAGTATTATCTTTGTTTTTAGATTCTAAATATCTTCCAAATTTCAGGAAAAGTGAGCATTTTAACGCACATATAAAATATTATTTTTTCGGAGTCTGGTATTCAAAAACGTATTTATTGTCGTTAAGTTATAATAATCTTGTGGTTATCTGACAATGTACATTTACTTAATTATTTCACATAAGAGAAAGCTAAACAATGTAAGTAATAGTTCAATGTGATTTATATGAAATGATAATAGAATTTACCTAATATAAAAAAATGTGGTCCGTTTTCTTGGCCCATCTTGTATATAAAATTGATGACTTCAAGAACCAAAAAGGAATTTATTTTTACACAATGTGACATAAACATATTTTACACAATGTGACATAAATATATACAGTTATTCACTTATAGGGTAAATATCGTGTCTCAAATTTTCAATATTCTACTCTCTCAAATGCTTTCTTTCCTCAGAATAATACAAGAAGATGAGTAACAAAACATAAAAAAGTTTTCCGATTCATCTACATTCTACGCGACGTACGTAAATATTATGGCTGGTTTTATTCCTATTGGTCAGAATCATGAACCCGTCACGAAGAAACTCGATCGATGTCCCATCTATCACCGTCTTGACAACTAATTATGTTCTTTAAGACGACGTCTGTCATTTTAATCTGTGTTTTAAGTGATGTTAAAGTTTTGTGTTATTTGGTACTGGTTAATAATCGATTTTTAGTTATAAAAATTTATTTAGTGAATATTTATTGAGAAATAATGACCAATAAGTGTGTAGTGTGCGGCCAAAGAGGAAAACCATGGGGTTGTTTGTCTTTTCACAGGTAAGTAAACAAAACAAATCAGGGCCGGCATAATGCGAAAGTGTGAATGCTCAAAAATAATGACGAACCTGATGATAGTGTTGCCAGCGGAAAAATAGAACAGTATTGATTTGCAAGACTTTTAAACCAGATCATTTAATAGTACAATTACTTTTTTTTAAGTGTTCTGAACACACGTAGTACCACTTATTAGCATTTTCCATTTTAAAAGCTTTCAGCCAACTTTATCTTCTCACCAGATTCTCGGGAAATCTGAAAATAAACACATCTTATAATAACAATTTTCAAAATTGAATTAAAGAAATATCAACAGACTTTAAAACATCTATAGTTTGTGAGCAACTTTAAGAATGAACTTTCCATTCAAGTTAAAATAAACAGTTTTGTATAAGTATTTTTTTAATAAAATGTGGATGTTTTACTGTTCAAATTAAATTGAATCAAATGTTGTTTTTTATTTTTTGTACGGCTAATATTAATTTTAGTCATTTTTGAGCTTTCACACTTTCGCATTCGCCCAATATGCCGACCCTGATTTGCTTTGTTTACTTACATGTGGAAAGATAAACAATCCCGTCTCTTTCCTCTTTGGCCGCACACTACACATTTATTAGTCATTGTTTCTCAATAAATATTCAGCAAATAAATCTTTATAAGTAACTAAAAATCGATTAATAATCAGTACCCAATATCAGAAAACTTTAAAATCACTTAAAAACAACAGAGATTAAAATAGCAACAGCAGAATAGCATTGAAAAATACATTCCTCAAGCAAACAAATTTTGTATACCTAGGAAGTACTAAGTTATAACTTATAAAGAAGCGTTAAAATAAACGCTGAAGCCTGAAGCCGCCTCTGATTTGTTTTGGATACGTTGATATCGAGGGGTAGGACACTTCGGAAAATTTGTACACCTATTTATAAATACAAATGTATTTATGGTATTTAATTGTATTTAACTGTAATAATGACCTATTTAGGTATTTATGAGTGTATTTATTTGTATTTATAGAAGAACCTATTTTTTTCTAATATTTTTGATTCTTTACAAGGTTCTTTAATTTAAAAAGCATCACTGTGAAATTGATCAAGGTAGGCATCTGGTGATACCCGGAATATAGCTTTAAAGTTAGGACAAATTTAGAAAACCCGCGAGGACGCCACAAAAAATGAGAATACATTCTCGGAAACCCGGACGTCTGGTCACCCTACCCTGTACATATATCAGTTACTTTAAAATAAATGTTAAAGGTATTCAAAATGAGAATTTAAATATTTAGAAACATAGTATTTCATTTAAAAAATATGAACTTCGGTTATGCCCTATATACCTAGTTAAAAAGTATTTAAAAATACAATAACAGATTCGTAATCTATGAGAAAAGTAAAACCCCTCCTTGAAAACATTACAATAATAACAATGAACAAAAGAAGGGGTGGTATAGAGCTGTAGAGTATACCCAAAATCGACGTCTCGTGTTTTCTAATCGGGAAAGAAGGCATTTAACTAAAAAAATATGCATGTATTTGTTAGACATTAACCTAAGGAACAATTGAAGTTAATAACCGATATATGTAATAACTATAATCTAACAACACTCGACGTCTCGACACTATAATGAAGATATTTTATCCAACTAATACCCTGTTTTGAGTATGTTACTGGAAAGTTTATTTTTTCTGCTTCAAATATATCAATATTATTATTATTCTATTTTGAAACATTTACAAACATATATAAAAAAAGTTAATTAAAATTTAACTCCATTTATAAGCAAAACATACGTATAAGTAATATTAAATCACGGAAAACTGAAGATTTCGCTGAAAACTGACAATTGTATCTTATGTTAATGGTTAACAGATATATAAATTGTTGTTAATTGCCGTCTTTGATTAAAACTTCTGATGCTCGAGTTTGGAACACCCTGTACAGTAGTACGTAGCCCAAGCAAAACATAATGCACAAGAGATAATACCGAGATCTGAGAAATAATGTACAAAATATTGCATTATTAATTTGCGCAACTGTACATAACATTTTGATATCTTATTGAAAACAAAGAAAACGAAGAACAAGAAAACGTAATTTTAAAAAAAGATTATCTTCAACCCACAAATTTCACCTTAACGCATTTGTATATATTAAAATTTTTTTAAGGGGTTTCAATTTCTATTTCAATATACTTAGTAAGTATGGTCACCGCGCACTTACACAATCAACTGTAAAACACCTAGTAAAATATTAAACTGTTTGCAATTATGAAATGCAAGTGCAAATTTCATCTGCTGTTTAATAAAATTATATTTGCTTTAATTACTAATCTTATATAACTGAATAACTGAAAATATCCAACACTAAAAAAATCTTTTCCAGGAAAATAAAGAGAGCTTCTATCTTAAAGTAATAATTTCCAGTTTTCTTTGTAATATATACATCTAATAATAATAAACATTGTCAGCGTACCTTTATTTTATAACAGGTCACTGGAAAATAAATAAACAACGCCACTAAAACGCGACTGTTACCTATAATTGCCAGCAGTATAATGAAATTCATACGTGAACATGTCTTGACAGAATTTAAGTATTTATGTTGGTATTTAAATCTATTTAAATGTATTTAAATCTATTTAAATGTATTTAAATCCATTTAAATGTATTTAAATCTATTTAAATGTATTTAAATCTATTTAAATGTATTTATTAAATACTTTTACGAGATTTGTACACCTATTTAAGAAGTGTCCTACCCCTCGGTTGATATGTAAACATGCAAATTGTTGTTATGTATCGGTCATAAAAATCAGCGTATCTCTTATGGGTGTTACTCATCTTTATATTATTAATCTAAGGTTCTTTCCAGGTATGCCAACCGAAATTTTGTTGGCGGTTATAGTTTTCTATGAAAATTTTATATTTCACAAAATACAACAGGAAAATGAATTTTGAATTAGAAATCTGAGAGAAAGGTTATGCATTTTTCTCTCAAATATTAAAACATGAAATACTTGTATACTTTACCTAAGTGTTTATCATATTCTTGTTTACATTATCGTGTTTTCAATTTAAACAATGCATTGTATTATAATTTGTACAATTTTATTTGCAAAAATAACTTGTGAAAAACTTAGGTTTTTCTCCTGGTAACATTTTGTTGAAGAACTATTATAAACAATATCGCAGTTTTGCGTGGGTAGCAGCATATTTCTTAGTTGTTATAGGTATATATCCTATTTTAAAGGAGATTAGTGCGTATCAACTACTAAAGAAATTATAGTATGCAACAAAAATGAATATGTGAAGAAATTGTTAAGGAGGTAAGTGAACAAAGAAATGTGCTGTTCATGAGAACAAACTGGCCAGTTATTTGTACATTATGTATAGTTAATGATTACGTTATAAGAATTATTTGAATAACATTACATAAGTAATTAAAATATGGTGGATGTCTGATTAACGAAATGATAAAAAATATAAATATAAATAACATGCGAGGATTCTCAGATTATGACGATGGTGTAAAGCATACATGTGATAAGTGCATTTTTTGGGCAAAAATAAGTTAAATACATTAAACAAGTGCAAACACTTGCAACTGTTGTTTATTTTTGCCCAAAAATGCACTTGACACATATGTGCGTTACACCATTGATAAAATATCATCGGGCATGTAGGTAGGTATGAAGTACTGCCACTAAACATATCCTGCGAAGGGGATATGTGTATAAAACATGCACACTGAAATGGCCTTGTCCTTAAGCGATGGTACGTTTGCCCACTGTCTTTGAAATACTCTGTAATCTAGCGTTTGGCGTGAGTATAAAATTCAGACAGTAGAAAGATAGATACCTGTTAATCTATTTCTAGAGTTTTGCTTTTATTATTTAAAGCTTTATAGCACGTACAAAATGTATAGTAAATTTTAATTTACTATACATTTTGTGTATACAGTAGAAATTACAAATGATAACTTGTGTAAATAACTGGAGCAACTATAAAAAACAAAAGATAATCTCATTAAAAATAATAATAATAAAAAAAAGATCCATCCGAATGATTAAATAATATATATTATGCAACCATAAATAGGTCATGAAACCATCAGTCAACTAACATAGTTTGAGGTACTTTTGTAAACAAACCACCCTAACATAGCATTAAATCAAATACTGTAAACTCTCACACACATTGCATTCCCAACCAGATATATTTATTTAACTATAAACACAGTATGTCACCCTGTGACAACTGCGGTGAGGTGGCAAGCCATGATTCATCATACAGTACGATACATTCCTAATATTGAAATTAAAAAAAAAAAAAGAAAACGTTGACAATGTCAACCACATAAGGACATATAATGTACCTACATACTCTATATAATTTTTTGTAATAAAATAGACTTTGATTCAAAAATTAATTAATATTTGCAGAAGAAGTAAACTATAGACAATAAAGTTTCATAGAATTTACACACAAGCAGTTATTTATAAACCACTTTGAAAATTTACAATGCCTTTGTTTGCAGTTGTACATTAGGATTATATGATATCGCCTCTCGCCGGCGGCGGCACCATTTCTATTTGTTTGGACATTTTCTGTTTGAAGAGATTAAGTGACAATAATATCCATTACACTTATCTGACGAGAGTGAAACAAAGTTTATTATAACTGGCTCGTAGGAAAAATACACAGAGAAGTTACAGACTACTCACACATGAAAAACATCTCTATTCTATAGCTCTTTTGTCCTCTCAGTATACACCAACTCTGTCAGTTTATTGTCCCTTTTTATGTCTATATTCTTTGATGCCTGTCTGTCATCTGTCTGTTGTCTGCGTGTTTTGTAATAACATATTCTAGCTATTATATTAAATTTAGATAATATCTAGAATAAAATCAAATAGGAAATGGGTAAAAAGTATATACAGTATGTTTAAATAAACTGTACTGATTAGTATGTTACTTATTTATTAGATAGATGGAGACTAAATAAATTATACGGATATGTGATGAAATAAGTCTCACTCTAAATTTTAAAGTAATCAATTGAGCAGTATCGGAGATACTTTGAAAAATATGAATATCTCCCAACATCTTTGATGACTTTTATATGATAATAATAATAATAATAATAACCGGACGGTCCAAACGATGACAACACCGCAATTGTACATGGACGCTTTAAGTGGACGAGGGAACTAAAGGATGACTTGCTGACCTGCCGCGAGAGTAGCGAACCTGAGCGAAGAGGATACATGGCGCGATTGCATGCACTTTGGTGCGAAATGCATCCAGAGCATCGCGCCTTCTCTCAACAACACCTGAGAGATCAAGTATCCTTCTTGCTCAGGACAGGTTACGTAAGGGCACCCCGTCAGCTGGAAGAACTGCCAGCCGCAGTTCCACCGCGGCAATTACCAGCTGATGGGGAACATCCATTAGAGTTCGCCGATGTAGACTTAAGGACAAGGGTTAGCCTTAACACCAGGGCTAACTTAAAGCCACAAGACCTGGCTAGAATGGACGCGGTCATCGATGAGGAAATTCCGGAAGACGCAGACATCTGGCAAAACAACTGTGCCGTGTACAACGCCGCGAAGCAACTCGTCCCCCGTGAGAGGTCAACCAATCACGGGGTCGAGAAAGCCAAGCGGCGTGTACAAAAAAATCGAGGCCAAGATACAGTCGGCCAGACAACACGCTTCTCGGATCCAGAGTGTGGTGGAATATAAGACGACTGGTAGCGTATTTACTCCCAGAATCCGACGCATAGCAGCCGGATTAAGACGTCAACACCATACTCTAAATCTGACAGTGATGCTTACCATCAAGCAGCACTGTCTAGATAGGATCCGAGCGCTCATGGAGATAAAGAAAACATTGAAGAGGCGGGTGAGGAGTATGGAACAAAACAATTTGTTCCGTACGAATCCTTCCCGCCTCTTTCAAGAGCCACAGCGTGTTGTCGAGAATCCGCCGACTGTAGAAGATGTCGAAACCTTCTGGAAAGGAATCTACGAAACGACGCATCCATTCAATAGCGACACTCCATCAATTGCACACTTCGAGGCTCTGTGTCACAGACATCTTGAAGAGCCAGAAGAAGTGTGCCCGGCAATCAGTACGGAGGAAGTCCAACAAGCACTTGTTGGTACCAAGAACTTCGCTGCCCCGGGCCCAGACGGCATTAACAACTGGTGGTGGAAGAAATTTCCTTCCACTCACCGTCGTCTGGCGCGAGTTTTCAACTCATGGTTGAACGAGGGGCAGCAGATTCCGGACTGGTTCGTCGAGGGACGTACTGTGCTTATCCCCAAAAAGGGGGATCTTTCCGACCCGAGGAATTTTAGGCTGATCACTTGCCTCAACTCCTGCTACAAGATATTTACACGTATCTTGTATGCTAGGACACTGAGGTCTGTTGATCCGGCCTTCCAGCAGATACACGAACAGCGTGGTGCCAAGAAGGGCATGGCAGGTTGCAAGGACAGCCTGCTGATAGACCGCTGTATTACACAGGATTCTGTGCAATACAAGCGGAATCTATCGATGGCCTGGATTGACTACCGCAAGGCATTTGATACAACGTCGCATCAGCTATTGTTGCACTTACTCGAATGTCTTGCGGTACCAGCACCACTAGTGAGATGCATAAAACAACTGCTGCCGCTCTGGAAGACCCGCTTCACCATAACATCAGGTGCACAGCAGGTCACGACAGAGCAGGTGGCATTTAGGAGAGGAGTTTTCCAGGGTGACTCCCTGAGTCCTCTCCTCTTCTGCATCTCACTGCTGCCGTTGTCTGTTGGTCTCCGCCAAACCCGCGGATATCAATCTGGACCACCCAGCGACCGGAGGCATTAGGTCACCCATCTATTTTATATGGATGATCTTAAACTTTATGCCTCCGGAGAGCGCGAACTACAAAACGCTCTTAGGGTGGTCGAAGAATATACGCGGGCAATTGGTATGGAGTTCGGGTTGAACAAATGTGCAGTCGTCCACCTCAAGAGAGGACGATGCGGGGAATTCCCTGAAGATGCGCAGCTCGCAGACGGAAGCATCCTAAGACATCTGGATGCCGGAGAGACCTATACATACCTGGGTGTGCAACAAAGGCACATCCAGGATGTAACACAAATAAAGGAATCTCTCCGCGGCAAGTACAGACACCGCTTCCGAAAGATTTGGTCTTCCGAACTTTCGGGGAAGAACAAGGTGTCTGCAACTAATATGCTTGCCGTTCCGATTCTGCTCTACTCCTTCGGAGTAGTAAAGTGGAGGGTAGATGAGCTGCGCCAATTAGACAGAGATACCCGCAAGATGATGAATGTTCACAGAAGTATTCATCCTAGATCGTCCGTTCCTCGTGTGTACCTCCCACGTCAACGGTGGGGCCGAGGACTCTTGAGCCTGGAGTGTACGCATGGCAGAGTAGTACTGAGTATGGCATGTAACATCCTCAGGAGCTCAGATCCCCTCTTGCGGTTTGTGAAACATCATGAAACTGTAGGAGTGGGAGCAGGATTGTTTAAGGCAGCAAAAAGAGCCGCAGATGAACTCGGTCTCGCATTTGACATCAGGCGAGGAGGCCGGCGAGGTGTTGATGTTGAGTCAGTCACCGAACTTCAGCCAAATCGTCTGAAAGCCCGAATTAGAGCTGCCGAACAGGAAAATCTCTTTCGGCAGCACGTCGATAAACCCCAGCATGGTGTCTTCTATAAGAACATCGAAACACTGGGTTTATCGACCAGGCTGACCTTCGCCTTTCTAAGGTCAGCAGGGCTTAAGTCGGAGACCGAGGGATTAATTATGACCCGCCAAGATGGTGTTATCAACACCTTGGTCTACCGTAGCCGCGTGTGGCGTGTAGAGGTTCCTGATATCAACTGCAGGACCTGCCATCAGGCGCCGGAATCGCTCATGCATTTACTTTCTGCATGCCCCATATATGCGATTTTGGCCTACATCCACCGACATAACGCGGCCTTACGAGTGCTATACTACCATCTAAGGGACTCGTACGGGGTAGACCAGACACCAGTGCTGCCTTACGTCCCCGGAGATATTGAGTCCGTTGTCGAGAACGAGAAATGCCGGATTTACTGGAACTACTCGTTCCCGACTGTCAGGCTAATCCAAGCCAACAAGCCTGACATAGTCCTCCTCGACCATTAACTCAAGGTGATGTATGTCATCGAGTTCTCGGCACCTGCGGAGAAAAACATCACCTTGAAGGAGGAGGAGAAACGGACCAAATATCGCGATCTCCGGTACGAGCTCCAAGTGCTGTACCCAGGCTACTCGGTCAAAATGGTCGTCCTTATTATCGGTGTACTCGGAGGGATAAAGCCTACGCTGCTCTCGGAACTGAAGATCATACCGACCTGCCAAAAACCAGCTGAGTGGCTGGCAGGTCAAATGCAGAAGGCGGTCATTCTGGGTTCTCTCCGTCTGCTTAGGGCACACGATTCTGGTATCTACAGTCACTAACCCTGCGGGATGTGGGGAGTGGCTGTAGTTGATGCGCCGGCGCGACTCCCGTGAGGCGTCGGAGGCCACGGGAGGACTGACCGGCATCGGGAAACCGAAAAAAAAAATGATTTATTCCACCATCAAAAGTATAGCCTTTACAAAGAAAAAACAAAATACAAGAAATACAGCAAAAGTCAAAAATGTACACATAAAATATGTATAAAAACGACACATTCAGCCAAGCGACAAAATGGTATACCTTAATTATAAGTAAATAAAATAAATCACACAAGAAATTCATCTAAAGTAGAAATTTTTATCTACATGATATTTTTTTAATCTTTTTTAAAAATGTATATATTAGGTGAGGATGTTATTTCATCATTTAAAGTTATTATATAGGTAATTTACAGCCATTATAGAAAAAAATTGTTGGTACATAGTTGTTCGATGAGAATTGGCTAGCAAAATGTCTTTGTGCCTTGTACTATATTGATTTAATTTGTGTACAGAAAATAGTGATTTGTTTTTATAAATGAAAGAACTTACCTCAAATATATACGTACGTACTAGCAACTGTAAGAATGCATAATTATTTAAAGAAATTTCTGCAAGGATCACGATAATTTTGCAATAAATCGAACTGCGTATTTTTGTAATACGAAAATACGATGAACATGAGTACTATTACCCCAATTTATTATGGCGTATCTCAGATGGGAGTGAAAATTTGCATAGTATAACTTTAACAGAATAGCACGACTACAGATTGCTGTGTTAGAAATCGTAGACCATAACAACTATTTGTCAATTTATTAGATAGGGCGTCGATATGACAATTCCACTGTACATTTTTATCAAAATAGACTCCAAACATTTTTGTTAAATTGGATAACGTGATATCGTTATAGGAAGAAAATTCATTTATAAAGTCCGTCATTATTCTTTGGATATAGAATTGTAAATAGGTAATCTTACTTTTATTTAAATAGAGACAGTTTTTTCCGTCCAGGTAATAATCATATTATAAGTTTTCTCAGTGATAACGCGAAAATGTTTTGCAGATTTTTCATTGAGTAAAATGTTCGTATTATCCGCATAGCACACAGGGTATAAGCCTGGAATATTTTTCAAGTAAAAAATTAAATCGTTGGCAAAAACTATAAATAGTGATGGGCCCAATATGGAGCCTTGCGGTACACCTTTATCAACCTCGTATTCTTTGCTATACACAGTGTTCAGTTTAACGATTTGCGTTCTGTTATCAAGATAGGAAATGAAAAATTTCAAAGAAATGCCTCGAAATACATTCCTATTTAATTTTTCCAATAAAATATCATGATCGATACAATCAAATGCGCGGGAAAAATCCACAAACAGGTCTAGAGTAAAAAGTTTACTGTCTAAGGCCTCAATAATTTTGTCATGAAAGGCGCATAAAGCCGTTTCAATACTTTTGTTCTTAGTAAAGCCATGTTGGGTTGGCGACGATATGTTATTTTTATTTAAAAATAATGTCAGCTGTTCCTTAATGCTAAGTTCAAACAATTTTTAAGAGCTTGGCAGTTAATTTATCGATCTATAGTTTACGAAGTCATTGGGATTTCCCTTCTTATAAAATGGTAAAACGATAGCTAATTTGAATCTGTTGGGAAAAATACCATTTAGAAAAGATACATTTATTTATGTACGTCAATGGGCTAGAAAGTGAGCATTTATATTGTTTAATCAAATTATTCGATATTTCATCATACACACACGGGTTTGAAGCTTTAAGGTTATTAATTAAAGTTAGGACATCTGCTTCTGTTAATGGTGACATAAAAAATGACTTTTGACAAAAAGTACATTTGATCTGAGGAAATCAAAATCTTTTCCGATGTCATCATTTCTTATCGAATTAACGAAATGATTAAAATTATTTACAGCTCCTTCATCTAAAATTAGAATATTATTCTGAACAATATGTATATCGCTTTTGGTTTTATCTTTTCCCTGCAATTTTGAAATAACAGCCCACATCGCTCTTATTTTATTATCAACTTCTCTAATCTTTTTGTCGTGATATTCTTTTTCTGCTTTTTTAAATTTGACTTTATAATTATAATTTGCCTCACGACTTAAGCTAATGCGATTTTTCATTTCAAGCAACTCATCTGAAATCCATTCATATCATATTAATATTTCAAACATTTTACTCGAAAACATAGTTCAAATTGATATAAGATAATGTTCAAAAAATTATCGAAAGCTGCATTTGGACAGATTTCATTATATACTTGCACACACATTACTTTTTTATAAGTAACTGTTAAATAGCCTAATCTTATTCTCACAGAAATTCCTACGATTAATATATTCTTTTTTTTTTATTTTTCTATGTTTTAATACTCAGTAATTGTGAAAAATGATCTGATAAATTAAAGTCAATAGTTTTTGCAGTATAATCATGTATATTTTGAACTTACAACGAAGTTGTCGATTCAGGTGCTATTATTTTTAGTTACTCTTGTTGGTACTTTTATAATTACATTTAATTCGTAGGACAGTAACAAATCACTAAACAGCGTAACATTAGAACTTACATTTAAAAAAATTCAAATTAAAGTCTCCAATTGCTAATCTACTGTTGTCTATAATTTTTTTAAACAAGCCACTACAAAGGCTTAAAAATAAATTAAAATTATCCGAATGTGGGCGATAGATAACAACTAAAATGATTTTTTTTAGAAGTTATTTCCACACAACAACATTCTAAAATACCATCCCTGCAAAATTCTAAGACAGGACTACCTGAATGTTAGACTGAAAACTTCTCCTTTCATAGACATCAACAACACCGTGTTTTGTACGAGTACGACAATATGAATTAATCAAATCCAAATTTTCGAAATTTATAGTCTTAATTTGTTTAAAGTTTTGTCAGTGGTCAGAAAACAGAATAAAATCAAAATTATTTTCACTAAAAAGTACTTCTAAATTTTACACCTTGTTTGCTAGGCTCTGTATGTTCTGATGAAAAATAGTTAAATTATTAAAAACAAAAAAAAATCTTTTTTTTGCTAGATGTAGTACCTTCGTGTTGAATGTTTTTTGACGGTTGATCTTCTTCCTGTTGACTGCAGTAGTCAGGAGACTCTAAGATTTTGTCGTTGTCTTCATCATTTGTTTCTTTTTTTATTAAATCTATAATTTCATTTTCTTCGCTATCACACCTTAAATCATTTGATTTCTCATTTTCTACAGTTATGGGTTGACTAGTTTCAGTGCGTTCGATAAATATCAAATTTTTATAATTCATGAATTTATTTAATATTACTGTTGTGCATATATGTTCAAGTAATAATTTTTTAATACATATTTCGGTCTTATTTCCTGTTTATTGTCGATTTAATTCGATTTGTTTCTACATACTGTATATTACTACATTTACACGATATTTGCATCAATTTTACATTAAAATTATATTACAAATTTATTTAATATAAATAAAAATCGCATTTGTATTATTTAGATCATTACACATTGTGATGATTTTACTTTGGTTAACTTGCCTACCACGAAGAGTGTTTGTTATTCTCGCAAAAATTACAACATAATCAAATTTGTTAAAACTACCAGAGAGTTTTGCTGCATCAGAAATAACATCTCAACTAGGGCCCCGGGTGAGAAAAGACGTCACATCATATTTGTCATTTTTGATTTGTCGACTTTATTTATGTCACAGTGTGTTATTTTATTTGGATTACTAGTCTAATTTGTTATTTGATTGTCATTATTTGCTTCAGATACGTTTTTCATCTGCTTTGTTAAACAAACTTCTTAGTGACTATTCTATTTTCCAGCAGTTTAATTTTGTTGACTAGGTTAAAATACATTTTTTGGTACTTGCATTTGTTTACATTTCATTTTGTATCCACAATATTTTTTGTGGCACTTACATTTTTTGTATTGTAGAATTTTACACGCCTTTTTATTAAGACAGCATTTTTACCATACGTCGGTAGATTTACTCTTTATAGCTCACTTTTTGAGTCGGCAATTTTTAGAATTCTTATTTTATTTAAATCCATATTTTAGGAATTGATAAATTATATTGGCTATCGATCTATCATGATTTGAAGGTGTAATCCAATGCAGGTCGGGGTATTTGCCCGCTGAGTAGTTGTTTCGTTCAAATCATATTTAATAACAGTAGTTTAGTCTACCTGGGCTAGAGGTCGCCGCTCTCGGTACTTGCTTCGCAAATCGCTATCTGCCACAGAGCGATCTATGATGTCGGTCGGATAGTAGCATTTAGACCATACGAAAAGTTTCATACCTCTCACCACTACACAATTTACCTTAGCTGGTATATGACTAGCAGGTTGGCCACTATCATTTGTCTGTTCCATAACCTGTGGCATACTGAGGAGAACAAATATGTTCGAAGCCGGTCTATGTCTGGTTAGGAATTGACAAATTATATTGGTTATCGATCTATCATGATTTGAAGGTGTAATCCAATGCAGGTCGGGTATTTGCCCGCTGAGTAGTTGTTTCGTTCAAATCATATTTAATGACATTGGCTTTGAAAATTTCATTTTCCAAACCTACTTAAGCAATCGCTCTCAACATATGGAAGTAACGACTTCAAAAATAGAGATTGTTATATACGGCATTTATACACGCCTACATTCGATCACAACTTGATTACGGTTCATAAATATGGTCACCTTACCATAATACTCATTTGCAAAAGCTTGAATTTATTCAAGGGGTCTTTATGCAGTACATTACATATAAACTAGACGGAGCATATCCAGAACCAAGGTATTGATAACAACATCCTTCTAATAAGATTTGCACTCTTATCACATGAAAACCTCAAGTAACTATACTCCAACCACTTGATAGATTACCCTGAGCTGTTAGCTAAACAAAACATGTTTTTATCTTTCTAGTGTAAGAC
Source organism: Rhamnusium bicolor (assembly GCA_029963845.1). Lineage (NCBI taxonomy): Eukaryota > Metazoa > Arthropoda > Insecta > Coleoptera > Cerambycidae > Rhamnusium > Rhamnusium bicolor. Next base: position 1,893,322 of record JANEYF010000177.1, on the reverse strand, counting down.
ATTATGTCTAAGTTCCCAATTTATTCTACACGCGAATATTCAATCAATTTTGTATTTATACAGATAATTACTAGCATTCGATTGATCCTTACTTATATTCGATTAGCCTTAAAAATAGTTACCTAATAGATGCAATCTTTTTCTTCTTATCTACTTATCTTCTATATACTTGTATATATTATGTTTATAAGAATGTCTAATTAAGAGTGTTATTCTGTAAGACAATGTAGCAGATGAAAGTAATGTAAAATACTAACCTTGATAAGTTGAAATAGATCTATGATTAAGCACAAAACAGTTGAAGAATGAACAGCGATGTAAGCTTATGGCACTGTAACACCGAACTATAGAATATTAATCTTTTGCTAGCTTAAATCTACAATTTGTTTTTTATATGCTTCATTATGCACACATGAATATACGTGTGTTAGCATATAAGTCAGGTTCAATCTTTTATTTATTTTTGTTTACGTTTCTCACATTGGATCTTTTTATGTCATATAAGTGGATGTATACCTGTTTTAATAATAAATATTTATTTATTTATTGTCTTATTTATTACTTTTTCAACACTATATAATTTTTTTAGTTAAATCAGATTGCTTCCCATAAGCAAATAACACTTTTACTAACATCCTCTTTAGTCACGTATAAAGACTTCTCACTTGGGCGCTCCTGTGGAAATAGTAATCCCAATAGTGTCAAAGAGATTATTGTTTCTAGTCCCTAGTACATTAAAAAAACGTTGACATTTAGCCACGACTTGGGAAAAAATGTTAGTAGTTGACCTACATCTAAGGTTCGGTCGAGGTTTAACCTTCAGTTGTCAAACAAAACATGTATCGGACTTTTAAATCATATTATATTTAGTGAACGCTATGTATGCATGTGTATTACGAATGTCTTTGATTGGCATTTTTCTGTTCATATGTGTCATATGTATAAATTTGTATGCGTCTTATATTGCATAATGAATTTCTTTATAGTCCAGTATGTAGCGAGTTTTGCCCTGCAAAAGGTGGGGTAGTAATAATTTTTAAATTATGTTGTTCAGGTCTGGGCCTTGACAAAAAATCTAAGTTTTCGACCTGGGGGGGACCGTTCGAGCCGCCATCTTGAATAAAAGGTACAAAAAATTTGTTTTTTCCGCAACGGTTAAAGTAGACAAAATTTCAAATAATTTTTATAAAAACATTTTTTTTGTAAGTCTATTATATAACGAGTTACAGCTACGGGAACATGAATATTTTTCCCAAAAAACAGTAAAACTCCCCATTTTTGTGATTTTTTCAATTGTTTCTCACTATTTATTACATAGTTATAATAATTTTGTAAATTCAAAGTATACTCATTTTCACACCACCTTGACCACGCAATAATATTATTAGCATTATCCTTTTTTTGATGGTCCTGGTCGGATGATGTTGACGTCTTCAGTATAATCTGCGTCCTCAATGTCATAATCATCGGTGCTTCTGAGAATCCATTGTTCTTCCATTGATACATCTTCGTCATCTTCGTCCTCGCTATCGGTGCGAACCTCGGTAAATTTTCGCATGACTGACCACTGTAGAAGCCACATACAATAGAGCACTTCAACCCAGCTTTTCTGCAACCAAATGTCCCGCCATATCCGTTTCGACAACTGCATGAAATGAATTTCAATAAGTTCTCGGGTGCTGGTTGCTCTGTCATTGTGAGTGAAGCAAGCTCATTGTTGCCAAGTTTCCATCTCCAGTCTTCTGGATTTTTTTTTGGATCCCATACCATTTTTGACTTGGTGGTACGTCCTGAATGCATGATACCGCGCAACGTCCTTCGTTGGTCGCAAATAAGCAAGATTGAATTTGCTTTTTATAGTAGATTTAGCGAAATGTTGGTAGCGAACTTCTTCCAAGCTTTCGTCTTCCATGTTGCCACCATCCAAAGCAACGAGAAAGCGTACTCCAGTGTCTGTGATGTGTTCTGGTGTTGGTCTATACCTGCTAGCACCTATTTTAGGAAACATCTGTTCCACAAACCAGAATAAAACTTGGATAAATATTCTCTACTAACTTATACCTATTACGCCACTGTGCCTGCAGAGGTAAGAAAATTTATATGTAACAAGAAAAATCACTGTAATTAGAAATAGCTATCGCTGTATAATTTTATTGTGGTGTGGAAAAAACATTAAAAATAAGTGTAATTTGTTCTTACTAAATTTACCGTCAAAAATGGTCTTACTATTTTTTGGGAAAAATGTTCATCTTTCCATCGCTGTAGCTCGTTACGTATTAGACTTACAAAAAAAATGTTTACACAAAAGATATTTTGTGTTCTTTAACTTTGTTACAGACATTTTCAACGTTGGATCAACCGTTCCGGAGTTATTTTGAAAAAACTAATTTTTTGTATCTTTTATTCAAAATGGCGGCTCGAAACCTTGAATTTTCTATCAAGGTCCAAAATTGAACAACATAATTTAAAAATTATTACTACTCCACCTTTTGTAAGGCAAAGGCTTTTTTTGGCCCCTCCAGACTAGATTATTACACTTCTTTAAAAAGTCAACTTTTTAAAATGGAATACTATAATTTTAGAACATCAACTAATATTTTCATTCTTTCTAACGATTTTATTTATTTCGTTAAACAAACTTTTAGCGGACTTCTCAAATTGTTTCACATTTTTGCCACTGACATTGGTGTACATGCTATTGACATTGCACTAGAAAATAAAGTTAAATTTAATAAATATTTCGTAACCTTGAAATTGTCTTGCCCAAGTAAGAAAGAATTTTAATTAAAATCAAATACACTTGACTAAATTGCGTGTAAAATACTACAAAGGAAAACCATGATCACATCACATAGTCACAATGAAGCTTTGGAAAAATTCCTCAGATATTTTATTATTTCATCGATGTAGCAATGCTCCTTAAAGCTTTAAATCAACTAACAAACTCTACCAAAGGATCCGTTTCTACGATAATTGATACACTGTACAACATTAAAACTGGGATAAAAATTGTCTTAAAATAAATAATGTCAAAAGATTAAATAATTTTAAAAAACTCAGATAACAGGAAGTGATAATAAACGTGAAAAAATAGTTCTAAAAATCCTCTTATACTTAAAAAATGGTCGATTGGACTGTTATAAAAAAAATTATATCCTCGACAGTCCGAAAGTGGGATGGGGCTCTTGTATATCCAATCTTACTCCTCTCCTACAAGATATTAATTAAAATACTTCACTAATAAAATTTAAAAAATAAAATAGACCATGACATTATAATTTATATAGACAAATTTGTGTTCAAAATTATGAAAGTTAACACAATAACTTTCAACAAGATTATCTACAAATGCAGCCATACTTTGATCAGATACGAAGAGCTATAACTCACTTCTTGCATGCACCAGCTATCTATTGTGGTGTTACCCAATTAACATATCGCATAATAATTTTTTTCACAAAATTGATTTGTTATTTACTTGGTGGCATTTAATTTCTGCTCAACGAATCGGTAGCCAGCACACAAATTTTAGGAAGATTAAAATTTCCCTCTATATCTAATAGAAAAACATGAGTTACCAAAATCAAAGAGTTGTCAAGTGAGTGAATCTCATATAACGCGGAGAATGATGCTTGGCATGCCAATCTGTGTTATTTTCCAGGAACATGAGTAATTCTCAACTTTGGTGGTTAAATCTCCATAATTAGTTGTAACAACAACCATAATATCGTAGTATTTTAGTATTTAACAATATAACTCTTTACTGTAAATTGTTTTAAAATACTAACATTAAGGGTTTGTTCACCATTAACAAATAAGCTGTACGCAAAATAACTAAATTAAGTTCAATTTAAATATAATTGGGTCGAAAAAATAATGATAAATGGTCTATATATCACAAACTCACTATGCAGTATGTTTCATGGTGTAATTAAGTTTAATCAAATCTTCAGGCAACTATACTAAGAATGATATGTACATAAAATGAAAAATCATGTTAAATTTTAACGTAGTTATACTTAGGTTAAAAGATTCGTCAAAAAATGATATTAAATCTATAATATTAAGTTGATCAACTTGTTAAAATAAAACGGAAAAGTTAAAGTTGTCAAAATATAATTAATAGAATTGACAATAACTAATTTTGAATGACTGAAGATTTCCAGAAATTCCAAGACTTTTAAAAAACTGGCTTTATTTGCTTGATGTAAAATTTAAAAACCAGTATATTGGTTGAATGTATAATTTTCATGTCAAACGGGATCAGAGCAAAATGTGAAAAATATGATTTCAGTCTAATGTATCTAAGATGTTTTTTTAATCTTGCTTTAATAGTTATTTATGATACAAGTGTTAAAAATGATTTTTTATTTTGTGAGTGGAGAAGTTTGCGAAACGAACGTAAGCGAGTGGAGCAACTCCATGTATCATACAATGTTTTTTCTACAAACACCATTAAAAGAACAATAGAGTTTCTTTAAAAAGATTTCAAATCCTTTTAATGGTTACCTCATAATTCTAGTAGTTTCTAGGATTTATGAAATAAATAAATCAAGTTTGCCCGTTGTTTGACACATGCTTGTCAAATGTGAAAAACTATATAGTATTTCCTCCACTGTTTCAAGTTCAACTTCAGCAATTTCTTCTTGTGAAGTAGCTTCCTCTCAAGGGATAAATATTACTAATTGCTTCAATTGTACAATTAATATAAATATTTCTAAATAACTTGTAATTGTTTGTTAATAAATATATAAATGTCATTATGACAAACGACTTGTCATTTTACCTTTTGCACTAGTGTTAAAAGTAAATCATGTGATCATTTTTAACGCGAGTTTATATAATATTACATTTTTAATTCAAGTATGCCGTTAAAAATTTAGTTTTTAATGGTGTTTGTAGAAAAAAATTATTTGTATTCTACCTATATGTATACTATTGCAATCGTTGCAACTAATTTACTAACTAAAGATATATCGATGTCTGAAATTTTGTTTTTATTATATATAAAGAATTGGCCTAGCGAATTATATGCTTCAAAAGCTACTGTGTAAAAATTATTAAACATTGCTTTTTTATATATTGAAGAATAATATTTTTGATTCCTGTAATATTTTGTGGTTCGTTTATAATGTTATTTTATAAAAAAATCAATAAGGCTATGGCTATAATTATGAATAGTGGCTATCTGTTTAATAATTATAAGGTATTTTTTAAAGAATCTCTACTTATTGGCATTTTTAAAATTCTGTCTATCGATGGCCAAGTACAGACTTTGTATTTTAAAGCCTTCGATTTATTCACTTACGAGGTATTGATTCTAGGCTGTCACTATGTAATTATTTTACTTTGTTAATCAAAGATGGATGTGTTGCCGTGTTCATTTTACATTAGATTGTAGTTAGTTAAAATTTTTGTTCTTAAATTTAGTAACATTTCGTTATCTACAGTTGACTGCAAATATTTGTGATGTATTTTGATGTAAATAAATGTATTTACCTTCAGGTAAATGTAAATAATTGTACAATACAGTTTTATACATCCATCAAATTTTAAATAAAAATTAATTCTAATAAAAGGTGTATGGACACAGATGTTTCACTACTTGTGAAGAAAATGTTCAGGAATCAAATTATAATTTATGCTACAATATTTATACAGAAATATGTAAAATTAGAACACTCCGAACTTTCTTAGAGAACATCTCTTTCTGATGACAAACATGTAATTAGCCTTGACGAAAACTGGAAGGTTTTCACTTCATTTATTAATTCATATTACTAAGAAAATGGTCGCAATGTTAAGCAGCTTAAAAAAGTACACCCAAATTTGCGTAACGAAATTAATCTTCGAGTTACCGCAATATAAGTACAAAGTTTTCCCTCATATTTTAATACCCATTCGCAGAGTTTATTTCAATAGATATAAGATTTTTTCTGAACAAAATTTAGTAATATAAAAGAAACAAATGAACATCAAAAATATAAAATTTTTCATAAACTTATAATTTCTAGACAAAACACCACATACTGAATACCTTTTTTTAAAACAATCACCATCAAGTGAGATGATATTCATTACATGCGTATTTACACCTTATTCTGTGTTAGTGCTTTGCATCAAATTGTATAAATACAAGGTTTTTTTATTTTATTTAAAATTGAAACATTTAATAATGCCCATCGTAAAAGAATTCCATTTGAAGTATCTCACCTGACAATTCATCTGCTCATGACTAGTAAACCTCATCATGCTTATCAAGGTGGTTAAAATATTGTGCACTCAGAGTGTTATACCGTCACTATATCAATATTTACCCAGTTAAAAAGTATTACTTTTCGAACGGCTGGTATGCGCTCTGTATATTGCTTAGAACACAGAGTAAAACGACAATTTCAAGGTTAAGTTGTCAAGCTGTGACGTTTGACACCACAATAAATAATAATGAAACTTATACCTATTTTACTTTTGCTGCTTGACCTGTGACATAAAGCCATAAAAAAAGGATTTACCTTATTGGGATAATATTTATGATTCTAAATGCTTTCTACATATAAAACGGTCATGGACAAACTTGTCAGTATTCTATATATCTTGAATAAGTTTTCCAGTGCTGTATATTCCTTTTGGAGGGTGGAAAGGTAAAAGAAAATAGAAGACACGTAAACTTTAAAGCAGTAAAAATTGTATTTTGTTTTGTGTGAATACCTTGTCACTGGTTGCATTTTCCATTTTTACGTCAAACTCAATTGTTTCGCAATTGTTTATTAATACAATATTTTGAGTTTGAGATATGCATAAAGTATGGAGAGTGTGCACTTCTTAAGGGTCTTAGTTTTAAGCTGTTTTTCAGACTTTTATAACATATCTATTCCACATTCACTTACTGCTTGAAAACTTGATTTATTTTCTCCACTTGAAGAGTGGAAATTCAAAAGGGTCTAAGTGCCGCTTTCACCAAATTTTAGATTTCACTTGTTATGTGGTCTATGTGCCAAGGCCAATAGCGTACAAAACTGTCTATGTGCCATCCGCTACAGGAAGTTATCATTTTGTGATCTGCAAAGCTGCGCATGGTCGAAGCGCCAGTACCTGTTGTACGTTAAAAGGGTCTAAGTTCCAAATAATTAACATTGTTAGTATACAAAATGAACGCACGGGGTAATGTACAACTCGGCAATATTGCAGTAAAAAAGGCGGCAGAAAGGTACTGAGAGTGTTGGAAAAGAAAGGAAAAGATGCAGAATTAGTGGATTGCAACATACAAATTATAAAAGTGTCCTTGTACCGGCTAAAAATTCACCTGAACAAGAGGTAAGCAATTTTAACCTTAAAATCAGAGTACTTATATTACGCTCTTGTTGCAGGTAACATGTTCTTGTAAATATTCCTGCAAATCTTTAACATTCAACCAGAGAAACTCATTATTCCAACAATATTATGACGCTGCAAATCACGATAAGCAGAGTACTTTTCTTTTGGGGCTGATTCAAGTTATAAACGTAAGTCGCAGGAGACATGGCACGTATGATACACCAGAGGAAAGTCGTCGCCAAGGTGCGATTACTTACACGGTTGCTAATGGTAGTGGAGAGCATGTACAGGTTTGCAGAAAAACTTTTTCTAATATATTTGCGGCAAGCCACAAGAGAGTGCAAGTACTTGTCGAAAAAAAGAAAATGGGAGCAACTACGTACACAGATCAACGTGGTAAAGAAATCAAAGTAAAAAAAGTATTTGCCAGAACTGCCGGGGCAAATCAATAAAAGAATTCCTGAGTCCAGATTTAAATCCCAATCGCATGTTTTTGGCCTACAAGAAAAAAAATCCAAATTCAGTAGTTACTTATAAGTATTACTCACTAGTATTCAAAAAAGACTTCCCAAATCTCAGATTCGGACGGCCTAGATCAGATACATGTTCGAGGTGTGATCTTTATCAAAATAAGATCAAATCAATTCCGTTGACCAACCCAGAGAGGAAACAAGAGGCACAAAAACTGGAATTGCACCATCGCAAGGCGGAAAAGGCAAGATCCACAATGAATACCGACATCGTAAGCTCACAAACTATTGATAGTGAAGATAATACTATTTCAATTAATTTGGAACAAGTTCTTTTCATTCCGACATTGACTCATTCGGATATGTTTTACAGACCGCAGTTGTCTTGTTTTAACTTCAGGGTTCATTTCTCCGATACAGATGATGCGTTTATGTGCATATGGGATGAGTCTATTACTGGGAGGGGAGGAAATAAAATAGTGTCTTGTCTGCTGAAAGTCTTCTCCCATCCAAATTGTACTAAAAAGAAAAAACCTGGCGATGCGGAGTGATAACTGTATTGGGCAAAACAAGAATAAGATTATTTTAATGTTGCTTATTTACCTAATTTCTAAAGGTATCTACGAAAAGGTCGAGCAAAAGTTTCTGGTAAGTGGCCATTCCTATCTCACTTGCGACAGAGATTTTGCCCAAATAGAAAAAAAAATCGCGTCGTAAAAAATTACACCCCCGAAAATATAGGAAAGATGATAGCAGAGGCACACCCTCAGAGACCTTTTAATGTAGTCTACATGCAAAGAAACGATTTCAAGGATTTTCAGAGCATGGCAGATGAATATCTGAATACAACTAAACTACAAATTTCGCAAGTAGTCTGGATTAAAATTGAACAAGGGCAAGAAACGTCAGTAAAAACCAAGAAGACCTTTACTGATTTGGACCAATGGACAACTTGTAATGTACTAAAAAAAAGGAAAAAGGTCGATTGGCATTTCACAAGCAGTGGTTCCCGACCTCAACTGCACAAACCGTATTTCAGCCGAGAAGCTTAAGAATCTAAAAGACATGATGGACTATATACTATTGTATATTCCATTGAAATATAATCAGTATTATGAAGATCTCATAGAATGAACAGAATCACAGTAAAAGGTATCTTTGGACATAGACCCTTTTTACGTTTTCTTGTACTTGGCACTTAGGACCTTCTAGCAGTTGTCATGTTTAAGTTAATGTTTTTCATGTAAGTTTTTGTTTTTAATGTGTAACTATGTATGTAGTTCATATGATCGTGTCTCCTGTACTCAATAAATCTATTTCAAGAAAGTTTTTTTTTATTTTTTTTATGTTTTAGACATGTTTTATGTAATATCTTAGTTTAATTTTTTTTGGCACTTAGACCCTTTTGAATTTCCACTCTTCACTTGTTGATACTAATAAGTAATAATAACGAAACCATCTGTAGTAACGAAAATGTCTTCTCTCTGCCTAACAATTTTTGTTTAAAGTCTATAATGCACATTAGCTTTTCGACGCTTAAGAAACAATACCTCTTATCTCCAAATTAGCAGTTTTACAGGAGACGAAAAAAACTAAGTTTTCTTATTAATAGATATGAAACCTACATGTTATTTTTATCATGGAGGTCATGGAGATACGAGTTATTTTATGTTATACGAGGTATTTTTTAAGTAGAGTTTTTGGTATCAATATTAATCTTGGAGATACAAGATATTGGGAACTGTTGGACATAGGAGTGGACATTAATTTAAAATTCTAAACCGAGTTTTGACAAAAATGGAGATACGAGATATTGTTTCTTAAGCGTCGTTTGTGGTTCATCTGTGGTCACATTGTCCTTAGTAAGACACAAAAGCTTCAAAATTATCAGAAACAATTTTCTATCTGTGTGTCTGTCTGTGTGATTCGTGATAGCAGCTACAGTTTTTGAGATAAAGCTTTCAAATGTGATACACACATTCTATAGGTCAAGGAAGAGATTGAGTTCTTTGATGAGCAAAATCGGCCTCAACGTCTAAAAAAAATATTAGTGAAATTCCACCAATGTGACTTTTTTGAAACAGCAAAATATGACGTCAAAAATTATGCCTTTTTTTGAAACGTCAAAATGTGACTTTTTCGAAACGTCAAAAAATTTGACTTTTTAAAACGTCAAAAATTACTTTTATTATAAACTCCACCACACGTCGAGTTTTACTAGGGTGAGGAAGTTCGGATCGCCAAGTAATTGGCAGCGGTTTTTTTATGTCAATTTATATTCTCTTATACAGTGAGGAAACTTATGGTGAAATAAATTCTGCATTTCGAAAAGAGACATTTTTTTGGTCAGATCAGAAAATCTTGTGGACCACTCCAACCCAATTATTTATTCAAGAAGGCTTATTTAAATATTTTCTGATAGGAAGTGTAAAATGAGATGAGGTCCCATCCTGTTGAAACCACAAATAAGATTTTGGTATCTCTGGATTGTTTGTATTGGGAAATAAGTGTGGAGAAAGTTTAAATACGTATAGTCTTTCTAAAGTCAGTTGGAACGCTATATAAAAGCCGAGGAATTTATCTATTACGGGCCGATTGTACAAGTTTAGTGCAAAGTTAAACCACAGCTTAACTGAGCTCCGGCTCCACTGAGTTTGAGCTCAACTACGCCACCTGTTGTACAAATGCCGGTCAGATCAACCTCAGATAAGCTTCAGAAAACTACAGTTGGTAACACTCACGCATGTGCATTGTAAGTGCCAAGGACCTTTCCGGTCTGCATTTTTTATCTTTGTCCCACATTTTAGATGTCAAAAGTCAAAATTATTTACCTAAAAATATCTACTTCAGTTTGTTTATTCATAACAAACAAGTATAACGTTTTGTGGACGTATATTTATTAAGTAACAAGTTTTCTGAGTTACTTATCTACTGTGTTTTGATTTTTATAGTGGCGTCATATCATCGGGAAAGCCATTTATTATATTGATACTTTGTTTTTATGCAGATTTTATTTAATTTTTGTTTGATAAATGGCCCATTTTTATCACTATCTTCAGTTTATTAGTTCGTAATTAAATTATTCATTCAATGTATTTATAAAACACCAACATATAAGTACAAAAGTAAATAATAATATATTATACTTATAGTCCAGCCAGCATCTAAAAGAACCTACACGAATTTTGTAAAAGATAGCAGGTTGTCTGAAATCTTGTACACACATTCTTTTAATAGTTTTAGAGAAAGTGTAAAAAGGTTCCCGCTAATTCGAGTACCCATATAAAAAGGAAGAATGAGTTATTTTCAATCAATTCTTATCTATTGTATGTACATATGTGGCAACTATTATTTAATGTACAGATATCGATTACTTTATTAACGTATGTACCAAAAATTTTGGCAAAAATTTGTTCCATGTATTTAAAATTATTTACAAGTTCACGAAAGATGCGTGGATCGAAACAGACGGACCATGTTTACATTGTTGCTATTATATGTACTAATTTCCCTAAATAATATAATTTTAAGGATATTTAATACGTCTTTTATTATTAACGTTTGAAAAATTTGCCAAAACTTCTGTTAACTTAAGAAAATTAAGCTTTTTATGTTAGAGGTATTGAAACAAACACGTAACTCTACAAAACTAAGTGAGGTTAAAACTCGGGAGCTCTACCACGGCCGACTCTAGGGTCAGAGACGGCCGTGGCCGTGGCTCTACTGAACCAAGCATAAGCCGCAAATTTTGCTGGCTCAATTTAAACCACAGTTGCAAGGTACACTAAACAGGAATTGTACAACGCAAATATACGGTGTCGCTCGCTTAATAGTGGCTCCCTGTTAAACTGGAGTTGAGCTTTTATTGTATCGTTTAAATTTTTTTGTCGGCGATTTTATATCGTTCCAACTAACTTTGAAAATACTATAACACCAGTTAGGTTACTCTCAAAGAATATTTGTCCAATTATTTTGATTCTCCAGTATGCCTTCCCTGACATTAACTCTTTCCGATTTTTGAGTATGTAACTATCGCATCCAGTGAGGATTTTTCCGTGGCCAGTACGTGCAATTCTGATGATTCACATATCTGTGAAAAGTAAAGGTTGATTCATCAAAAAATAACAACTTATCTATAGATGCATCATTCTAGTTCAAGTTCCTTTTTTCTTCACAGAATTCAACTTTTCAATCAGGATCGTCTTCACATAATTTCTGTGTTGAATAAAGTTTGTAAGGATGCAATTCATTTACTCTAAACAACTTCATGATGAATGTATGACTTACATTATTATTAATGCAAAAATCGTAGAAGTTTCTTATGTCACATTACATTTAATTTCGCGTCTTTATCAATAACAGAATATTCTCCTTTAAGGAAATGTCTGACATGTCCAGGTTAACAGAGCGATTTTTACTAACTGTTTCCTCTGATATACGAAACAGAATCTCCACTTTTCCTTCTGTTCTAGCTGTGTATCCACATCCAATCATTTCACGATTGTTATACAACGAGCTTAATTTTTTGATATTTACCACTACCGCTTCAAACTACCACAATTAACTATTCTTATTAATCGATATTTTGTTTAGGCTATAGTTATTTATTTATTTATTTATTTTTATTACCTATTAATTTTTTATACCCATGTAAAAAGCAGAAAATTAATCTAAAATGGTCAATTTGAAATTATTTCCAGTCTCTACAAACATCCACTTAAATTAAAAGAAATCAGTTTTAGAAGTTCGGTATTTACGATTTCAAAGAAATAGAATTTATGAGATCATATTTTGATCTTTAAAATGATCTAGCTCGAACAAGGATTAACAGAATTCAAAAAATTTAAAACTGATGTATATAGAATTAAATACCTTTTGAGCAAAGTCTAACTCAACGCCTAGTGCTATTTAAAATGTTTCGAAAGAGTCCATCGAGATACAGAATTTATTCTATATCATAAATGTCCACACTGTACTTTAAACTATTGTCCTATTAAGCGAATAGGTATTCGCTGAAGTACTATCAATATTAATTGAAGTGTATGTATTACAAGAACAGATAGATACACAAAAGACATATCAAATTAACCTTGTAACTATTACCTTGTAACACAAACCAATGTGACAATTTCGATGCACAATTTACGTGCATAATACATCTAACCTTGGATTATATTACATCTACAAAATAAACAGCTATTCGAGGATTCAGAAATGCATCAAATAGCATTGCTTATAATATCACGCCCACTACGTATTTACACCTTGTTTGAACTTCAACAAATACATAAGGAAACACTATTCTAAAATCAAAAAACGTGACTGTAGGCATGTTTATGAGATTCTTACTGTGAACGTATAAAAAATTAATAAAACAGTAATTTAAATAGAAAAACACTAAACGGAAATTTAATTACATCATATGTCTGTGATAAAAAATGTATAATAACATAAATAGCATTAGTATTTCTCAACAATTTATTTTAAAGTTAGATTCATAACCTATTAGGTATTTTACATAGAGGCAAAATAACTAAAAAATAAAAAAAATCCCTCAGAGGTAAAAATAATAAACTACTAAAAATTTGATGTGGACCACTATTAAAATTAGGTCAATTTTAAACATTAGGTTTGTTCCAGCAGCAATCAAGAACGATTTTAAACTGTCCTCGATATACGCAAAACGAAATTGGCGTTCCAGCAGACAATAATCGGGGATTCTGACTACTAATCCAGTGTTCCGGCAAGTCAACTGATTAGTTTCTAACCGATTTCAAACGGTTTGAGGAATTCGCAGATTTTTCATGGAATAACCAGAAATTCGATGGTAGCATTCTCTTGCTTGCATAAAGATAGAAATAATTCGTTCTGTTCTGGGAAATTTAAATACAATTGACTGCAAAAATAGAGCTACAGGTTATGTTATTCATAAGTTTCATTCAAATGTCATGCGGACAACTGAGAAAATGCGAAAAACCAGAAGAGAAGCAAAAATTTGTTCCAGGTAGTAGTATAAGTTGCCAGCTAATTCCCGACTAGTTGATGTTTATACATGCGAATTCAAAAAATTCATCCAACCGTTTGTGATTTTCTGCTGGAACAAACCTATTGATGATAACTTCTACAAATCTGGACCAAGTTTAGTGCACTTTATATCCTTGTATAGCAAATGTCATTGGCTTGCAGGTCATTCCATTCAGATTTGTTTGAATAACGAAAAATACGATACACAGAGTATTGAACGAAAGTATGACATTATCATAAAACTTCGGGAAAGTACCACTATCGGTATACATTTTTTATCCCCATTTTGAGGCTGTTTTCAGTTAATCAATTTTGTTTTTCCGAAACGATTTTGGAAATATCAGTCTCTATTCTTTATTAAGGTATGTTTTTTTATAATCGTATATGTATTTTTCGCAATCCTAAACTTACCGTATCATATTAACATTTTTTTTTTCGTTGGAATTATCAGCATTTATTTTTTGATATATTGTAGACGTTGGGTCTACGAGTAACGCATTCAAATGATTTTCATTTTCACAAAGTTATTTGGCTTCTACATGGTATAAGAGTAGATACATGCTGATAAAATATAATTAAAGAAAGGAAGTCATTGGAATTTCTTCTCATTTTCTTAAAAGAATGATGATATTGGTAGATAACACCTTTTCTAGATAACTATCTCATTCATTCCATAATAAATACCTATAGATCTTTATATTTTATATTGTCATTTTTATCTGAATTTGCTAGTATAAAGATTTTAGGCATGTAATGAATCAAAAACAACACTTTCAATACATTTTATCACAGAAACTAATAACACAGCTACTCGGTTATAAGCAAGAGCTTCATTGAATTAAATAACAGTGTTCTTAGTACTAGAAGCAAAAAAATAATTGAGATTGAAAAAAATATTCTCACTAAAAAAATTTTCACACTCAAGAAATAATTTTCTCTAGTTACAATACAAAAAACGAACACCCCTAGTCCGATATATCTCGACTTTCATTCTTCTGGACTCGTCAGGGGGATAGTCAGAGTATAAATTATTTATAAAAATATTTGAACTAGATAATTCAAAATATGAACATTTGTCATATTTATTTTGACATTTTAAATTGAAGGACAATATCTAGATTAATTATTACTGTAACTTCGGCAATCATAATGGCATTCATGACATCTAACCTAACCTAAATAAATAAATAAATAAATAAATGTCTTTATTGTGTAAAATAGAAGGAATTTAACACAAAAGGTTAGTACAGTACACACTAGTGTACACAGTATACACTGATATCAAAACTACTAACCTAGGATACCATTGGTATAGTATTAGTACAGTATATAATATCTAACTTATGATTTTATCCAGCATATGATAGTACAGTATATAATATCCAATATTACAATATGTGTATATCTAACGTATATCTAGTTAAGTACATATATCTACAGTATATGAACATATAATATATATTAGAAACAGTATTTATCTATATGTCCAGATTTTATCACTATTTTATCACCGTCTAAAATAATTTTAAATTTATGTTTAATTCGCCGTTCAAAATTAGAGACTTTAGTTGACGTTTTAGTACATTTGTTGATTTATTGTGTAGCTGTGGAGGTAGATTGTTATAGACATAAGTCGAGAGGTAGGTAAAGGATGATCTAAATGTTTCATATTTAGGCCTTATTGTATGCAATTGGTCGTTTGTATATCTCAAGTAGTGAGATGAAATGTAGGAAGCGCCTCTCATTTATTTTTAGTAGTTGTAACTCCCTGATATGTGGTGTTATATGCTCGTAGATAGAACTATTTGTTACAAATCTAATACAGATATTCTGGATTTTTTGAAGTTTGTTTGCTTCTGATAAATTTAGGCAAGGCCCATAAACATAATCACAGTAGTTGACGTGTGATAAGACTAAGGACTCACATAACAGTAGTTTAGTGGCCCTATCAAGGATATTTCTAAAACTTGAAATCTGTTTAAAAGAGCAGAAACATTTTCTAAGGACTTCTGATATATGAGGAATAAAGTTTAAATTTTTATCAAAGGTTAGCCCCAAGTTCTTCACCTTGTCAACTTGTTCTATAATTATATATAATTATATTGTCAATTGATAATTGAAAGTGAGTAAGAACTCTTAATTTATTTGCAGTGCCAAAGATTATATTTTTCCTTTTATTTGGATTTAATAGGAGTGAATTCTGCAGAGTCGATTTTTTTTATTTCATTTAAATCATGATTAATTTTGGTTTAGGTTTTCTACGGCTTCGTCACATCAAAAGCAAGGTAAAGTTGTATATCGTCAGCGTACATGTGCAAGGAACAGTACTTCGTGACTTGTGGCAAGTCTGCGGTGTAGATATTAAAAAGCAAGGGCCCCAAGATCGAGTCTTGGGGCACTCCCTTGGGGCACCTAAATAAGTCCATTCCTTTCACACATTTAAAAAAATCTGAAATATTATTGGTTTTTACAAAAGCACTCTTTCAAACCTAACATGATAATAATAATAAATACCTATAGATCTTTATTTTTTATACTGTCATTCTTATCTAAATGTGCTAGTAGTTGTTTTAATAGTTTCTATGACAAAATGTATTGCAAATGTTTTTCTGACTCATTATCTATGCCTAAAACTTTTATACTAGCACATTCCGATAAGAGTGACATTATAAAATATATAAAGGTCTATTGGTATTTATTATTATTATCATGTTAGGTTTGAAACAGTGCTTTTGTAGTAACCAATAATTATTTAACTATGTTTTTCTAGAAATGCATAAATACAAAGCAATAATATGTCATTTTTTTTTCAACTATTTCATTTTCTTGAACCGTTTAAGAATTATTTTTCCATTTTCTTTTTTTTTTTAAAGGTGGATATTATTTTTTTTATTGTTATGTGTTTCTCACAAAGTGTCTCTCAATGATAGTGACTTCTTGTAAAATTATATGAATTTATGACAAGTCATTCCTTCTGATCATGTAAATTAAGTTCTCAATGAATATTTCCTTTCTTCACTGAGCCCTTTCTGTTCTACAGGATGTTCAAGTTAAAGCACATATTGGAAATCGACAACCGCACGATTCTCAATTAAATTCATTAGAATTTCTCAATAATGTTAAGTAATGACCAGAATATAAAAAAATAATATGATACGATAAATATATTACAAAAATGAATACAAAATTAAAACGGAAATAAAAAAATTATACCGCTAGTAATATGTACATCCCCAAAGTTTTATATTATGGTCTTACTTTCGTTTAACACGGTGTAATATTTCATAACATGGCAATAAAATACATATTTTATTTATTAAAATTAAAATCACCTCATGATACAATAATTTAACAATATTGATATGAAACCATTAAAAAAAAAATTCGAATATACATTGTAACAGCTACTTTTGAATATATCCTAAGGAGTAACGGAGATAGTGCATGCATTTAGTCTTAGCACAAATACCATCGAAATTTGGTGGAGGGAATCAGTTCACCTTAGTCACTTGCGTGAGGATCCTCTACTCGATAGCTGACTCCGGCCTAGCCATTCTGAGAAGCGTAAAGTGGGAAAGCGCACACATTATGAGCCTATTACTGCATATTCATTTGTTACAACGTGTATATGTATTTACGCTATTGTTTTCAAACTCGTATAAATCTGCCTGTAAATTTAAAAAATGATAGGAATTGCAAAGAATAATTAGTCAAGTACATTCACAAGAAATTTTTTAAGGAAAATTCTTACAATTTATCAAGACATTTGATAAAATTGTGTACTTTTCTAGTAAAGAATGTCTTTATCTTGTGATAAATATATAAAAGAATTTTGAACGATTCGAGGAGAAAAAAAAGTAAATATTAACCTTATTTTTAAAGAACGCCTACATATTTCCATAGAAAGAATATTTACGCACTTGAGAAGATTCAAGGTGAAGCAACAAAAGTTATTTTTATTAGTGTTCTCCATAAAACCGCTAATAATTAATGTATTTTTAACATAACACCAACTTAAATAATTACAAAAAAAAGACATAAATGGACATGCCCAAAAAACGTAAATTAACATTTTTATTTACGTATAATCTATGAAGAATTATAACAACGTAAAATTGTAAAACATTTGTTTTTTTTAACAATTCGTTTTTTATTTACGAATTAAAAAGTTGAAATTTAAAACAGCCTCTCTAAATGATGCATACTCCAGTAAACTAAACTAACCTCAGTAATGGTAATGGTAGGGGAGGCTTACGCCTGATAAGTGGGCTGAAGACGGGACCTTTTTTACTTAACTTCAGCCATCCTCTCGGCCATGTACTTCTCTTGCTCCCTCGGTGAATCTTTCCAATCTTCCAATGAACATCAGGATATGACAGTATGCGAAGAGACTCATCTCCTTCTCCCTTAAAAGCAACTCAGTACCGGAGACGCTATGCCTCATACGTCCAAACGATTCACACTGACCCAGAAAGTTGTAAGATGTTTCCGTATCACTCCCACATCCTCGACATGTAGGTTATTCCTCAATACCTATCAATGATAGATGTTTCCTATGTCTGCAGTGGCCTGTCAGCACTCCGAATAATAGAATCGGACTCCAGCCCAGTAACCAAACTAACTAATTTTAGTAGTAAGATAAGTATATATAAAGGCGCACATGGTACGGACGTCGGAGTACTACGCCAAGTGGAAGGTGAAGGTGAGCGTCGCAAAGTCAGAGGCTATTGTTTTTACTAGAAAAAGAATAAATAATACTATAAATACACTTATTTCGATGGGGGGCAGTCAAATTGAGACGAAACAAGACGCAAAATATTTAGAGGTAATTTTGGATAAATGACTTTATTTTGGAAAACACGTTAACGACACCATACGTAAAGTCTATTCCCTGTCCAGGAGTATATACCCCCTGATGGCGGGGAATGGTAGACCAAACAGAGATAATAAAACATTAATTTACACAATGATTGGCTTGGGTTCTGCGAGTACGAAGATGTTACACAAATTGCAGATATTGTAAAACAAATTTCTTCATCTCATAAGTAACAAGATATACTCCCATAAGAGAATTACGACAACTTTGCAACGACATTGTACACATAGTGGATTATAACGCGCCATTACGAATAAAACAAAAATTACCATACCAAACGTTAGCAATTTTCAGATATCTTTAGACCACGCTCCTCCCACAAAATGGGAGGACACTTCCACATTATAAAAGGGGCACCAGAATTCAAAATTTTTTCTCACCTTTTCTTTTTGTTCGTTTTTATCATCAAAATTTCCCACAAAATTTATTCCAAATTATAAGCTAACCATCAGTAAATTGCGACACATTATTATATATACGAAATATCATGAAATACCCAAAGAAAAGCGGAGTTGGACATTCCCGCATCCCACTTCAGTACTGTTTAAAGGCGAGTTTTTTACTGTGACAGTTAGGCTCATCGAAGCATCGTCAAAATTCAAAATTAATATACGAAAAATTAAACAATTTTATATATTCTTTTTGCATTGTTTTAAAGTGTTTGATATCAACGGCGCATGCTTTTACATGCGTCTTTGATTTCTCGTTCTCGGCATTGTTATACAATTTAAAAAAAATTTTTTAAGTGTTGTATTAGTTTTAAAGCCGGACTGGCCTCGCTCCGACTGATCTAACAATTGTCCCGTCGCGTCGTCACCTTACGCGGTGATGCTAGGTCGATAACGGACCAGGTGTCTGACGCGGGCCATCTACATTGTTCCCTTTAATTGTTAATAAAATTGTTTTAAACTTGAATTTGTATAATAATGTACAAATCCGACAAAATTATTTCGAAGCGAGTAAAAAAAATCGCTAGGGCAGGTTGATTTTTAAAAACATTTCTCCATGTTTTCATTAAAAAAAAGAAGTTATTCAAAAACGGTTGCAAAAGATACGACGTCGCCGATATATACTTTTTTTTAATGGTACCTCTATTTTTGATAGTGCCATTTTTGAAAGAGCGCACTTTTTTTTACATGTGCAACATCAAAAATTAATTTTCGTTACATAACTTTTTTTTAATATTCTAACGTGTACGAGAAATAATGTATATATTCAAAACGATTGTTTAAACAAAGTTATGAGAATCACTTCGACAAATCAAATTACATACTTAAAATTTTGCCACATTGAACAAAAAGAAACAAGAAAAGTTTTAATGAAATGTTATTTGAACTAAGTTAATCGTTCAAAATGTACTCTGTTTACATTCTAGTGATATATAATTTTAATACAACTGAGCTATCCTGTTTTAATAATGAGCTGGACACAAATAACATATGGATACCAGCGGCCTCCAGTCATTTAGAATAAACGTAGCTGTACCTTTAACAATAGAGACTAGTACTCTAATGATTGTACTTTGTCATCACTCATCAAACAATATACATATAATATGTGTACGTCTAATCCGTCTGATGAATTGATTATGAAACTAGAAACTATTTCAACTTGTAGCAATTATTATTAATATGTAATAAATAAATTATTTCATGTTTTAATGTAAATCATTCCTCATGTATGTCATCAAAGATAAATATAATTATTTGTTACGTGCGAATGTAATCGACAATAACAATATTGCTATTCCTGAAGGGGGTTAGAACCTTTGATGTGAAGATAACACTGACGTAGTTTTCCACGAAACATCAAAACACCATATACTGCGCTCGACGCGCGTTTCGCCAGCCAAGTTAGCATCATCTGGAGATGATTAAAACTCACTCAGTTTTAATCATCTTAAGATGATGCCAACTAAACTACTTCAGTGTTAATATTGATATTCACAAAATTTCATTAAAAATTCATTAAAAAAAATATAATAACTACGGCATCATAACGTTTCCTAGACGAAAGATGTGATTTAATTCCATAAGGTAACAAAATTATGAAAGACCATTTAGTCTTAGAACGTAGTTTATCGAATATTGATAGAACATCCAATAATTACAAAAAAATATATCGAATGTTTATTTTGCAAATAATAATATTTTTATTATAATACCAAATAACTGATTCAAAATTATGATAAATAAGTTAAAATTACAGTTGGAGAAGAATATATTTATCAGTTATGCTTCTTTAGATGTAAATATTTAGTTTACGAGAGAGATGACATTAGAAAATTTATTTTCTTGCCTTACTATGTTTTCCAATAAATGCACGTTATTACATGAAAGTAGGCACTTTACAAATAATAAATATTTTTCAGTTTTAGACAAAGGTGAAGTGGTGCATGATGGATATCGTTAGATTGGTAATTAAATTTGCTATTTAATGACATCATGGCCCTTTAAAAGAAATTATTTTTTTCTTAAAAAAACACGTTTGGCACATTTTATTCTTTCATGAGACATTTGTTATTGATTTAATGGATGAACGAACTATTAATATGAGTTATTAGAATCAACTGGAACAAATTTTTTCCCTTCCCAATCACGGCCTTCTACGCTGCCCTCATAAGCAGAAATGCCTTAAGTCGATTTTTATAAAAAATGAGATAATTATTTAAATCGTCTATTTATGTGATTTTACATCATAATTAACCAGAAAAAAACTTTTTTTTTTAATAAGACATTAATTATTATTAATATAATATTACCCCATGTTTACTAACATGCACAGTGTCATAAGCAAGAGCGCCTTAAGCTGATATTATAAGGTACCTTTGCGTATTATATATGAATTTTTAAGCAAGAACACATTAAGTGAGATACAAAGTATTCTTGTTTAAAAATATGTACTCAATATATACGCAACTCGAAGCTAAAACACCTCAAGTATAGACATAAGGCGTTCTTGCTTAAAACGTGTATGACGACTTCAGATGTTGTGTGAATTTGTGTAATATGAAATTTATAAATTAAACGAAAAACTTTAACGTCAAAAAATCTTCTTTTGGCATTTGCTCAGAAATTGCAGTTTTCATTATTTCATTATAGATTTGTTAAAATATTCACAAATATAAATGTACATAACATGTTTCCTATTTCTAGAACATAAGAGTTACAAAAATGTTATGGATGACTTAATATTTTAAAAGCCATCAATTTATTTTAGTCTTAAACTGCATGTTAGTTTTGTATGCCTATTTGATTAAGAAAAGCCTTATGTTAATACATAAGGCTTCTTAGTCTCATATAGACATGCAAAACTAACATGCAGTTTGAGATTTAAATACTCCATGTGCAACACCCCCCATCCAATTGTTGGCATAACACAATAAGCTGGGTGTTGTACTTATTGACCGGTAGCTCAGTGAGCAGGTCGTGAATTAGGGCTTCGATTGATTTGAGTTATCACCAAAATCTAGGCTGGGCGCCAGGACTTTTGCAAGTACCAAATAATTAAAATTTTATTTTAAAAGGTAAAGAATTCGGTTGGGAAGGAAGTTGAATAAAAAGATATTATTTTATAAAAAGTATAATCAAGACTAGTATATGTACACAATATTTACAAGTCAACAAACTGATATTGAAAAGGAAAAAAAAATGAAAAATGAAATGCCTGATCTCTCACAAAGTTCTTCTGACCAAATGTAAATGTTTACTGGGGACGAAGATCTTACGTATTTCCAATGGGTTAGTCTAGCGGAGAATCCACCAACGGCTATGCTCTTAATGGGTTCGGTGTCAATTTGACTCATCACTGTCCGTACTGCAGTTACCCTTGAGAAAAAATGCCAGTTGTATAAAATATAATTTTCCTGCTCCACCCAGTATATAATGATCAATTCGATCCACCAGTTATCCTCTTCTCTTGGTCCAGGTATTAACATAAAAAGGGGAGAGTTTTATGAGATCAGTATTATAGGCAAAACAAAGTTAAAAGCTGTGACGTTTGAATTGTCCAGCTACGTAGACAAAATATGAGTTAATACAAATTTACAGAATAAATTGCAAACTAAACAAACTAGGATCGGTGTCCTACAATATTTTAGGAAGTTGAGACTTAAACTAACTTAAATATCAATAAAAGTTTTTGTACTAAAAGAAGTTAAGCTTCAAGAAAATAGAATTTAGAATGTCTGTATACAGACAGACAACTAGAAAGATAACGTAAATAAATATTTGCTAAATATAAAACAATATGATAGTTTTCAACTTAAAGGTAACGGTAAATAAAATCATTTATTAGTTCCTCGGAGAGAGGTTCTAATGAATTGCAGATAAAGTTAAATAAAGATATATACTTGACTATATGTTTACTTTAGATAATTAAAAGTTAAACAAGTGCCAGATAACTAGGCAGGTATCTTTGCCAGAGAACTAGGCAAAGTTCCACTAGAGCAGAGCATGATTAAATACTAAGTAAACGTTCAAGGAAGCAGTCGATATTTTAAATTTAGAAAAACCTTACGTTTCTGAGGTCTGGTTGATAAATATATGCACTGGTATAAAATAATCCACCACAAAACAAATGCACCAAATTAGATAATTTTCACAAAGGTTATAAACAAATAGGTTTGGTCCAACCAGGTGTACCAATCTCCAAATGTCACCAGTCACCACTGTTTAGAGAGCGCTACCAACGTAGCTAAGTGACCTAAAACATCAAGATACAAAGACAGAAAACAACTAACTACGATACAAAATGGCGACATCCGTTGCCTAGTAAATCTAAAATTTACAATAACCGAAAGTTAGTTTAAATTAACACACGAAATTATTACAATATCAAAGTGATATTAGATAAATTGCCAGCAAGGCACGATAAATTGATACTAATCAATATCAATGATGGCTGTTCCAAAGAATCAAGGTGAACTGATCACCGAAAAGCAAATTCGCCCAAGGCGTAAATTAAGATAATTACGGTACAATATTATTATGAAAATTACCTCAAAGGTACTTTAAATCAATATAGCAACTTTTTAAATAATGATGAGCATAAAATCACAAGATAATACCAGAAAACATATAAATCTTACCAGACCGCAGAACTAGAGATGGTTTCCATCAGAACGCGGCACCAGAGACAACCACTGTCTCTGGCTGCCCTAGTAAGAAGAAAGTAGCATCGTAGTATTCTGCTACCTAAACTCGATTATAGTTTGGAAAGAGACAGACATTTGAGAATAAAGTATGAGCAATAAAGATAGATAGATATTTAGTGCAAAAATCTGCAACACCAACTGTTCCAGTAGAAATCAGTGGCACCATCTGGACTAGACTAGCAGAAACTTAATTCATCGTGGAACACAACAACCTGGAATGAAATAGCTTGCAATTTCGTTACACATGTTAGTTTTGTGTGATTATGTGATACTAAAAAAGCCTTATGTATTAACATAAGGTTGTTTAGTATCATATAGGCATAAAAAACTAATATAGGGTGTGAGACTAAAATAAATTAATGAGTTTTAAAATATTGAAACATCCATATTTCGTTAATATGAGGCACTTGTTATATACTGAATGTCTAAATATTTATGCTGTTTTGAAAAAATTATGAAAAAAGCTATTTTTAACAATTTTATGATGAAATCATGAAGACTGCAATTTCTGCACAAAGTCAAAATAATATTTAAGACATTTCTGCTTATGAGAGCAGTACGGTAAAAAAGTAAATTTGAAAAATAGAAAAATTCCTTGAGTAAAATGTAAATATGGCAACGATATCTTATGCAATTTAAGTTGTAGATTCCGAAAAACTTAAAATATACATTTAAAAAATCAAAGGTAAACGCACTTCCAGTGAAACCGGAAGTCGGCCATTTTGATTATATCTGCATGTCCATCCGAAATTATGTATAATATCTTTGTACCAAATTTCGTATAAATCGGATCATAATTGGGAGATATATAAGCATGGCCCTAGTCTCGTGGCCATCCGGTATATATGTGTTGTATTAACTATTATTTAATTATGTATGTAAAATGTGTTCAACCGAACACCGAACATTATTTAATAAAATAAATATAATAAGCTAATGAATCATGTCTGACAGGAATATAAATAATATCTAATAATACACATTTTGTCAATATTTAACAATAATTGTATGCATTGTGAATTTTGTAATAAACGTAATATTACAAGTTTTTAATTATGTGGTTGAGAACGATTTATGATATTTTCAATTTAAATTTATTTGGGAATATTTTGTCAATTAAAAACCGATATTTACTTAAAATAGAACAAGGGTACACTGAATCAATTCTTTTAAATACATTTTGACTTTATTACTACGAAATCTTCTTCGGAGCTTTAGAATGATTTGATTAAAATAGATACAGGGTGGGGCATAGCAACCTGATAATTTTTCAAATGAAATAAGGCTTTAAATTTTTAATTCTCTATGTCATGTTTTATATCATTACAAAGATACTGTGTGTCATGCAATTTGTTTTTGAAAAGGACGTCACAGAGATGTATACCACCAGTCCCAATACGCTATTTTAGTTTACTTCGAAGATTTCCTATTACTCTCTCGTTCATTTCCCCAGGATTCGCTGAAATTCCACACTTAATCGTAATTTTAATTCTTTACAATTGCGGGTCTAGTGAAATAATCTTTTGCTTTCCAGGTAACCTCATAAGTCATAACCAATAGTCAGAAAAGGAAAAACAGAACGAACGAGCCCACCGTACCATGAAACCAAATAGCCACGTAGCATCTAGCACAAAACAGCCTTGGTTGCCATTGCTGTGTGCAGTCGCACTATCTTGCTGGAACCATATCGTGTTGAGATCAATTCTAAATCGTCGAAAATGCGGGTCCAAGAAATAACGTAGCATTTCCACGTAACGGACTAATGTAACCGTCACAGCATGACCTTTATCGTTTTGAAAAGGACAAGGACCCACTATTGCAAATACCACTACCACAGAACACGCAGTTACTCTTTAGCTGTGAAGATGACGGTGGAGGAGTTCGTGTGGATTGTCAGATACCCAATATCGACAATCCGTTTAGTGGCAAAATTTGACAATTCAACATAGTCTCGTTTAACATAAAGAGAAGGTTCACTACATATGCATTGAAAAGTTAAAAAAAGCGTTGATAAAAATTTACCCGATTAATGCAGTCTGGATACTTAGCTGTTGAAGAACAACCATTTTGTAAGGATGAAAGTTGAGGCCATTGTGTAAACGTTTGCAAAGACTTTTCGTCTACATTTCAAAGGCACTGGCATGTCTCCTGTCTGAACAGTGTGGATACTCTTGTCGGACAGCTGCTCTCATATTATCGATATTCTCGGGAGTTCTCATTGCATGAACAGGACCCCGTGAATTTTTCTTTAATGCAGAATCACTCTGCCATATCATATCTGAAACTGTGCCTCTAAAAATGGATTTTTATTAAACTTTGCTTACATCATCATTGTTTTAAATTATCGTCAGTATGACAAACATCTTATACATAAACAACATTTTAAATTAGTTTCACATTCAATATAATTATTGTCATTCTATGTATAGGATTCTAGATTATACTCAATCCATTTCTGGAATGGGTTGGTACCTTTGATGTGAAGATTAAAACTTAGTTTTAATCATCTCCAGATGATGTCAACTTAGTTGGCGAAACGCGCGTCGAGTGCAGTATATAGTGTTTTGGTGTTTCGTGGAAAATTACGTCAGTGTTACTCAATCCATTATAGAGTTCAAGATTTAATAATAACTAAATCGAAGCAATATCGAAAGTACCGACTTCTCTTGTCTATTCCAGCGATCGCAATCCTCTAAATAAATAACGAGATACAAAATTTTAAATCTCATGGCTCAAAATTTCTAGTTCTTTTTATACAAAAAAAAAACGTAATAGGCATGTATTTTGAACATTTCTTAAGTCGACTACGCAGACGCTCCAGTCGGCCTGTCAGGTTTGCAGTGTTCCAGTATTAGTTCAGTTTGCGTGTTTTCTTCGTTTTGGACATTGCACATACAGACGATGTTCTAGCTGTAGTTGGCTTATTATTGGCTTATTATTATAATTGTTATATTGCTTCGTACTTTGTTCATTTTTTACAGAACACTTTCCTTATCGGCAGAAGGTTTTACTTCTTTCAATTTAAATTTTACATATGCTGTGTATTTCTTCTACGACTGTGATATTCTTTGCTCTTAATATTCCATAAGCAAGACTCACTGGTAAATTTCTATGAATTCCTCGATGCATTGTTCATTGGCACTAGACACAATTTTTACCGGTTTAAAACTCGCTTACAAACTTGGCGGAACGAAAATAAAACAATGAAAAAGCTGAAATGACGACTTGATGGTACATACGCTCCGGTTTGCTTAAACAGGTAGTAACCGAGGGTGCATCGAATGCTAACTCAGTTTGCTTCAGCCTCGTTTCAGGTCACAACAACTGCGCAGTTCTATGATTCACATACTCCAGTTAGGATTGCCACCTGATGGCAAGTAAATTCTGTGAGGCAGGAGATATGCGTGGAAAATTAAAGAAAATCGCTTTTTTAATACGCTTTATTTTCGATACAATAGTCAATAGGGCACACTTTGAAAATATTAGCAACTAAAATTCAATATAAAACAATAAAAACTTTTTCCTTTTTCATTTAAAACATACTTTGCACTTCCACGAGCTGATTTTAGCGAGTTTGATTTTGATAGTAAAAACGTGGAAAGCTCTTTTCGAGGATATTTGAAGTTGTACATATGCATTTAAATTGTCGATAACATAAACCTCGCTCAATTGATTTCTGTCTTTTGATCATTTTTCATCAATTACGCTAAACACACGCTTGCAAACTGCATTTGATAAAAGTATAGAAAATATTAATGACTTGATTTCTGGAGCCGGAGGAAGTGGTTTTAAAATTAAACGAATCCGGGAGAATTCCAGTTTTCCGGGAAAAGTGGTAACACTAGTTTCAGTACACCTGCGCAGGTGAACCTGACAGGCCGACCGAAGCGCCTGTAGCTGCCTTTATGTTAATATTACTGATATCGTCACATGTCTTCTGAGGAACTGTGTTAGGTCTCCTACACAATCCGAGGGTTTAAATCCTAGTCTGGTTAACTTGAGTTGATGAGGTATAATGGATGGACGGACCTGTTTTGGCTCGAAACTATAGTTTCCCTGTGTGGTGTGTGTACATATAATGCACCTAAAAAATTTCTACTAATGGCCTACTCAATTCCTAATTAAAATTTACAATTTTGTACCACAGAAAAAACTAAGGAGCATTAGTATGATAGCCGAGGGTTCGGACTCCACAATAAATTGTAGGGCCTCGTATCTCTTTACTCAACACAAAATCCTAGGATTTTCTGGGAGTTACTTCGGAGACTTGAGAGAGAGTTAACAAAACATTTTAAGAAAACATCTAAGAAGGAATTACACAAAACCACATTACAGAGAAGCTATTTTATTACAAAAAGTATAAATTCAATCTATCCTATTTGAACATTTCGGAAAATAAAGACTACAAACAAATTAAACTCAATGAACTCTATTCCGATTTATTTGCTCCGTAAAGTGACAAATTATAAAATCAATTTGTTGTATTTTATTAACAATAATATGTGAAAATGCTGGTTATATTTCAAGAAATCACATTAAGGAAAAATAATTTCTGCATCATATTTCCTTTCCTTAGATAATACATTACTAATTTAAAATAAAATATAGAATAATTACATCCTTGATATTTTCCTTGAATTTCTCGTCAGTCATCATATATAGAGTTATTAAGCTTGTAATTGTTGGAATATGACAGAAATTTCAAAAGCAGTAATAAAATTGAGCGGATTGGTTGTAATGAACATTATTTGTTATTGTTCCCTGTTTAATGTTTGCAAAATGAAATTGTCTTTATTTTATTATATAGTTTTAAACTATCATTTATCATTATTGTTTTCTTGATAGCCTTTAATAAATTGTAGTAATTATTATTACAGGAATTCAGGTCAATATCGACTATTAAAGATAATTATTTCCAAGATTTGCATATAGATGCATTGGGTTCGGTTTATTCTAAACATTATAATTAATTGTAATTGTCTAGAGTTGTGTTCTACAACTGATAACTTTTGAATTGCTTTGTTTATCTCTAGAAATTGTATTAGGTGTATTTTCAATAGACATTTAAAATTATTCTCGTTTAAGTTTGTATCTTAAATTCAAATTTTATTATATTGTTAGCAAGACGATGCTGCTTTATTTATCCAATGTTGGCAACAATATAGGAAAGTATATATCAATTTATTTACATTACTGGAAAGAAATATTATATCATAAATGTTACTATTTATTATCTTGTACTAGTTTTATAACAAATCATGTAGGTAATTTAAATATATTTTTTTTACTTGTCAAACCCTGCAATTCAGTTGTACTCATCTGCTTAATCGATTTACCACCAAGATTAACGTACGATGATCCTTTAGAATGATTTTTATAAACTAGTAGAGCTAGCGTGTGCACGTTTAACATTACTTCACTGGTCCAATTCAGAGGCTACTTTCGTTGATCTGAGTTTCAGTGATGCTATGTTTTTCTGCCACAATAGTAGAATATTCATCTGCCATTTGGAATATTGAACTAATTTCTATGTGAGCTACAAAGTCGTTTAGAAAGATAAAAAAAATGGGCCCCAAAATGGAGTCTTGAGGACATTTACATTTACCACACTGTCGTTGATGTAATGCAAACCTTTTTGGACTCCGTTACTTAAGTAAGACTAAATTAACAAACTTGCTATCCCCATACACCAGAAAATTTTAATGTTTGCAAAAGTATGTTATGATTTACAAGGTCAAAGGCTTTCCTGGAATCAAAATACAAGTCAGTCACATAATTTCTTTTATTTAGTGATTAAATAAAGGAGGATGTAGTAGATTTGCTGGAAGGAAATCCATATTGCTATTAGTAAATATGTTAATCTTTATGAAGTAACTAAGAAGTGATATTAATGTTTAAAAAATCAAACTTGTAGTAGATAAGCTATGGGGATTCTGGGACAAAATCTCATGTTATTTTTTATGAAGGTTCATTTTCAGAATTTCTTAAAAGGGGCCGGCTTGGCTACAATCGAACTAACGTTAAGATATAAGTCTATTATATCATTAATAGGGATATTTATAGCCGTTATTACTATAAATTTATAATATGTATTAGAGTATAATTTAAGCTAACAGGATTTGGGATATAGGGAGCGGTGTTTGAATACATACTTAACCGGCTCAGTGGACTAGAGCGCGCGATGATAAACGTGACTAGATGTCTATCTGTCGTAACTGCGAGTTCGAATCCCGGCAATATCGATGGGAATGGTCCGCATTTTTGTTTATACCTATTAATATGGCGGTTCTTTTTGCAACTAAACCAAGACAATTATCTTCATCAATTATGCTCATAATCCTCATATACTTATATTCTCATATCCTCACGTCCTCATATACTCATATCTTCATATCCTCATATTCTGATATCTTCACATCGTCATATACTGATATCCTCATATACTCATATCCTCATGAGGAGGTTTAGTTAAAAAAAGAACCGCCATATTAATAGGTGTAAGGAAATGCGGATCATTCCCATCGATATTGCCGGGATCGAACCCGCAGTTACGATAGATAAACGTTTAGTCACGCTTGTCGTCGCGGGCTCTAGTACACTGAGCTGGTTAAGTATGTATTCAAACACCGCTTCCTATACCCCGAATCCTGTTATTTATATTATACGCTAATACATATATCATATTACAATAATACCGACTATAATATCCCTAATATCTTCTAGACTTATATACTATTCTCGTTAGTTCGATTATAGTTAAGACGGCTCCTTTTAAGAAATTCTGCAAAATGAACCTCGATAAGAAATAACTTGGGATATTGGCCCAGACGCTCCATAGCTTATCTAAATAGTTTCATGATTTTGCTACTCTCTTAATGACTGTATTATAAAATTTTAGTTGTTAATTTTTGTTGCAATTAAAATTTATGACCTAACAATGAATGTTAGTAGCTATTTTCAAGGTTCCATTGGATTTTTCTTTTCATTTTCCTCCTGATCCTGAAAGGTAAGGAACTTGATCTGTGCAAAATATAAAATATTTGTTATTTATACTAATCATACTTATTGTTAAATTAAAGGGGTTACTGCATATCTCTTATTTATGCAAATCATATTTTTGCATTTTCCGAATCGTTTTCTCATGTTTCAAAGAAAATGCCCATATTGTTTTTAGTAAAAGTATTAAGGTGAATGCAATACGAAATGTGTACTAAATTTAATTATATACCAAGGATATCGATATTTTGTTATTTTGCGAGAAGAAAAATAAGGTCTCTTCAAACTTTTTTTATTTTAATCTGTTTTAATTCCACATTACGTCATGTGAACAGGAGCGCTGTATGTGCATCCCGACAAGGTCTACAATTGCTAATTGCTAATGAACATCATATAAGAGGTAACTATTTGTAATTTATACCATATCCCTCACCGACGCCAGTCAATTTCTTAAAGTGGGCCGGCTTTAATTATTACAATAGGCAGAACACTAGTAAAGTCTTAACACCACTTTAAATATCTTTCCATGTTTAGTTTTATAAATATTTATGAGATTAAAAATAAATGCATATACTTTCTCTCACAAGAATTCCAACTTTAGGAATGAAGATTATGGCGTTTCCCGATACTGGAAATAAGTGGGTTCATTATAATAATACATAAAATATTATTACAATAAATCGGCTTCTTATTCAATTTAGATAAGAGCATTGTGGAAAGGAAAAGAGTAAAATCCGAACCGCATAAAAAATATATTTTACCGCTTACACTGGATTCCGTAAAGTAGCAGACTGTCGAGAATAGCCTACAAACACAGCTGTTTTTACCGCAAAAGCAACACCAGAAAGATCCTACGTCTGTGTTTAATTTATAACACTACCTACACTGTTCCGTCGCCAGCGTCTCTGTGAAAATTATTGCTTTTTCGCCTTTCCTACCGTTGTTAGCTGCAGGGGACCATGAATAATGATTTTCGTTTTATTATAGGTGCAAAAACCAATTCCTCAACTGAACTAATGTCTGCAAAAACTGAATATACCTATATATTAGACACGACTTGTTACAATAAGTATGCGATTAAGCTATTATTTTGACCAATAATGGAGTAATATAGAGTGGGCTTGGAAATATTTGTCTATGTAATGCTATTTCTGTTTTTAATGTGTTAATTTTCCTAAAATAGAAATTAATCCTAGCTTACTCGGATATTGAGTGTGTGTCCAATATCTCCAAATGTGGAACTCCCTCCCTCGCAAAATACAGGGGGATGTATCACTTATGATGTTTTATATTACCTGTATATAATTAGTATTTGCTATTTTATTCGCTTTACATGAACAGAAATCTTTTATTTA
Source organism: Rhamnusium bicolor (assembly GCA_029963845.1). Lineage (NCBI taxonomy): Eukaryota > Metazoa > Arthropoda > Insecta > Coleoptera > Cerambycidae > Rhamnusium > Rhamnusium bicolor. Next base: position 1,861,132 of record JANEYF010000177.1, on the reverse strand, counting down.
TCCTAATAAGCAAAAGCTGTCGTTTGACTGTTATTTGCATTTTTCAATGTTTGATTTAGGTCCTCTTTTCTCGAAAAAAAAAGGTTCTACAGAAAACATGAAGTATACCTTTTTCATGTATTTTTAATTGATCAGTCGCAGTATGTCATCAGAATAGCAGACAGTCAAAACCTAAAAAATTACGTCTAAATTGACCCTCATACCCTCACTTTAGGAACGCCCATGATGATGATCGCATCACATGATGACTATTAGGTACTTACACAAATATAAAAACCAAATTTTATTTTATTATTACAGCTCGGACGGAGGTGACGGTTTCAAGTGACGGCTTTTATGCAGACCATAGCAAAAAGAATTTTATTTCGTTTTAAAATGTTAATACGTAAACTAGTTTTATCGGAAAATATATGACAAGTAACAAAAAAGTTATAGGTATTTTTGCATTAACCAAATTGGGGGGTGACGTCACACTATGTTTTTTCCTTATAACTTGTGAACGGCTAGAGACATTTACATTCTGTAAAATTTGAATGTATTGGTGAATATAACACAAATATTTCTAACTAACGATCACAAGAGTAAAAGTACATTACTAACCGGCTCGGTCGGGTAGTGTGACTAGATAATCTCTCCATCGTCCCGCGGTTTTGAATCACACCACTGACACTGACAATGGTGGGAATGGTTGTATGTTCATGTTGTTTCATAAGTGTAACCCACGGCCGTGCAGATTCGGCTTTGGATTCGGGAGTCGTCTAATTTCTGTGATGTTTATGTTTAATATTTGTTGTGTTTTACGGAGTTAATCTCCGACGCCTCTCATTAGAAGCCATTTGTATTGTGAGAAGGACCTTTCAACGTCGACAGATGTAATTGGCGCATACTTAAAATGTATGAACTTTTTCAGAGATTGCCATCAAGAAGTTATTTGTCACACCGCAGACGATCCCCCGGAAAATTCAAGAAAAAAAACGTTTTGTAGAAATCTTTAAAAGTTCGAATAGATATTAAATATATAAAGCATAAACTGATAAAACCAAGAAGTCCTTACAACTCATGAAGAGAGATCGAATAAATGTTAAATATGTGAAATATAAACTGACAAAACAAAAAAAGTCCTTATAACTCGTGAAGGTATGTAGATATCGAAAAAATAAATGAAAAACCACCCTACTAACCCTACATCGACTTTGGCAACCTAAGTCTCAGTCCCTTTGGCCGAAGAACAAAAAAGTTTTGGAAAAATTCTTTAAAAAGTCGAACAAATATTAAATATGTGAAGTATAAACTAACAAAACCAACAATTGCATATTATCTACAGGTGTAAAGCTGCTTATATGTTACTTGCCACGTACTGAAGATTTTCAAGACAGTGGTTAAGATTGCAAGAGTAACACAGTTTCTATGTATTCTGCTGAAAAACGTTTCCTTCGTGGAGTACACAACTAACAAGGTCCCCATCGCATTTATAACTCTGTGCTCATTAGCGCGCGTATTTCGGATGACATTGACGTAAAGGACAAAAGCGGCATGGGTAGATAATACGAAATTATAAAAAATTGTACCTCTTTTTGTGGTTTATTGCTGATTCAACTTGAGGAAACTATACGTAATGGTGAGTGCATCACTGTCAATATTTCTACAGTTGTCTTAATCGGACAGCGCTGGATTTACTGAGGAAAGCGCCACTGTCACTGACACTGATAAATTTGCAAACGTATCTTATGTCCAGCCTAAACCCCTTGACATGGCAACACGAAATTCGAGGAATATATTTCTTTCATGGCATAAGCATCCATTAAGGGATTTTTCGAAATTCGACCCATGGGGCGCAAAGAGATAAAATATATTTTCACGGATTCCTCAATATCATTTAGGCCCGATGAGATATTGACATGGTTCTTGCTCACAAAGGTTACCCATACAAATGTCTAAAAACATAAGGTACTGCAAAAAAAAGTAAGCGAAATCAGATGAATGTTAAATCGATGAGAGATATCGAAAAATTGAGTGAAATCTGACAATTTTTAAATTATAAATGCTATACCATGTAAACGTGTCAGAGTGATAAAATGTTAAATCTACGGAAGATAGAGGGTTGACTTTCTCGCTAAGACTACATTACCCCGCAGGATTTATTCCAGCGAATCGAATAAAATAAGTTCCAACGCCCTATATACAATAGGAGATGAGATTTTCAACTTTTACTTGATTCAACACTAATTTTCAACATAAAGTGCTAAATATCTCGGTTCGTATGGGAGATAGAGGGTTGATTATTTCTCTGGGGCCCGACACCCCATAAGAATATTCCTTGTAAATCGATTAAAAGAAGTTTGAACTCTCTATCTGCAATAGGGATTGACATTTAAGTTTTTTGTTCTTTTATCACTCATTCTCAGTACAAAATGCTAAATATCTTGATTCCTATGAGATGTAGGAGATGAGGTGTGCGTTGCTGATAAAACTTTTATACATGGTTCCGAATTCTACGCGGATTAAGTCGCGGGTAAACAGCTAACCGCATATAAGTAGACACCAGATTTAGGTCGAAGACAGGAAAAAATAATATTTAAAGTTTGCGCTTGAAGCGATACATTACATTATATTAAACTTTGTTAAATTTTGCTATAAACATTAAGCCACCATGTAAATGATATTACATAATATGACCAATTACACTGGTGGACAAAGATATATATTTTTTGTAACATTCAGGTAGAATAGCATAGCATATCCCACTGGGATAAAGCCTTCTGGTTACAGAAATGGCATCCATCATGGCTGGATCCCATCGTCCATGATAATAAATTTCCATTGTCCTGATATCTTAATGACATCTTTCTCCTTGCTTGTCGCTTACCGCACCCAAATTTTCAGGAAAAAAATTTAAATGAAAATGGCGAAAGTGAATATTTAAATACCTACGGCAACCAAGCGTTTGGTACGAATCTCAAAGTTCGCTTACTAATTGATAGTAGTTCTCATACTTCTTGTTCCCTAAAAGTCCCCTGCTTGCCTTCTTTAAGTTTGGCGTCACTTAACTGGGGAAAAAGTTCTTTTAAGTATTTAAATCATTCACCCTCTTTATTCATAACCTTCACAAAATTTTTCATTAGTCCAAGTTTGATATGAAGAGGTGGCAAAAGAACAGTTTTAGGGTTTACAAGGGACACATATTTAACAATACTACTTCTTGATTCAAATTCTTTCCTTTCCGGCCAAATTCTTTTTTTATAATGTTCTTTTACTGCACAACTGTCCCAAAAACAAAATTTATATAAAGGGTGAATCAAATATATTTTATCTTACCTTTCATAAACTCTCATTTATGTCCATTTTTAAAGGATTGTAACTTTCGTGTGCCACGCCAATGGACACTAGTTTGGACAAACACCTTTTATTTTTGATAATTTATTATCTGGTAAAATTAGATTCACCCGAACTGAATCACGCTGTATAATAACATTTATGCAAATTTTTGTTCATTGTCTTTTGACGTATTTTTTATACTGCAGCAAATAAAACTTTATACGACTTTTATTCTATAATAAAAACTCGATAAACTTTTTTAGATACTACATGAGAGATTAAAACATTTTTTGCGTTAAAAAACTGCAATGTGTATAAACTTTCTAAAAGCCGGTTAAGCCTGAAAACCACAGAACAATATTAAGAAAGTTTCAAATATTTAGTGAGTCATGTTAGCAATAAAAACTATTTCTCTGACAAGGGTCGACATCTGTATTGGAAGGGTAAGATTAAAGTTAATCGCATGATCAGAGAGTAATTGATCTGCATTGTGGAAGTATAAACTTTATCCCTATAACATTACACACATGGCTATACGGATTTGCTACGGTGACCCGATTATATCGTGCTGAACTTTGGGGAAAAAGGAGGATTAACTGGATAAGATACCACGGAAACCTGTTCTGTCATTTTCAGCAACCTCACAAACTTAGACGTGTCTTTCACAATATATCGTGTTATATTTAATAAAGACAAATAATTGTATTGTATGTCTTTGGAATTTGGGCACAATTTCTGAAGCGCACTTGGGATAGAAAAATTAGTCCAAAACTCAAAGTATACATATATCAAGAAATGCTTCCTGAGCTACGGCCGACGCGACGGTTTAAACGATTTACTGCCGAATCTTTGATAACACGCGATTTTAATAGCAAATAATTTAAATCAATTTTTACTATAGGCGGGCGGTTGGTTCTAAGACTGATTAATAAAGTTAACGGCAGTAGTAACTTTTACCTTGAGAAAAATATTTATGAATGGTTAAATCCGTACATTATTCAGCGTAGCCGCAGTCAGTTTGTATTACAAAATTACAGTGTTTACTTCACCGTTTACTAGTGAGTAGCATGCCCTACATCTTGAAATTGTGGTAGGGTATTAAACGGCAGCCATTCGCTAGTTCTAATTGGCAGACAGGTCGTAAATAGACCTGCATATGAGCTGCCGCGATCTAACTTGTACTGCCAGAGGTAACACATATAGGAAGCAGGTGATTAAATAAGAGAAAGGCAAATCAGTTACAATATAAATATATGTATCATTTCAAAATAATCGTTGATTAAAATAATTATTATCTCTTGAAAACATATATAATAACTAAAAATTGCCATAAATTGAAAACATTTTAATCTGAATAAAACGTGACAAAAGCAGTTAATATACATAAAAAATTATATCATTAAGTACTACACAAAACAGAACAATAACTGAAAATTTAAAAGAATTATCATAACAAAGAATAAAAATAAAATACAAAAATAAATAGTGAAAAAAATATAACATCAGAACAAAAAAATATGCATATACAGAGTGTACCCAGACTGAGTTCGCAATTGGTGAAATGTACCACAAATTTTAGAATTTTTTGCACAATTGAAGGTTCATCCCTGTTTATCTGAAATGTAATTTCTGGTGTACTTTTGTTTTTTTTTTAATTACTTAGGTCATGGCAGTTAAGCAAAAACTATTTTCTCTTTAGGTAAAGTATCTTTTCTATAAAAGGCAGCAAGATGTCAGTAAAGACAGTTAATCAGATTATAGAGTTACACTCCTATGCAATATTTTAGGAAGATTACTTATTTACTTTGATGATTTTGATATTTTTCTACTATATCTGCATTTTACGTTAAAATAATTTACCTAAATAACTAAATAAGTCTTTTTTTTCAAAATCGACATACTTAGTGATGTAAATCAACGGTCTTTTAACCATTGTGACATATTACGATCATTTATTGCCATACTGTGTTATTTTGTGTCATCTTAACTTCGCATTGTATACGCACACTTTCCAAGGCCACACTGTAACGAAACAAACAAATTCAACGAAAGTATATAATACAGCAATAAAACATAACGAAATATTATTACGAACTCCAAATTGTGTAAAAGCTATTATAAATGAAACAATATCAATACCTGGATGGCTTTAAAAGTTAAATTAAAATAAATAATTTTTGACGTATAAATTTTTAATTCTTAGGAAGGCGCCCTCGTCGCCAGGATAGCCAACAGAAAACATTAAATCTCTATTAAAATTGTTCTATTGATGGGAACGAAAAACGAAAATAAGACATACCATACCATATGGATTTAATATATAAAATTACAGGCAATACTGATGCGTATTTTTTTTTATTAATAAGAAATACAAATATTTTATTTGGTGTCATTTTATGAAACTAAATAGTAGTATTTTCTATTAATAAAAGATACGCGTCAGTATTGTCTCTACGTTTATAAAATAAATTTAAATGGTATTTAGGATGAATCGTTTGTTTTTGTTTTTCGATATTACTAACAGACAAATTTTCACAGTAATTTATAGATTTAAGTTAGATATCTGATGAAAACGCAGCTTTAAAATGCAACTAAGCTAAAGTTTGTACATGGCACTGCTCTTACTAAATAATCCCTGTATAAATTACTTATTCAAATAAACAAAACATTTTAAATTTTCAATTATAAAACTAAACAATTGCGAAAACATAACTATTTCAAATAAGTTATTATATTGTTTCTTCTTCTACTCACATATTCGACAAAAGCTTGTTTGTGAGTGTCATAGTGAAAGTGATGTCATCAAATTAATATTTTACACAAAAGTGACAATTTTGGCATTTGCCGTCGTAACGTGTCAGTGTCATATGACCATGCCCACTTCACTAGACACAATAGTGATTTTTTAATGTAATTAATTATTCTCGAATACCTATAATATACTCGGTTAGACGCCACCCATGGTTTGCACTTCTTTCATGGTTAAAGCTACTATCACTACTGACTGTGATTACAAAGACTTCCTTTTTGGTGCAGTATTATTCGAGGAGTCATATTTCGGTAATAAATTGTCAAAAAGATCAAAGAGGAAATGAAATAATATGCCGACAAAAATTCACCATTCTTCTAGGGGTAGTAACAGTAACTCTCGTAAGAAACATTACCGGGCATTTGATTCTCATTTTTTGCCTTAAATTTCTATGTCCGAAGCATTTTGAAATTTTGATCAATATTTGAAAGACACCCTGTATATCCAGGTTAATTGCATTAATAGTAAAACACGCATTTATTTAGTAGCTCCCTGAATTAATTTTTTTTAATAACATTGCTTAAATTGATTGCTTCAACATTCATGCAAAATGCAGAAAATTATTTTTTTTTATATTTACTCCATCAGAAAGTACATTCTTAGCACAAAACATGTCAGGGATGTTACATCACCGAAATCAAAAGAGTAAAACCAATACGGAGATATAATACGAGTTCATTAAAAAAAATTACAACCCTTCAAGTTCCATAAAATGTTTGCACAAAAAACTTCAGTGACATTCATGAACTCCAACAAAGCAAATAAGGAAGAGAAAAATAGCAATAGTTCGGAAAACCTCATATCATTAAAAATTGTTTTTTTTTTATATGTATATTACATTATTTGATATATTTTCAAAGCTTACACACTGCGAACAATTTAATCCAATTAGTATGAGTTTAAATTTCCAATATTCATGCTCTGCTTTTGTATTATAAATGCCTAATAAATTTTATTAACGTCTAATTTGAAATAACATACAGAGCCTTAGGCAAATTGTTCGCAACAATCGGACAGTTTAATGCTGAAATCAAATAATGTCCGTTGGTACAAGCAGTAACGTTTTACATCCCCACGGGTTGTTATTGTTGCAATATATTTACAATGGTAATCATTATATATTATTAATGTCATCCATCAAATTTAACATTTATCCAAGCTTATCTCTTGATGTGATCAAACAGGCTTAGTCTTGAAATAGATAACATTTCAATTTAGAAAACCAATATGTGAAAGACACGTTTTCTAATTTCTACATAATACTGAATTTAACATAACCTAAAAAAAAGTTTGGTAATGGCAGTCTCCGCAGTAATTCTTATAACTCGGAAGTTCAAGAAATAGTTGAATAAAGAAATGTGATATAAGACTTTTATTAAGTCCAATAAAATTAAGGACATCTATTTAGGAGATGATGAAAATTCCACCTCTTCTAGTCAGAAGAACGTATGAAATCTCTATATTGAAATGCTTTCTTTGGCGATTTTTATTTTTTTTTGTTGCCTGTATGTGAAATATAAATTTTTCATATTTGTTGGCCTTTCCTTCAAAGGAGTGGGAACCACCAAATAAATTATTTTTTCTCTTTTGATGTTCTTGTCCTTTTAACCAGTTTTTTACGAGTTTCATGGTGCCTTGAGAATCCTATCTACTGCGCCAAAATTTTCAAATTACTATTTGAATGAATTTTATTTAAAAACTTTCACACTTGCTTGATGCTGATTACAGTATATTTAGAGAAGTAAAATTAAAATTCAAATTGATTATCAGCAGGCAATTAACTAATTACCGTACAAATTAACAATGATTAAACTGAAATTTTAACTAGAGTTTAGTCTTCTGTGAAATATTTATGGAATTTTATCAGTCTAGAAACTACTATAATATCACATATTAAGTATTCATTATTATTTTTTTTTAATTTGCCGTAATCCCTTGAACTATTTTCGCTACAATCTAAACAATTTCTAACTCAGTATAACGCAGTATAAATAAAACGGATAAAATAAAAGTTATATATAAAACGCTAGCTAAAAATGTTTTAATAAAATAGAGCGAAAAGTATATTTTATTAAATTGTCGAAATGCACTAAATCATATCCACAACTTATTTTCACCCGCACTCATTTTTCGCCTTTGAAATATTACGGACATACACCTGTGACCAAAACTCGCCCTACTGCATTCAACTTCTATATATCTTCCAGTATTATTTATTGATTTCAGATATGATTCCTCGAAAAATATCCCTCATAATTAATATTCACGATTTAAGACATTTATATTTTCGAAATTGTATTTATGAAGTTTATATTTGTCAGATATACAACTCAAATATGCTGTACTTATAGGTAATACAGGGTGTTTCTGAAATATCTGCCTTAACTTTATAAGGACGTTCCTAACCAAAAAATGAGCCATACATTTTTTTCCAAATTTAATTATTATCGACCAAACGACCAAAGTGTTTGCCTAAATAAGTTTTATATATATATATTAAGAGCTCTAACCGATTTAGATGATATTTGGTACAGAGACTTACTACGACAATGTACATGTTCTGTACAGAGAAGTTTGGTAAAAGTTTTTTGGCAACACTTTTTACAATTTTTCCTTGACAATTAGATACAGAATTATATTTCTTCAAATAAAGGTATTTTAGAAAACTGAGCTATTGTGCAATGTTAAAGTTTTACTAACGGGTCTGATCGAAAACCACGTGACCAATTTGTTCCTTTTAACAGCCCCGTTGAGTTGTGCTGTCAGCAAAAGATGGTTGAAAACGATTTCTTAGACACATACATAATATGTGCAAAAATCCACATCTACTAGGTACTGTAGTCATATGAAAAACACAAAATGACGAGTTAAATGGTACCAATTAATCACATGGTCTTTAAGCATTTATGAAGGCTCTGTATAAAGAACGCCCCGTAAAAATCGGAATTTGGAGAAATAGTTAAATACATGTGGCCTAATTTTTTTGGTCAGGAACTTCCTTATGAAGTTAGGGCAGACATTTCGAAACACCCATTATGCCCTAATAAAATGTGAAACAGTTTTCACGTAATTTCACTAGATTTGTAAAGATAAAGCACTTACTTATATTTTATTGATTTAAAATAAAAATAATATGTTATCAGGCAAACATTGCGAAAAATTTAACATAATCAGGCAGAATATCTAATCACTCACACTGAGGGAAATATCTGGCTTAAAATGACTAAGAAGCCTTAGTTTTTTCAATTTAATAAATATTTATTATTCTGCGTTAAATTTAATTCAGACAAATAAACATTTTTCATAATTTTGTTATAATAAGCATATTTCGAAGATTGGATTAATTGACAAAACTAAATGATTTATTTCAGGAATTCTCTTGGTATTTATTTTTTTGTAATTAAATAATTATTTATAAGAAATAAATCTACTCATGAATAACACATTTGTATCTGCCACATTTATTACATCATTATATTTATTTCTTAGAAAGAAATATTTACTATTAAAGTTTATATCCTAATAGCGGAAATAAATATTTAATTCTAATAAGAAATCTTTATTCCTCATTAATAAATTTGTTCCTGAGAACTAAATGTTGGCCCTCTACCGGCGAAACCGCGGTAGCGCATTAAACAAGGTTCAACAAGACGCCATTGTTCCCTTTTTCTCTTATTAAGAGCTTTGTGTTAAAAGTGTTGTGTCCCTTTCGGTAGATGTACAGTTTATTAGAAAAATATGGGGACTGGAAAGCCTCAAAGAAACTTTTAAATGTAAGTTTTTAATGTTTGTACGTGGTAATTTGTTTATCATAGCATATTAAAGTACCTAACCTAGCCAAAAACTGTTTAGTTGTGAAAATTTGTTCAGTTATTTATTTTTGTTATTTTTTTAATAAATATGTGTAAATATTTTTCATATATTTAATTTTGTTTACCTTTAACACATACATTTGTTTGTCTGTATCTTTAACCTGACACATCAATTAAAAATCACAATAAACAAGCGGTAAAGAAAATTGAAAATTAATCTTTATTTGAACTTTCTACTATTATTTCTAAGTTAATAATAAACTCACTTATTTGGTATTTTTGAAAAGTTCCAGTTAAGCACATTACAGTCAAAATAAGAAAAGACTAAAAGGAAAATCTGTACTCAAATATATCGGTTTAGAATGTTCCTTTTTATTAATTTCTTTCTTGCATAAAAATAAATAGATTATTTTTTTAACTAGGTGTTATTTATAGACTGTATTATTTTATATTATTATTACCATACAATCTATAAGATATTTCGCAGTAATTTTCAGTGTATTATTTTTTCTTGTTCGTTTACGTTTTATTTTAAAGATTATATCCTCGCATCAATTCAATGCAAAACTTACTCGGTATAAGCGGTTATAATGGCTACATTTCCTGATATTTACAATTTTTCTGAATTCTCTCTTAAAATTTGACATGGAAATCCAGATTTATATATAATAAATTTGAGGTTTAACTGATTCTAATAAGACACATTAGTTAAAAAAAATTTAGAGCTTTATTAAGCATGAATACCTTAACACCTATGTAAGAAGAATTAACATAATAGATATATATTTAAACGTCATCGTGTCTATGGAGATATTATGAAGTTATAGTTCATGAGAGTAATTGATTATACTGATAGTGATATATTATGTATGTACCTACATCTACGCAAAATTATATAAAAAAATTATATGATATCTACCCTATCATTTTTTAGAATATGTTTTATTATAAACAACTCGTGAAGCATATGTACATGTTTTTAATATAAAATACATTTTAATTTCGCAAATATATCCCTACCGTAACGTTGCTTTAATGACAAAACATCGAATATGCAAATTTGCCGGTTTCGACTTTTCTGTTGGAAAATAATATATTTTTTTCAGTCTGCAGTGCCAAAACAGCAAATGCGAATATTGAATATTTTTGAAATATTTTTATACTAGGAAACTTATACCTATAAATAAATTACGTTTGAATATTTAACAACAAATTGAACTTTATTTCCCTTCTTCTGAAAAATTAGAAAAATGCACATTCGTTGTTTTGGCAGTGGACCGACGATATGCTTTACAACTTGTAAAAGAAAAATAAAAAAATATCTACTATAATTTTTAGCAAAATTGATTTTTTAATACATCGTACTGTAGACAAATCGTGAGGCATACATTTTTTAACATAAATCAAATTTTAGTTTCGCAAATATAAACCAGGTAAGTTAAAATTTTTAAATATATATGTTTTTAATTTTCTATATTCATTTATTTGTTGTATCCGTATAATTTGTCTTCGAACCTTCTTTGGGTATTAAGTCGCTATTCTATATAAATTGTTTATATATTTTTTTTAAATAAACCATGCGTAGCAAAAGGATTGTTCAGATTGTTTTTTTTCTTCAAAAAACCAACCTATGACTAATCCTTTCGGCGCAGAGATTTATTTAACAAATTCTTTAAATAATTTATAAGATGGTGGATACACAAAGCAGGTGCGAGGAGAAATAGTTTTTTTATTATAAATAAATTAAACAGCGTTATTAACAAAAATTAGCAATTTATTTAATATTAATGAATATACGAAATTTTCATTGTTTTTGAGAAATAAATATTTGTTCACTATAAATAAATTAAAAACGGAATTAATGTATTCATCACCAATAAATCCACGCAATTTTCTGTAAAAAGTCTTATTCCTGAGAAATAAATATTTAATGCTCAGAAACAAATATTTAATGTTCAGAAACAAATGTTTAATGTTCACAAATAAATATTTAATGTTCAGAAACAAATATTTCTTACAAATAAGTATTTTGATTTAATTGATAATATTAAATATTCGGCTTTTAATCAAATAAATGCCTTAATTCTCCCAATTAAATGTTTAGTTCGCCAAATACAAAGAAATCATTTATTTGGTTGAAATAAAATTTATTTCTCCCAACTAAATCATTCTCTCAGTGCAATGATCTACTACCATTAAAAGTGTTAGGAAAAGATATAATAATATTCTAATACTATATATTATTCCTTCATTGATCAGGAAGTTGATATTAATGAATGCGTATTGATAATTTGTGATCAATTCTGAGGATTTTATCTATTATTATTATTATATAATAACGAGATCTTATATCTCACCTTATATTTTTCGACCAAAGGTAAATAAGTTGGCAGAGAACAACCGTGTTACATTTTAAACATTTATAGTTTCACTGTCCCTTCACTTTAAAATAGATTAATGGCAAACACTAAAAAATGTATCCCATCAAACCAAACACCAAGATAAAAAAGTCTTCTATCTCTTTAGAAGTTGAATAGGGGAGTACTCCGCACAACAAATATCCGGGTAGATTGGAATCAGTTTCTTTTCTGAATAGAATGTCAGTTCCTCTGTTATCACAACCGATATACATTTTAAATTTCTAACCACTAGTATTTGTATAAATAAAATTCTGTTCATAAAAAAATATATAGCAAGATAAGTTATCTCACTGTCACCAAAAAAAGTCAAATAACCATTCATGATTATTACCACAAGCTGACTAACCACAATCATCAAATATTCTGCTAGTTAATATTAATGACTTTAAAGGAAAGACTGAAAGAGCAGATGAGTAATGGTCCTTAGTTACACACATAGGGTGTCCCAGCGAAAACTTATATCTGGAATGCTTTTTAAATGGAAAGAGATGAGCATGAGTATACAGCATGTAGCTCTCACCCTATCAATACTAACCACCTCATCCCTAAAATCGTAAATGGCAATATGTCCATTGTTGGATCCCAAATTAAAGGTAATTTTACTAAAAAAAAATCTTTATTTTTCGCTTGAAACATGAAAAAGCCAACTTACTCAATTAAATGAGATATTTTAAATGACCGCTATTTTAAATATTTCTGATACATAAACGGGGCCTAAAAATATAATATTTTCATTAATAATATCGGGGTTATAACGATTATTTGAGTTTAAAATTGTTTTGTTTAATTGTTTAGTTTTGCCAATGAAATCAAAAATAAAATTTTGTGCAATTATAAAAGATGACAATGACAATGGTTTCCATTAGAAAAGCATTGTATTTTTTACTCCTGCTGACTGGTTATATTTCATATATAAAGTCATCTTTTATAATTACCTGCTGTGTGAAAATAAATTTAATGCAAAAAAGACTTCCCTGCAGTACATAAAAATGGTAACGCAGAAGATGCCTAAATAATAATTAAGTGATAAAAATCTAATGCGAAAGCCGGAATGTCGTATAGCACTGTTTCAATAATTACGCAGCTGGGACAGATACATTGTAATGTTTCGCATCCAGATCTTATCTTATCTAGTTTGGAAATGCCAGAGCCTAAATGGCCTGATGAAAAATATTCGTATATGGAGGCAAACGGGAGATTGCTTTTAGACCCTTTAACATTATACGCTGAGTGATACAAATTTTACGGCTTCAGTTCAACAATTTTGTATTTTTAATATAAGTTAGATTGTAAAGAATTGATTTTATAATGAGGGGAGATGAAGGTAACGAATAATTGGAAATAGGGTGGAACGGTATAGAATATAAAATATAATCTTGCTATATAGTCAGTGCTGTGGGTTAAAAAAAATAATAAAAACCATTTTCTATAAATTGACAAAATATTGTATTTGTAGGAAAAACGAAACAACTATTAATAATTAGTATTAATGAATTGTATATGCTCTGCACAAACACAATAATAAGATAGCAAATATATACGGTTTTGCCATAACTCATTTTAAGTTAAAGCATGATTTTGTAATAGAAAATTTTGGATAAAGAACATAATTACGGAAAATGGCATGAGCTTTCCGATTATATTTTTATCCTAGTATACATAATTTGGTATTAAATAAGGGGTGAAACAAGACACAAAACAGATATTTCCGTTGGTCTAAATTATGTAAAATCAATCTCAGGCTATTAATATTTAAAAGATATTAAAAATGTTCGATTGTACTATAAATTTTTCTATTAAATATAATTTGAAGGAAACAACTACTCAGCGGGCAAATACCCCGACCTGCACCTTCAAATCATGATAGATGGAAAGCCAATATCATTTGTCAATTCCTAACCAGACATAGATCGATTTCGAACTTATTTGTTCTCTTCAGTATGCCGGAACAGACAAATGATAGTGGCCAACCTGCTAGTTATATACTAACTAAGGTGAAGTGAATAGTGGTGAGAGGTATGAAACTTCTCATATGGTCTGAATGCTACTATCCGACCGACATCCTAGATGTCTCTGTGGCGGATAGCGACTTGCATCACAGCAAGTACCGAGAGCGGCGACCCCTAACCCAGGTGGACTATATTCTCATATTTAATAACATTAGTTTAGTCCACCTGAGCTAGGGGTCGCCGCTCTCGGTACTTGCTGTGATGCAAGTCGCTATCCGCCACAGAGACATCTAGGATGTCGGTCGGATAGTAGCATTCAGGCCATATGAGAGGTTTCATACCTCTCACCACTATTCACTTCACCTTAGTTAGTATATAACTAGCAGGTTGGCCACTATCATTTGTCTGTTCCATAACCTATGGCATTCAAATCATATTTAATAACATTAGTTTAGTCCACCTGGTCTAGGGGTCGCCGCTGTCGGTACTTGCTGTGATGCAAGTCGCTATCCGCCACAGAGACATCTAGGATGTCGGTCGGATAGTAGCATTCAGACCATATGAGAAGTTTCATACCTCTCACCACTATAAATTTTTCAGTAAATCTGAAGAATATAGTTGTGAGGACCTTCCCCCTTGTAGTTTTATCAAGACAATACACTTATAGAGAAAATTCAGTGATAATAAAAAATGTATAAAAATAACCAACTATTTTCATAAATTAAATTTGATAACATTTTGTGTAACATGTTCACATATCGAAACCACCAGTGAGTCTATTCAGATAAGTTAGTCAATGCTACAAAGTCCTTAACTGCAAGCTGTGCATAACACAGCCAAACTTAATTTGCATGGTCCTTTATGCCGATAATCTAAAGGCACAATCAACATAAATGTCCATGCAAATTAATTCTGCCTATCGAGGTGGATGTTTATTGGTGCAACCGAGTTTTAGAAACGTAGATAATATTACTAAAACTACATTTGATTTTCTAGAACTATCATTCTTCCAAGTACAACGAAAAACATTTTATTACTTTTTATCGAGTGTTATTCAAAAATAATTATTGGTAATTACTGCTGATTTAAGCAGGTTGTCTTAACATTAATAGTCACTTAACATTGTCTAAACATGTTTAATAAGATTCGATGAGGACTTTTGTAACAGATCTATTCTTCGGAGGGAATGTAAAGCAGACAGTCTCTTGTCTATAAGATGTTGGACAAATAAAAGATGTCTTCACTTCGACAAAGAAAAGGTTCAGTAACATTTTCAAGTCTCCTGACGCCGGTGATTAGCATTGGTAGCGGAAATAAGTCGACTTAAATAAATGAGTGAAAAAAAAAATCGATGAATACTGGAAAACCGTTACCCAATGAGATTTTGTAACTCGGTTAGAAAGCATCATACACAAACAATGATAGTTTTCATGTATTATTTTTAGGGGCTGATTGGGCTACCAAATTATGTAGGAATAATCTTGAAACACATGTTCTGTTGCGCTGTCCTGTCTTAGAAGTAAAACTTAAATTCAATATTTTGAGACGATTATAGTAGTTCTCTCCGTCTCTTTAAGTATGTCTAACATGTCAATAGGTAAAACTGCATATTATAGAAGTCGTATAATACAAACAGACACAATAAAACACTCTTTATTTCTTTTCTGGAGATGATTCTTTATCTTATGCCGTTTTGTTTCTTAGTAACACTATGAACCTATAAAATACGAGATAGCCTTCTGTAAAACTAACAGATATGACACAAATTCACGGCTATCTATGGTCATAAAATTGTTAAATATTTTGCTGTAAGCAACAATACAGGCAAATGCTTTAAACCTATTACAGTTATATTGGTAAATATTGTGTAAAGCATTTCGACGTTTATAACTTTTCCTGATGCACATTTTAACCCTCCGGCATGTTAATTGGTTATTGACAAATTAAATGATAATCAAATTTCATTTAGGAGCTCGAAAGCAGTGATTGAAGTCATTTAGTAAAAATACATTTTAACTAGAAAATCAATTAGAGTTGAGAAGTAACTTCATTATATTCTGCAATCGATTACATTTCCCAAAGGCTCTTATTTTAGTTCTGTCATCACGAATATTGTTTGTTTTGAAATCTAAAACTAAAACTAAAAATAATTTAATCCTAACTCACTAAGTATAACATTGTGAAAATAAGGTCAATTAAAATGATTTTCTATTTTGAACAGCACAATTTTAAACGTTCATAAAAAGATTTCTTCAGTAGTGCCATGTTGGTCTACGACTAAGTGAACGAACGGTAAAGGCACTTAAGTCTCACTTCAGAATACCGGGTTCGAACCAGGGCTGAGAAACAAGAATTTGGTCGGGAGCGGAAATTAGTCTCACTATACGGGTTTGCGTCCGAGAGAGGAATGGATCCGACGTCTATGGTACCTAAACACCTAACCAAGAACAATGTGTAAATTTTCAGAAACAGAAAGGCGAGTTTTTAAATTCATAGATGCATCGCGGGAGCTGACGTCTATTAATCATAATGTATCTACATCAGAGACTACCGCGGATTTCAAAGGAATGTTAACATGCATTGCATTACATTGTGAGCTCTTATACAGTTCGCTCTGAAACAGAGTATTTTTATACAGAGTGATCCTTAAGTACATCGGTCAAATTCAGGAGATAGTTTCTGAATTTTGCACTCAATTAATTCGTTTCAGAAATGAAGTGTGATGATTTAAAAAAAAAAGATTTTACTTAATATCTGAAAGATTTTTTCTATGAAACTTGGTGTAAGTAATAATACTTACAGTGACTTATTTTGGCTCTAATTATAATAACATAATAACACCACATGAAATTATAACCCCCTTTATCCCTGAAGGTCTGGAATGACCTTGTGTGGGAGAGGGCTACACATTTAGAGACAGTGGACACACACCCAATATCCGAGTATACTATGGTTAATCTCTCTCACAGAAAAATCCCAGTTCCTCGACCGGGAATCGAACCCGGGACCCCGAGGTTTCGGGGCAAGTACGTTACCTCTAGACCACGAAGCCAATTGTAAGCGTTTATTTTGGAATCTAACAGAGGCGTCCAGGTAAGTTTCTTGGTGATGCTTCCCCAAAAAAAAATTTTTAACCCCCTTGGTTTTCGGAATTTTAAAATTTTATTAGGAATCACTAGCTGAAACTGTATAAGACAAATCACATTTCAGTCTTTCGTGTACGATGATATGGAAATAAATCAGGTTTCCGGCTGTATTAAAACACAACGGCATTAAGCGTTTAATTCGAACTTAATCATAATTTAAGCCTGAAGAAACATTGTTGCCAGAGAATCAAATCGCAAAAGTACCTGTGCTACGTGGACATGATCGGAAACAGCAGGCGCACTAGGTTAGATCAGACAGATAATAGAATTATTAGATTGAAATTTTGCAACAAAGATGTTAATGTGAGCCTAAGTTGGTTAAGTTAGCCCTGAGAATACTATTTTCAACACGAATCAACAAATAGTAAAATAAACGAGGATAACATATTAGCAACTTAATATTGTCATGTCAACTTAATTCAACTTTTTCAACATGTGTCGGTCTTAGTAGTTTAGTACAAGTTTTCGTTACTTCAATAACATAATATACCTATTATTTAGGCTGGACACTTTGAAGTTTTTCTTTTAAACAAATATACAGAGATTATTTTAATAATATTGATTATTATTAATAAGTATTTATTATTACGCCCATTCATTTTTCTATAATACAGGTTAGATTGGGCGGTTAAAGGTTTCTCCTTTTCTAAATCTAAAATTGCATAATGTTTAAAAAAAACTGAATCGCCTAAGCTAACTTATATTGTACAGAGTGTTACTAAATTCATATTACAAACTTCGGGTGTTAATTTCTGACATATTTTTTTAAGGTGTTTCAGTGCCGTTATTTTTCAGGTTTTCTTATACAGAGATCTCATACAGAGTAACAGTGAATTTCTGACTTCAAGATATTATAGAAAATATACATAGTTATGTGCAATATTACAGGAAATATAAAAGAAAAAATTCTAAATAGTGAACATTTGTTGCATTACTTCATCATAACCCGATAAGTATACTATTAACCGTACAATCTTATTTTATCATAGTTTTATATCCTTTTTTTTGAATAATATTTGTCTTTTTTGTTTTACAATTTTACATTTTTTTTAAGTTTTTTTTTTTAATTCTTTAAGAACTTATTACTGATTTTTTTATGGTAAAATTATATGAAAACTTTTACAACATATGAAACATGGGGAAATTGGCGCCTGTATTTCTTCTAGGTAGGAAGCTCCTAGCGTATGTGTTGTTTCAGAGGCTATCCAAGTAGCACAGGTGCCTTTACTGGTACCGACTTTGGTTCGCCCGATTCGCGTAGCGTGCGTGCCGTTACTGTATATGCAACCGGCATACCTTGGTTTTAGGCCTAATGGATAAATATTGAGCCACATAACCGACTTTTGTCTCAAAATTGGGCCACGAATCATGTCTTGAATTTTCTCGATAAACTAATTTGCAATAAAATCAAAATCAAAATATGTAAAATCAGACTCAAGATAAGATCATTACTTTTTAATTTGCTGCTAACACACCTCCATTCTAAGATTCTTTGTTTCTTACAATGTAGAATTTGCAGTTCAGTAGCTATAGATAATATACCAATAAATAATATAGGTACATTTATATTTGAATATTTATTATGTAAATCGTCTATATTACCTATATCATTTATATTCTCAGAAAATAGTAAAAAAAAATTATTCATATCGAATTCCTTTGGTACTTAAGTAAATACATTTGAATATTAGATATGTAGGTTCTCTATTATGTTACAAAACTATGCGTATTTTTTTTTAATCCTGATCTATTTCTTGTGCATAAAATATGCATATTAATATATCACTCCCGAAAAAGGTGTATTACCAACTTCAAAACAAAAACATTAACATAATGTTATGCCTGAGATTATGACAAATAGCACGGAGTCACAGACCTATATCTAAAAAACCACCGTGACTAAGAGTTTAATTTCATAATTGGCTAATGAATTTAAATCTATATCAGGCATGGTTTATTGGATAATAGTAATGGATTACAGTTATGTTTGTCGTAATGCGGTGACGATATCTGAAATTCTTGAAAAGTTTACAAATAGAACTTACAATGAGTAAGGTTTTAAATTCATTAGGATTTTTGGCCAACTAGTTTCCAGTGTCAGTAAGCCGCAACTTTGTTTTAAAAGTATTCACATTATGCATTATAAAATTTAAATTTGAAAATATGTCAATGGAATCTTTTTAAAATAAGAAGTTTTTAAAATGTTAGAAATTTTTCCCAAAAATTAAAATAAAGAAGAATTTATCTCTTCTTCAAACATCACATATAATCTAATGAAAATGAAGTTCTCTAAAATATCGAAGCATCTCATTTCACTTAGTTTTACATTCTGTATTTTCATGTTTCAATTATTCACATATTTATATGACTATTTCTAACAGTGACTTGCACAAAAATAGTCACGTCAGAAGTCACATATTGCAAAAGAGAATTCTGGGCTGAAAACTTTCGTAATAACTGATGACTGTCATAAATAAGAGTAACAATTAGTTGTCTTGTATATGATAATTAATACTGATATTTCGACAACAAATAGATTTAAAAGAATAGTATTATGTCACATGCTATTGTTAAATTCGAAAAATAATGACAGAAATTATTAATAAATTCATTTACCCATTAGCAAAAACTAGTGTAGTCCAGAAGATTTCGGGCACTATTTATGAATAAGAATTATATTAACAGTGTAAAAACTGTATTGTTTTTAATTTGCCATTTTTACAGTACTATTTTACAATTTGTATTATTTGAGCGTTATAACCAAAACATGTTTTAGTCAATTAGTCATAATATTAACATGATATGAACATTCTACGTGAAACTTTTAATACTGTATGCAAATTTGTAATTAGTTTTTATATAACTTATTTAATTTGTGTTTATTGGTTCAAGCTTTTAATTTTTTTTAGTTTTGCCAAACTGATTTTTTACATTTTAATAGAATCTTGTAACTATATTTTGAACATAAATATGCAGTTATTTAATTTCAGACATATAGTAAATAAGATATGTTTATGAGTTTATCTGTATTATAAGCCTCGATTTATTTCTACAAATAAAAATTAAAATGGTGTTTCGCAGAGATCACTTATAGTATTTCTGATACTTCAGACAAAATGTAAAACATAGGATACCTGTTGATTAAAGTTAAACCCAAATATTCAGAATTTTTTAACAGAAAAGCAGTTCTGTTTTAGTGCAAAAGCAAGATAATATTATAAACTATAAACTGCATGCAGTTCATTAGGGAATAACTAGCAAGAAAATGTTTGAGAACTGAATCAGAGTATTAAGTAAACTTTGAAATGCTTCAGGGAAATAATCTCAAGGATCAATTTCTTAGGAGTAGGAGCAGGAGCAGTTAAATATATGTTGGTCACGTTTTTGCAAATATGAA
Source organism: Rhamnusium bicolor (assembly GCA_029963845.1). NCBI lineage: Eukaryota > Metazoa > Arthropoda > Insecta > Coleoptera > Cerambycidae > Rhamnusium > Rhamnusium bicolor. The sequence continues at coordinate 1,840,284 of JANEYF010000177.1, read as the reverse complement.
AATAATATAAAAAATGTATCTTTATTTTGCCTCCAGTCCAATAATGAGTTACAGGCAGTTAAATTAAAGGTAATATTAGATATTTATACGAAAATATCGAAAACGACAAAGACTAATATTTAAATAAAATTACCAATTTATTTAATACCTATCTTAGTTATTCGATTAAACATATTTGTTATTAATTATCATAAATGAAAATATCAGGAGCTCCAATTTTAAAGAATATTAATTACTAGAATCGGGATCCGAATATTAGATTCCAGGAACGGATGTACTTGCAACAGGAATTATCGTGTATTTTAAACCAAAATAAAGCGGTATAAATTTTAATCATTTAATTTACCTTTTGATAATCCCATAAAACAAATCCACCTCTGATGTGTTAAAAATACATCAAAAACTAAATAACGCAGTCCCTTCTACAACAAAGTAAACAAATACGCAGATGAAAAGAAATAATTTTAGGTATTTAGTACATTAGCGTTTACAATATTACATTATATATATATATATATATATATATATATATATATATATATATATATATATATATGATTAAATACGATTTGAAGGAAACAACTACTCAGCGGGCAAATACCCCGACCTGCATTGAATTACACCTTCAAATCATGATAGATCGATAGCCAATATCATTTGTCAATTCCTAACCAGACATAGATCGATTTCGAACTTATTTGTTCTCTTCAGTATGCCATAGGTTATGGAACAGACAAATGATAGTGGCCAACCTGCTAGTTATATACTAACTATGGTGAAGTGAATAGTGGTGAGAGGTATGAAACTTCTCATATGGTCTGAATGCTACTATCCGACCGACATCCTCGATGTCTCTGTGGCGGATAGCGACTTGCATCACAGCAAGTACCGAGAGCGGCGACCCCTAGCCCAGGTGGACTAAACTAATGTGATTAAATATGATTTGAAGGAAACAACTACTCAGCGGGCAAATACCCCGACCTGCATTGAATTACACCTTCAAATCATGATAGATCGATAGCTATCCACCACAGAGTGATATATATATATATATATATATATATATATATATATATATATATATATATATATATATATATATATATATATATATATGTATATATATATATATATATATCACTGGAATCGTAATAAAACATAGATTTCAAAAAACTGAAAATATATACGGTGTTCCATTTAAAAAAATATAATTTGGGTTGGTCGTACTTTTATGAAACACCATGTATATTCACTAGGGTCATCGTAAAAAAAATCATAAAATTCCCTAAAATCTATTTTTTTGAAACATCTTTCAAATTCCAAAATTATCGGAGAAAAAGGGGGTGGGAATCTTACGGGTTCACCCTGTACATATGTAACTGAAATGAAAGATACGTAAACATCTAAATAGCGTCCTTGAGTAGAAAATTAGGATAATAGATGTTTCATAAGTTTATTTAAAAAAAAAATACCATTCTAAAATACTCTGTGTACATATTTCTTACATGTATTATGCCATTATCTAGAAAAAAATACATATTTCATGCCAAAATCAGAATCAAAATATTTTAACGTATCGAATCTGATTTTTGCATATTTTGTTTAATAAAAAATAAATACACCGTGATTAATTTTACAGATTTGATACTGAGTACCTTGAAACTGACTGAATAATTTTGGAATAAAAAATTACATGTATAACTAACCATATTGTAATTAACATGGCACACTAATAGATCTAATTATAAAAAAAGTTAGCAAAGCAACATATGTTTTTTACACTGCGGTTAAATTAATATAAACAATTTAGGCTATTTTAATGTAAATTTGACAAGAAAGAAATATGCTTGTGAATTAAATTATTATTAAAACAAGTTTTTTCATTTATAGTAATAACACCCTGTTTTTCTATTTGACAGAATTTTATATATGGTAGAATAATATATAATAGAGATAGAAATATACACAAAATCTTTCTGGTTTTTATTTAAATATTTATTTAAACAAGGAAAACCAAATTAATGCGAGTAGTAACCAGCGATGAGGAGAATGATGTGAAGTTATATATTAAATTAAATTAAATTAAATTAAATTAAACTATATTAAATTAAAATAAACAACAGTAAGTCCAAAAAGCAGCTTTTTTGGAAATTAAAAATCTTCAAAATATCGAAGAAATTAAATTGGATAAGGTTTTATATAATAATAATTAAATATAAATGGCTAAAGATTTAAATAAAAATTGGGAATAAGATCAAAAAAGAGAATTTTTTATTAATGAGCAATAAAAAGTTGAAAATAAGCTTACCTATATTACAAATTAAATTTGGTAACACAAATTTTCAGTTTAAACTTAAATAACTATTAAATTTTCATATTAAAGCTGTGTTTCGATTTGATAACTTTCTGCACCGGTTGTTTCTCACCAACACATGTCCTCGACTAGTCCTGTTTTTCACAGTAAACTGATGGACCTATAAGTACTTTTACTTAGCTCTTTCATGAGACATGTGTTTTTTGGGACGAGTTTGACTAAACAAAGACAATCTAATGTGAATAAATGAATTTTTGAGATTTTGGACTTCTGTTGTTTTCGCAATCAATGGTTGAATTGTACTTGGAAGTTTCGATTTATTTAGTTTTCGCCAATTTAAGAAAACAGATGAAGCAGTTTTCGAAAAATATCTTATTACCAACAAAAAAAAAATAAACAAGACATAACTAACCATAAATAAAAATTGGATGAGTGGATTAACTGTTTATTCATTGAAGTCGACTCTGCAAGTTGCTATATAACAAGTGATCAAGGCAGTCAGTTTTCTTCTTTTCGCCACTTTTATCCAATTAGTATTTGATCATCATTATCAGTTAATTATCATTTTTTCTTCAATTTAATTTTTTTTTCAAGTTCTTTCACAGGTAGGTTAGGTTAGGATTTTGTGAGTGACTCCTTTTTGACCCTCCACTGCGGCTCTCAGCAGTGGCTCACTACTACTTATATTTCACCCAATAAGTTCAGTCTCTTATAAATATGGTAACCTCATTAGGTGAGCATGTATCCGGATTCTCTGGTAGCAATTATCGGATACTTCTTACAGCGGGACAGGTGCACAACACGTGGTCCACTTTTTCATCATCCTCCAGGCATAGACGTTTTCCGCTAGGCAGAGTTTATGCAGATGATAATTTAATCGGCAATATCTAGTATATAGGCCTGTTGGGGTTTTCAGGTTTACCCTGTTTAACTCTTAAAGTTTCTTAGTTGTTGATTTTAAAGGGTATTTTATAAACTCCTTCGAATGAATTAATCCTGATAACTCTTGCCAATACTGGAGAGTTTTTCTTTCAGCCCAGGTTGAGATAGCCATCTTGACAGTACTTGGGGATATGCCAGGCATCGGTTCGGGTCCGATGATTCGGGATCCTGCTCCTTCTCTATCAAAGGTATCGTCTATTTCCTTACCTTCCAGACCAGAGTGACGAGTGTCACTTTATTTTTTTGCTCAAATGACTGCTTGCCTATCTGAAAAAATTATTACTGATCTGCATGCAGGATGCACATATTCCAGCCTTCGCATACACAGTCAAGTGACATGAACCTCGACTTGGAATATACTTGCATTAGTATCTAGGCTTGGGAATATCCTCATTCTTGGTTTGTAGCTATGTACTCCGGTCTCTGTTCCATCGGGAGTTTTGAAACTATCTTTAAACCAGCAAACGCCTGCTTTTAGTAGGTCAGCTTTATTCCAATCTCACTCATTTCCGGAAAAAAGGATGGTGAAAGTCAGCTCGTAGTTGCTCATGGTAGGCATAGTATCTGAGGTCATTCCCAGTATGCTGTAACTTTCCATGTCACCCAGCCAGCAGCCTGTTCCGCTCCATGATATTAATCTTTCACAGCTGCTAGAGAATTTGCTACTAAGCGACGCGACGGTGCGATGAGCAGCTTGGAATCTCATCCGTTTACAGAATTTTGTGTATTTGTACTATTGACCATATAATGATCAGTTTTGCAACCAATTTATCTAAGATTTTAAGAGTGGTGCATTTATATTCGAATTTATATAGTGATTTTCAAGAGTCACTAATAGTTTGAACAGCTGAATCAACATTTGTAAATCATTCGTGTCAATATCTTATTGTGGTAAGTTGTAGAGTGTTCAGAAGTTGACATTTATCATTAGTTCCAATCGGTAATTAGATTGTATAGTAATGTGTCTCGTAATGAGTTACAAGTATCAGTAGATTTCCCTTTATTTTTAAGTTTTTCATTTACACATCCATACACCTCCATTTTCGTTAGTTTGAATTACAACTACATGTTACTAAATAATATGAAGTTCTGCATAAAATAGGAACAGTAATTATTTTTCTTACCTCGAAAGGTATATGTAGTGTGTTAGAGAGAATAAAATGAAACCCATCCAGATTGCCCTATTTATTTTGTACAGTATACAAGTACTAATTGTCATAGGGTATTATGTTACTCAACAAGAAATTCCTTCGGGATATAGCACTAGTCGGATATCGTCCCTCATGACAAACAAAATAAATTGTGTTATGCATAAATTTTGTATTTTAATTGTAAAATATGAAATTTAAGAAACTATTCAATTATCTCGCCAGGTCAAACTTCTTCGAGGATTTCAAAAGGATCATTTGATGCGTCTGTGGACAAATATAATATCTTCCATATAATAAACAAATGAAATTCGATGAATTCCCATTATTATAACATGCTTCAATAACATTTGTAAAAAAAACGAGTTTTGTTATGACATGTTGAATCTCCTGCTCCGATTACACTACAAAAATTGTTCTATCTATAATAGATATGTATTCTCTTTATTTTTTCATCGAATATCGTATTAAAATTATTATATCACGTATTTACATAATTCGACCTATGCACTATCAATATTAGCAGGAATATATCTGTCCAGGGGCCACAATTTGCAATTATTAATTCACAGTATTGATTTGTCTCTAGTTAAATTTAGTAGCCACATTTACTACATGTATGATTCCACGAATATTCTTTTCAACTGCATTTATTTCGCAAAAATATTCTCTTATATGTCGGTGTCTGGTAAAGGATGATGACAGTTACATTTAAATGAAGTAACAAGATATGGCATGAATATATATATATATATATATATATATATATATATATATATATATATATATATATATATATATATATATATATATATATATATATATATATATAGGGACAATCCGCGTCAACCGGATCAGAGCTACGACCAAAATTAGAAGCAACCAAAAAAATCGACCAAGGGCTCATTTTAAAGCTTAGAGCGTCTACTTTCAAATGCCGAGTGCGCCTTTGAAAAATCCAATATGGCGGCCGGAAGCCGGAGAAAAATTCAGTGTCCAGCAAAAAAAAGCTTGTAAAAATAAAAATTCGCAACCGATCGGGTCGTTTCTTGGCTTAAATTGCTGATGGAAGCCCCCTAAAAAGCTGGCGTGGTAAGTTGACAAAATCCAACATAGCGGATCGAATATGGTGGCCGAATTTTTGAAAATCAACCGATTTGCACCAAATTTGGTATACGAGGATTTTGGGTGTCACTGATTACGAATCCGAGGTCAGATTTGCTAGACTCAAGATGGCGGATCCAAGATGGCGGACGAAATTTTCGAAAATCGACCGATATGTACCAAATTTGTTATACGGGGGGTTTTTTGGGTCGCCTATTACGAATCCGAAGATCGATTTACAAAATCCAAGATGACGGACTTAATATAGTGGATTGGGTTATGTTTTTCCGCCATATTGGGTCCCTCACTTGAATTTTAAAAATCTGACCTCAGATTCGTATTCAGCGACCCCAAAAATCGCAGTATACCAAATTTGGTGCAAATCGGTTGATTTTAAAAAAATATTGGTTAAGAACATTGTTAAATTTTAATCTATTCTGTGTCTAATGTCTACATATATGTATATTTTATTGACTTTCAAATTGATTGGTCTTGTAATTGTTATGCCCACAGACGTGTTTTAAAAAAAAAAATTCTGTTGTGGAATTTTTACATCATTCTTTGGCTATTGAGCCCTGAAGAAGTTTAAGCATATTAAACGAAACGTATGCAAGGTAGCGTTTTATTTTAATTTATTGTCCTGGTTCCAACAATTTCAACCTGTAGTAGATAAATTACTTAATAGGTAATAAAAAAAAAATTCATAAAAATAATCATTACTGCTGCACATATGGTTCAGTGATTTGCTAAAATTTCAATACTGTTGAGCAATAACTAATTGATTTTCAGCCATGAATGAGCCTTGACCTTCAGTCTGTCAAAATTTTCAAATTCCTATCACAGATTTATCAGTGACCACAAGAACCCCTTACATAAAATTTGGTGTCTATCGGCTGATTTTCGAAAATATCGCCGCCTTATTAGATCAGCCATCTTATATCCTCCATATTGATTTAAGAATTTTGGAAATTTGACCTCAGATTCGTAATCGGCGACCCCAAAAACCCCCAAATAACAAATTTGGTACAAATCAGTTGATTTTCGAAAATTTCGTCCACCATCTTGAATTCGCCATCTTGAGTTTCGCAAATCTGACCTCGGCTTCGTGATCAGTGACCATCAAAATCCCCGAATACCAAATTTGGTGCAAATCGGATGATTTTCAAAAATTCGGCCACCATATTGGACTTTTGACCGCCATATTGGATCCGCCATGTTGGATTTTGTCAACCTACGACACCAGCTTTTTAGCGGCGTCCATCGGCTACAATTTCAGCCTAGATATGACACAATCGGTTGCGAATTTTTATTTTTACAAGCTCTTTTTGCTGGACACTTGATTCTTCTCCGGCTTCCGGCCGCCATATTGGATTTTTCAAAGGCGCACTCGCCCCTTGAAAGTAGACGCTCTAAGCTTTAAAATGAGTCCTTGGTCGATTTTTTTTGGTTGCTCCTAATTTTGGTCGTAGCTCTGATCCGGTTGACGCGGATTGATATATATATATATATATATATAGTGGTGAGAGGTATGAAACTTCTCATATGGTCTGAATGCTACTATCCGACCGACATCCTATCATGATTTGAAGGTGTAATTCAATGCAGGTCGGGGTATTTGCCCGCTGAGTAGTTGTTTCCTTCAAATCATATTTAACAATATATATATATATATACATATACATATATATATATATATATATATATATATATATATATATATATATATATATATATATATATATATATGTATATATATATATGTTGTTTTTCAGGTTTTCGCGGGTGGTGAATGTTAAATTCGTTTTCCGGGTATACTCCCGCGTAGGTGATAGGCCCCGAGAGGGACCGTGGTTGTCTGAACGACGTTTCGGCAGAATCTCATCTGCCATCTTCAGTTTCTAACAGATAACTGCTTACTGCGGCTTCTGGTTACTCGAACTGAAAAAAAAAATTTTTGTAAATGTACCTTTAGACATTCCCTAGGCGGTATCTGGTTGAGGAAAGCTACCTATTAAACTAATTAATTACGTTCCAACTAAAAATTACAACTTGGTTTAAAATTTCATTGTTACATGAGAAACTGCGCACTGGTCCTTATGAGTCATTGTCATTACCATTCATACAAATATGTTTCTTTTAAATGTTGTAATTATTATATCGTTATAGAAATAAAACCCTATGACATAAATTATAGGTTTACTGTAATCTGGTATTAGATAATTAATAATATTAAGTCTTAAAAATTAATGTTATAAGCATTATAATATTAGTGGCCTTTCAAAAGTGGCAGCTAATATAACATATTTATTACAAGATAATTTATACTCCTTATTAGAAAACAACCAAAAAAGTTGACCATACGGTCATAATATTCAAGGTCAATGTTGTGAACAAAAATAAAATATCAAGTTTAAGGATAACTATAAATTAATTTATATAGTATTTTGACCCCGCAACCGTCTTAAACATTTATGACCTTTAACAAAATTCAGAAATCCACAATCGAGTTTATTATAATTAAATTAACGATAAATTTGAAATAAGAGCAGTATTTATTTATGAAATAATTTAAGAAAGTTGTACTTTTGTATAGAGCATATTATTAAAGTAACATTTTACAAAGCGCAGCTTCTATGAAATCCCTTTTAAAATGCATATAACTTTTAAATAACAAACTAAAGCCGAGATATTATGCAGAGAATTGCTGGTTTGAATAAAGTAGTTTAATAAAGAGAAAACAAAAGTAGGATTACATAAATAAGAAGTTGAGTCGTAAGAAGTAAATAATAATAAACCATGAGGTATATGGTAGTTAGTTCTTGCTTAAAAATGCATTTCTATTATTATTCTTGCCTTGCATCTAAGACAACCATTTAGTAAGGAATTAAAATAATATGTGTTTAGGTCTATTTAACCATCGAATGATACTAATGTTTTAAAGTTCATAAAAGACTGAAAATGGTCGTTATTGAGTTCATATATTTTTCTACTTCTATTACTGATACAGATTTTTTGTCCATACACAATATTCTTCTTCATCCTCAACCATTATTTGACCTCTTCAGGACATATGTCTCTCCCAGACGTTTTCATACTGTTATATGTTTCCATACTGTCCTGTCGTGAACCTTTTCATTCTTCCCCGCCCGTTTGTTAATATCATTTTATCAACTTTTCTGAGGCCTTGCAACACTTCTCTTCGTCTGTCTTAATTTCCAGTACGTAATTGTTGACGACCATTTGTCTTTCATATATGACCCACCCTTTGCTAATTGAATTCTGCTGTTCATTGTGTAATATCAGTTATATCAGTTCTCCTTTGACTTTTTTCATGCACGAACACTCGTGAAACTACCTTCTTTTATTATCAAATTATCTCATTATCTCAACAATCCGTGTGAAAATGAAGATTTGCACCATTCTTTGGCTCCATATTTATTATTTGGCCACCTGCTGATATTTCATATTATTTTGTAATGCAAACAATATTTTAATTCCTTTCCTTTTTACTTTCTTACTTATACCTAATATAAGGAAGTATGGTAATCGTGATTTTTTTCGACCTCGAAATTTCGATTGATATATACATTTTGAACTCTCCTGAATCAATTCTGACTATTTTCCGAATGATTTCTGTTGGAGCGCGTGTGTGGCGTACGTGTGTATCCGCGATAACTCAAAAAATACTAATGGGAGACTTCCCAAATTTGGCATTTAAGATTGTCATCAACATTTTAGGTGACACATTAAATTTGGTGAATATGGTACCACCAGAAAAGACATACAGAATGAAAGAAGAAAAAAGGTACAATTTCGGGAAAAATTACAAATTTTTATTGCATTTCTGGACGAATCTCGACGAAATAATGAAAAAATATAACTTTATGGGAAAAAAATCTGTCGGCACATGTGTAGTATCGCGATAGCAGCCACAGCTTTTGAGATAAAGTTTTCAAATTTATAACACACGTTTTAAAGGCCAAAGACAATTATAAATTCAGTGTTGAGCAAAATTGGCCAGCTGAAGGGAGGTCCACGGGACCCAGACTTTTTTGTATTTGACTTTATAAAAAAATATATTCTTGTTGAAATATTATAAATCATGTCTATTATATCACGCCAATAAAATATATTTTCCAAGTACTTAAATAAAGCTGATGTAAACTGACGTTTTTTACACATTTGACCTCATAAAATGGGGTTAGGATAAATGTAACAGTTTGACATTTGAAAGGTCTAATTGATTTACAAAAATGATGTCAATAAGAAGAAATTATTAAAATATATGACTAGAATTATTATTGATAGTATCGAATGACGCCTATAATTAATTATTTAAATATCGTAAGGTACGTTATTAAAATTTAATTAAGGTAAGTGAAGAATTAAATAGAATGATTTTTTTTATCAGGATAATATATACTTGTATAAGAAAGTTATGTGCTGGCCAAATCAAATATTTTTTATTTATATAAAAATCATCAATATATTTAAAGGTTGATAATGCACTTCTTATTGAATTATTGTAGCACTAAAAAATTTGAAATTCCTTTGAATTGATCGGTCACCGTGTATTTCTTTGTGACCTATAAATTGAAAGGTACATTGCGTTGAAAATAAATTGGGTTCGTCAACTTTTGACAATATACGGGAAAATATAAATATGTTTAGATAGAAATTATTGTACAGAAAAACCTAATGTATTGGTATGGCATCTATGTATTAAACTTTAAAGACTCCTGTTTTGAAATCATCCATATATTTTTGAACGTAAAATTTTTTCAGTGAGTAAAATGGCTGTAATGCTAAATTAATTTAAAGCAAACAATTGTGTAAGATATAGTATATCTTTACATTTCGTTATAATGTAGGAATGTTGATGTTTCTTTACGCTTAGGAATTGTCTGTAAGTTTTTTATTTCGAACCTCTCTTTCGTCCTTTTATTCTGTGGCTTCAAATGGGTTAATTGTTCTCCCATATTAATTGTAATATTTTTCCAGGAGCATTTCTCTTATGCCTATTAACTAACTATAATTACCGGAAAATAGAAACAAATTGCAAAAATGAATCTTTGATATTAGGTTGTCATTGGAGATTCCAAAAACTTGTGAAATATAGGAGCATTAAAAATACTATCTTTTTTTATGCTCGAAGTATGCTAGGCAGTACAGAAACAGTTGTTGTCAGTTCCTGTCAATAGTGCAGCATATTTCAATTTAACATTTATTCGATTTCAAAGATGTTCAGAAATAAAAAAAATCTTTTACAAAAATTTGAAAGGCGTATTGCCGTTATTATGAATTTTCGGACCTAAAATTTGCAACACCCTGTATAAATCATCAAATGAAATAATTTTACAAAGAATACCATATAACATAAAACTAAAGTCATAAAATGTATATAAGTTACACACGGAATAAACAAAAACACACTTAACACCGTTTGTCATTCAGATGTCAAATGAACTGAGTAGTTAACATTTATTACACAATAGCTTTAAAATAAATTTTATAATTATTGAGAATCAAGATTTTGTACGAACAACTTATCTAACTTGTTATAAGTTTTTATTACCGAATATTCTAGGATTTTTTCAAACAATGCTAATTTGTGAATTCTTCTAACATCAATCCATTACAAGTATTATAGGAGTAGTTAATGTTCAAAGAGGATAAATTAGTTAAGTAATTTCTGGCATAGATGACCAAATGTAAAATAAATAGTATTTCACTATTATGGATCTTACTATCTCTCGTAACTGATTTATTCTGTAATAAACTGGAGCAATTTTTTTGCTAACATTGATGAGAACAGTTTTCAGATATATTATGTAAACCCAAAAATTTTGCCTATTTTTTTTACTTAATAATTATACCATCAAAATATATCATTAGCCAAACATCGCTGGGTGTGGGGCGTTTAAATCATTAACATGAATTATATTTAATAGGGGTCCTAAATCAGATCCTTGTGGTAATTCACAGAAATCTCTAAGATATTAGATGTACAGTTATTTATTTCCACATAGTGATTTCTCCCTTCGAAGTAGGTTCGATCTAAAGATTTACCCATGATAACGTATCACACTTATCAGCTTAAAGTCACCACCTTGCGAGATGCTCCCTTTCTAGCACGCACCACTACAAAAAGTACCAGAAAGAGAGCATTTCGGTAGTTGGTGACTTTAAGCTGATGAGTATTGTACAACTCTAATCTATTTATTAAACGTGTATAGCACACAATGTCAGATGACTTACCTAGATCTAGAAATATCCCAAACCATGTTTTTATCATCTAAGTTTCTGTAAAGAGTATACAGAAATTTAGTAGTAGCATTGGTAGTAGACTGACGTTTGCAGAAACCAAACTGATTAATATTAAATACATTATATTTATCCAGAAATACAATAAATTTTCCGACAACTTATTTTTCAAATATTTTAGGGAATCTATTCAATATACGAGTACGTATTGGTCTGCATGCATGACCGTAACGGGAGCAATTAGCACCACACCACCAGCTGCAATGGAAATCCTCCTGGATTTACCCCCCTCTTTATATATATATTTGGAGAGAGAGGTCAGGTAGGCAACCTAGAGACTGCAACATGCGGCCATTAATATGCCGCAGACTAGTTTCATGGAGAGGAACAGGTTGCTGAATGACATAGAGAATTATAACATCCTGGGAATGCCCTCAGATACTATGCCTACCATGACCAACTACGAGCTGACCTTCAACATCCTTTCTCCGGAAGGAGATGAGTGAGATTGGAATAAAGCCGACATACTGAGGGCAGACAATTGCTGGTTTACAGATGGCTCTAAAACTCACGAGAAAACAGGAGTCGAAGTACATAGCTACAGACCAAAGGTGAGGATATCCTCAAGCCTAGGTACTCATGCAACTGTTTTTCAGTCTGAGGTTCATGCCATTGAACTGTGTGTGCGAAGCTTGGAATATATACATCTTAAATGCAGATCGATAAAAAAATTTTCAGATAGCCAAGCAGCTATAAAAGCTCTTGGCTCTTACCGGTGTAACTACAAAACGATATGAAATTGTCAGAAGGCTCTAAATCATTTAAACAAAAACAAGAAAGTAACTCTGGTCTGAATATGCGGCCACTCTGGTATGGAAGGTAACGAAATAGCCGACTTCTTGGCCAAAGAAGGAGCGGGATCACGAATCATCAGACCAGAACCGATACTTGGCATATCTTCAAGTACTGCTAAGATGGCTATCTGGGCTGAAAGGAAAACTCTCCAGTATTGGCAAGAATTACCAGGATTAGTTCATTCGAAGGCGTTTATAAAATACCCTTTGAAATCAAAAGCTGAGAAACTTTTAGAGTTAAACAGGTCAAATCAGAAAACTCAAACAGGTCTATATACCGGGTACTTTCGACTAAACTATCATCTGCATAAACTCGGCCTAGCGGAAAACGCCGAATACCGTCTATGTCTGAAGGATGATGAGAAGGCAGACCACATCTTATGCACCTATCCCGCTGTAGAGAGGATCCGATTTTCAATATTTGGCAAAGGGCAACTGCTGTCAGAGGATCTGGACATATTCTCACCCAAAATTTTCAGTTTCATGAAGAGACTTATTGGGTGCAACATATCTAGTTGTGAGCTACAATAGGCCTGCAGATGGCCTCAGTGGAGGGTTCACAGGAACCCACTCACAAGAAACCTAACCTAACCTAACATATTGGCCTATAGTTGTTCATGAAGGTATCGTTACCCAACCTCAGTGGAAGCTTAATTTTGGCTGTTGTTAGTTTTCTGGAATATATTATCGCTTATTAATGTATACAATTTATTTGTTATAGATACGGTTATATCATTTACATATTTTTCAACAGATTTCTCTGATTGTATCATGTCCCGAGAGGTTAGAATTCTAAAGAAAATGTTTATAATATCCATAACACTTCTAAATGAGTTGCAGGTTAACAATAAAATGAGTATGCAATATTCTTTATTATTATATATTTTGTACAGGTGAATTATTAAGCTTTATTTCCCAACAGTACATTTAAAACATTACTGAAATAGTTATTTAGGTAATTGTTAACGATACGTTGGTCACTTGTTATTTCATTTATATTTAACTTAATTTCTTATGAGTGTTGGTGTTTTTGGGATTGATAATGCTCCAAACAGTTCGTGGTTTTTTTTTGAAATTCCTACCAAACTGGTATTTTACGAGAGATTTTGCTGTTTTTATTAATTGTCTATATACCTCTTACCGCATAACTTAGATTCATCATCCTGTGTAAATAATAAGTGATACAAATCTTTTAATTTTCTGGAGGGAGATTTGTAAATTTTGATGAAAATGATTGAATTTATTTAATTTTTTTACTTTTATTAAAATTTTACTTTCGTACTCTGATTGATACAAATTAGTTAACAAAGCCTATTTTCTAACTTCTTGTAACATAAGTACATTCAAATAGTTAGGTACTTTTAAAGAATTAGTGGTATAAAAATAAGTCAACCTCTCGTTCATGTTTATATTACAACTGTAAAGTTACCGTATAATTTGTCATGATGTATAGGAATATAATGGAGTTATTTTTATCTCCGCTTACACATCATTACATACAAAACAGCTCATGAAATATGCATTTATATATATACCGTCGAATTATTTCCTCTAAAGTCCGTTTTATGTTTTTCAAATGTATATTTAACAGTTATAGCGGAAAAATGATGAGCATACATTCCATTTCATGCACATCGTATAAAGAACATCTTGTAAGGATATAAAAATATATGTTTTAATGTGCAATCTTTGGATAATATTTTTAATTATTCCCTTTTTCTTAATTAACTAATATTTATTAAGTACATGGGAATTATAAATAAACGGAAATTGTTAATAACTTTGCGATCAAAAGAATTAAATTACATGTTAATTAATAAGATTATTAATTAATGCCACTAGAAACATTACACGTGCTTTTTTACAGTGCGCTAAATACAGTTTGGGTAGTTGTTATATTATGGTGAGATAATTAATGACAACTGGTATAAAGCACCTGGACAATTTTTTTAAACTTTTCGCATTTATTCACTAAGCCTGTTAAGAATAATATGACTTATAGTGCCTTGAGTTAACATGTATTATAACATTATTCTTCTCCTAGGAAACATTCACTGACGAACTTTAAATTGTACATAAAAAGCGCAATCTGTAAAAAACGTGATAAGGATAAACTTCTAACAAATATCAGCAAAATTATTGAACAACTATTAATATCAGAGAACTAAGAGTTTCTTGGTAAGAAACTCTATGCCTGAAAATGAATTTGGAAACTCCTAGATCATGGACTGCAAATCTGTGCTAATAAAATAACTATATGTGTTATCTCAAGTCCTATATCATATTGTAAATATTCTTATTAATATACTTAAGAAATAAGGTAAAACATTGTTTTCAACTATTTCGAACTTATTATAAATTGAGTTATTAACATCGCCCTGTATATACGTTTTTAACTAATTTTATATACTATAATCACGATAAGAGAATGTAGAGCAGGTTTCGACAATTATGTGACCTTACCTAAAACAGAATTTGTATATAAGAAATAGTGTGACATTCGCAAAAATATACAAATACAATTTATATTCATATTACACAAAAAAATATATAGGTAACAATAGACAGCGTAAACTTACTTTCACCTTATCTGTTGTTATGATTATTATGTGTATTATAGTACACATACATAAAAAAATAAGTGCACCACAATTATTATCAACGTCAAAAACCTCTGAACAACACTGTCACTGTCCTTATCTATGGGTTAAAGATGTACTAGTTATGTGTTATGTAGGATAAACTTTTTTGTGTTTGTTTTACAGATTAGCATAAATATCTGTAATTATGAATCTGAATTTTGACTTTATATTTACATTCAGCAACAGTAAAACTTAGAACATGTGCAAGGTCAGCATTACATCAAATTGCCATATGTTTCCTAAAAGTCTAGGTTTTTGTAAATAGTCAATTTCTTCTTCATTTGAAATACAATTTAAGAAAAATTTTAGAATGTTATAAATCCAGTGCATCAGACAACAAAATTTTACAACACCTTACACAAAATTTTTTAGCTATTGTGCCTAATTATATAATGTCGGGATTAGGATATACAGCTCCTTGAATACTGCAAAAATCGTTGTTTTTGTGCGCCATTAACCTCACTTTTCTTAAAATGTTGATGGTTTATATGTAACGTTTATACAAAAGCCGACTTCTAAAAAAAACAGTTTTCGAATTCTAATATTTTAAAAAAAAGTTAAAACGGATTTCGAATTTTTCCAAAATAAAAAACAAAATGTAATTAAAACAGTTAACAAATATTTATTTTTATATTAAACATTTTCAGTTTAGTTAATATTTATGGAACTACAAAAAATATAACAAAATAAAATACACTCTATATACAAGGTGATTCTAAATTCAGTACCATAAATTAAACGGAGTGTAGATAAAGTAGAAGTAATACAAAAACTTAAATAATTTCGTTTTTCGAAAATGCTACCTTAACAAGATACACGTGTTAAATGGTCGACTAGCGGATCACTCTTTTACCCATAACTTTTAACAAAGTAAATCAACAGAATTCATTTTTTGTATACAACAATTACTTAGAAAGAGCAGTAATGAGACAAACTTTCAGTGCATTCTAACAATCCGGTGCAATAGGGGTCATGTGACATTTTATACTCTAGAAATAAATTACGGTTAGGTTTATTTTATTTTTCTTTTACTCTTCGTAACCCTTGACTCAAACCCTACCAAAAAGATATACTAGTTTAATTTGCCCAGGGGCGTCCATTTTCGAGATATTTTCAATTACATGTCGCAGCATCAGTCATTATGTGAAATACTATTTTGCAAATACAAATGAGAATTGCCAAGAAAAAAAATTTATTACCTAAAAACAGATTAAGTATCCTCTATTGACACGTATACACTCGCGCAAGCTCTTCTCTAAAGAAAACATATTTGTGCGAAAATCTAGCTGATTTGGTAATTGTTTAGTGGTGAGAAGTATGTGAAACTTCTCATATGGTCCAAATGCTACTATTCGACCGACATCATAGATGTCTCTGTGGCGGATAGCGACTTGCAAGCAAGTACCGAGAGCGGCGACCTCTAGCCCAGGTGGACTAAACTACTGTGATTAAATATGCTTTGAACGAAACAACTACTCAGCGGGCAAATACCCCGACCTGCATTGGATTATACCTTCAAATGATATTGGCTACCGATCTATCATCATTTGAAGGTATAATCCAATGCAGGTCGGGGTATTTGCCCGCTGAGTAGTTGTTTCGTTCAAATCATATTTAATAACAGTAGTCTAGTCCACCTGGGCTAGAGGTCGCCGCTCTCGGTACTTGCTTCGCAAGTCGCTATTCGCCACAGAGACATCTATGCTGTCGGTCGGATAGTAGCATTTGGACCATATGAGAAGTTTCACATACCTCTCACCACTACTCAATTTACCTTAGTCAGTATATGACTAGCAGGTGGGCCACTATCATTTGTCTGTTCCATGACCTATGGCATGCTGAGGAGAACTAATAAGTTCGAAACCGGTCTATGTCTGGTTAGGAATAGACAAATGATATTGGCTACCGATCTATCATGATTTGAAGGTATAATCCAATGCAGGTCGGGGTATTTGCCCGCTGAGTAGTTGTTTCGTTCAAATCATATTTAATAATTGGTAATTGTTATAACAGTGTGATTATTATTCGTAATTGACAAGATTCTGACTCAATTTATAAAAAAAAAAAATGTTGTTTCATAATATTTAAAACCTAAAAACTTCACTGGCAGTTTCTAAAAATTCTCGTTATTTATTTTATTGTGCATTAAAATAAATACTAAAAAATGATTTGTTAATATATTGAATAACAGACAATGTTTTAGTTTTCTTTTCTTATATGTGAGCGCTAGATTTCATTTGTTTATTATATTCAGATTAAAATCTTAATCTTAGCGCCTTTCGAAAAAGAAAGGAAGAACATTCCAAAACTAATACATGACGGTCTAATTTTTCGTATTCTTGCCTTACATGCCTTAAAAAATTATATAACGCTATAGCTATATGTATCATATCAAGGAGTGTAACTTTACAGTACTTTTTATTTATAATTTTCGTGTTAGTTATAATGACAACAAAAATTATCTTGTAGATCTAAATTAATATAGGAGTCAACAATACATGGTATGTATGGATAGTAATATTGTATGTACCAATATTAAATAGGCACCTATTTCATGTGATTTCTAATTGAAGAGTTATTTTATTTTATTTGCTTGCTATCTTCTTTTAATAAGTTCATTATTTTTCCCAAGCTACATTTATTAGCATTTTTATGAGTCTCTAACATTCTGAATAAATAGCAGGCATAAATGATAATCCGCATTTTAAAATTGTTTAGAAAAACACATGTTCTTTTTGTACGCGTAAATCTATCAGAATTGTTTTATTGGTGATAAAAAATATCATTTTTATACATCTCTGAATGTAACGCTCCTCTGTGTGTTTTATTATGCATCTACGTTGAACGCATGTGAAAAGAAAACACACAAAAAAACGAGAATAGGACCACAGATTTGCCCCTCTTCCACTCTTACATTATTTACTATCCCATAAATCTTATCCCACATGTACGTAAGATGGGAAAGTTTAGCGCGACTTTAGGGAATTGTAGAATTTATAAATCATAAAAAATCTAAAGTTTTTACAGGCATAACCAACCAACTTGCTGTTCATGCCTTCAACAGAATAGATGTAGCAGGATTAAGTAGAAAATTCAATTTTCTTTTTTGACAGTTAAAAACTTTTCAGAATGTATGAATAAATTTCTTGTAGTACATACGGAACCATATTATAACTTTATATTCAAGATTTTCAATGATCTATCATTTCAATTTGGCCTGAAAAGTTTACCAATTCAACAGCTACTTCTCAATTACCTATTTTTAGGTACGTTTCTTGTACTTCACGCTTTCCTTTCCTCAATATAAAGCATATAACAATAATAGGAATGATGTAGAAATATCCTGGGCTTTCGGTCATTTAAGCAAATAAGAACAATATTTATTTTCTTACGTTTTGGTTTATTACAACCATCGTCAAAAAAAATACGGATTGTTTTGGTATTTTTTGGTACAATTTTACATTTTATAACTATTGCAGATGAATGTTAATATGTGACTCACATATAAACACTCATCTGCAATAGTTATAAAATGTAAAATTGTACCAAAAAATACCAAAATAATCCATAGTTTTTCTGACGATGGTTGTAGTAAACCGAAATGTAAGAAAATAAATATTTTTCTCATTTATTTAAATGACCGAAAGCCCAGTATATTTCTACATCATTCCTATTATTGAAATTAACAGTCAAGAAAAGCATATAAGTTTAAAGCATATAACTACATTTAAAAAAGTCAAACTCTGTGTAAAAAATAGAATTTGAATTAGAGGACATAATTTATTGAGCACATGGTCAGAATCATATTTAGTGCAAATTCTTTCTGTTCTTAAATCACGAAAAAACTATTGAAATGCCTTCTATCGAAGGCAAGATGTTGAGTTCATAACAGTGGCGTAATTAGGATAGTTACTGTATATTTGCTATAACTTTAATTAGGCATATGATTATATTTAGGTGTATTTGCATTGATGACCATGTTTTTTGCTTTCATAGACTGTAGTGGCCAGTGAGGAAAGTACAACCAAGGTACTATTTTTTTCTGCTTTTTATGCTTCACCTCGTTACTTATGATATTAGGTAGGACAGCATGATTAAGCATTACCATTTATCACTTTCCAAATAGATATACAACAAATATACACTAATTCAAATAAAAATAAAATAGATTGTTTATTTAATCTGAAATAATGGCAACATGATAACCAGTTTTTAAATGATCTCGTACTTTTAAACAAAAAAATGTTTTTCTAATAAGACACATCATTATTTTCAGTAGTCTATACTGTTTTGTTAAATCGTTTTATTTTATTTTGCATTTATTTACAAAATGAAAATGACTCTTCAACGCCGACACTTGCTAGAATTTATTTATATGTATATGTATGTATTTATTTATATATTAAATCACGGTTCATTGGCAAATAAATTAAATATACCAAATAGTTGTCAATATATTAATATTTTTAACTATTTCACACATAAAAAAAAACAAATAATAACAATTAGTCGTAACCTTAATTGACAAAGAAGATTAACTATGTATGATCTTATATGAAACAATGATATATCAGTACTTTTTATTTATATAAAGTAGCTGTTACTTGCAGATTTATATTAATTATTATATCTTTAATTTTGCAAAAAACTGATCACAGCAAAGTATATTCTCATATGGAATAACTATTCTGGGAAAATAGACCAGTAGTAATTATTATTTTACTGTCTTAAAAATGTTATTCTTAAATTTATCTGTTAGGCAACATTACCAGGAGATGGATATACCGGCTCTTAAGAATATATATATTGTAAATGTGAATATCGACATGTATACTTCTGAGTAGACCGCATCTCAGGTAGTCATTTCAGTTACGGCTTACGTACAACTCTTATACAGGTAATAAAATGGGAAAAAATTTTATGAAATGCAATAGAACACGATTGTTTTAGAAATTAATTAATAACCCTTTCTCATGTTATTTTATTATACAGGGTGTTCATTAAGTATATACAATAAATTTAACATACGATTATTTGAGTGATTTTAAGACATGGGTCCGCAAATGCTTCGAATTCAAGATACACGGCGTTAAACTTTTTTAAAAAATTTGGTTTTTCGTAAATATCTTAAATATTCGTTACCCAAATTTGTTATAATTTGGCAATGTTATTTGTAGTGTTAACGGGCTAATTAAGCACTAACTTGATAAAATTTATTTTTGACAAAAAAAATTTACGCTACTGACTATTTTGTAATTTTATACATATTTTTGGGTTAAGCAACTAAAAATACAATTTTTATGTCTCTTGAATTTTTTTTCGGAACTTGCTTAGTTTTCGAGACAAAAAATTAAATTCTCTTAATTGCATATCCCTGGACCACACAAGAAACATGGGGACACATGTCCAACATGGTTCAGTTTACTAATAGTGAAATGGCAGATATACATTTCTGTTATGGAACGGCTCATGGAAACTCTAATGCTGCAAGACGCAATTATCATGAAAGATTGTCTCGGCGTGTGATGCCTAACGGAAGAACTTTTGTACGTCTCGATGCACAACTTTCTGAAACAGACAGTTTTAAAAGATCGACGGTTGTCATCGGGAGGCTTGTAACGGTACGAACAATTCAAATGGAAGAAGCTGTTTTAAATAAAATTGAAGCAAATCCTCATACCAGTACCCGGAAAATAGCTGAAGAACTGAACATTACCCATGTCACAGTGTGGCAGATTTTAAGAGATCAGCAGCTATATCCCTACCATATGCAACATGTACAAGCTCTATTGCTCAGAGATTTTCCTTTAAGAATAACTTTTTGTGATTGGTTACGCAGTAAAATAATAAGAAATCGACGTTTCCTAAGACGAATATTGTTTACAGGTGAAGCTTGTTTTTCTCGAAATTCAATTATTAGTTTCCATAACAATCACATATGGGCCGAAAACAATCCACACGCCTAATAGAAAATAATTTTCAAGAACAGTTTTCTTTTAATATTTGTGTTGAAATTTCGGTGACCACCTCATTGGGCCTCATTTTCTTCCTCCTAGACTTAATGGGGAAGAATACCGAAGATTTTTAAAATTTGTTTTACCTGGACTTTTAGAAGAAGTTCCAGCCATGGAAAAATTCCGTATTTGGTACATGCACGACGGGGCTCCACCGCACCTTAGTCTATTGGCGCGGCATTTTTTGGATGAAAATTACCATAACCGTTGGACTGGGAAAGCAGGCCCACAACCATGGCCTCCTCGCTCGCCCGATATGAGTCCCCTAGATCATTTTCCCCTAAATTTTTTAAAAAAGTTTAACGCCCTGTATCTTGAATACGAAGCATTTTCGGACCCATGTTTATATAAACTTTTTGTCTCAAAATCACTCAGTAATCGCATGTTAAATTTATTGTACATACTTAATGAACATCCTGTATATTGCCAATTTCTTGCAAAATACAACATATTTGTGTGGTCGCGTAATTAATTGAAACAGTGAAGAAGCAAACAATTATATTTTAAATGTGGTACAGAACTTTATCGCAAATGCTGTAAAAAAACTTATCTTGTGTACAGGAAAATCGAACATTTTAAAAAATTTTTATTTTAAATAACCTCCAGTTACGTCTGTATACGTAGAATCGTAAGTTTCAAACTACAAACGGACTTTTAATGATAGGCGCAGGAACCTCTCCAATTCATTTACAACAATAAATATTAATAATATACTTTTTTTCTAGTGTCAAAAGGTAATTATTGTTGTAGTGCAATAATGTTTCTTGCTAAATGTTCAGCGTTTGTCTAATTTTCGACATTACAAAAAACACCTGTCAAGAGATTAGATAATATATTGTCTATTTTGTATTGTATATCATTTTTGTGCATGAAAATATTGATGTGTTAACACACGAGCTGTTTCCATCATTGATATTGGCGAAATAACTGCTTGAGATGCAGTCTTTATACATACAGAGGTCAGCAGCTAAATTAGTAATAACAATTACTTGATATTAATATATCTCAATCACACATAGTTATTATTCGATTGCGAATGCCCGTTGTAGGATGACTGGCCCTTCTGGAAAAAATCCTGCGCGCCCTTGCTACTGAAATATACATTTAGTGTTTCTTAATTATTGAATTATTTTATAACATCAATATATGGCTCACCTTCTAACTTTAATAAATATGAAATTATCTGCCCTGTCATATTATTAAACGTGCTGGGGCATAGTGTAATAAGTAATGCTCTGTGCGTTTGTTTGCAAATTCTTAAAATAATTTGAATATAAAGGCAGGTGTTATGAATTCATATTCCGTCGTGAAAATGTTATTCAAGTAAGCTATAGCAAAGTGATTTTCCAAAGAATTTTATTTGACATTCATGAAATACATGTATGGAAATCTCTTATGAAAAACACTTTTGTGGATAAATTAAATTTTAGAGAGCATATTGAAATTCATGAGTAGAGTTATTCTTTAGGATTTAAATAAAATCAAAATCGGGCACATTAAGTATGCACATGGAATACACTAGAAGCTTTACGTCGTATACGTACACATTAGGTTAAATCAAATTTTATTTTATTATTAAAGCATAAAAGTATTCAGTTTATGGTGATGGAGAAGATAGGCAGCTACTGTAAAACTGTTACTGGCTGATATTAATAAATACCTATAAATCTTAAAGTTACTAGTAACATTAATTTATTGCGATGTATCACCACACTGAATAAAATCAAATGATCCAGGAATTACGTGCTCAAAAAGGGGGTTATCTGGAAAATTTTCTGCCTCATGTGGTGTGTAAATAAATATTTTTTCTCCAATACACATGATGGAGTAGATTTTTTGTTGCTCGTACGCCGAAACTAGTTACTGTACAAGAAATTGTAACAACAACATAAATTATAACAAAATTTGTCTAGTTTGATTAAATTATTAATCACAATTATCTGATATTTGTATATCTCAATCACACATAGTTATCCGATTGTGAGATGCCCGTTATAGGATGACTGGCCCCTCTGATTAAAAAACCTACGCGCCATTGCCTCTGAAATAATTTAGTGTTTCTTATTAAATTATTTTATAATATCAATATATTACATAAATATTTTTATCGTAATTTAAGCAGGAAAGGAGGTATTTTCGAAAAACTCGTTTTTGGCTTCATTAGTGCCCATAGTGTCTAATTTATGTGGTCGGACATAGTGGTACCTGCTTTGCAGGTCGCCATCAGTCACCAAGACAACAGTGACGTCTGACGGGTGTAGTACTGACTACCAGAGGGATACACTTCTCAGTTATCACCCAGTATGTCTGTTTTGCTTAGTCTGCTTTAGGCTATTCTGGTTTGCTATTATTATTTGTTTTTTCCATTATTTATGGCATACTGATGAGAATATAACAAGTTCGAAACCAGTCTATGCCTAATGAGGAATTGACAAATAATCTTAGCTACCGAACAGGACTTGCAGTTTGATTTCAACTAGTGATGGGCATAATCGAATGATTTCAATAATCTAAAAGTCGGTATTCGAGTATTTCAATAATCGAATGATCATTCGAATGATCGCTAAATGTTTCTAGGGTGACATACAATGTGAGGCGAGAATCGAGAATGATGCGCAATCGACAACCGCTCGCGTCTGGGGTGAGGTCCCGATTCTTAAGAATTCGGAAGATTTACCTTTTCATTTTACTTTATCTTTACTTTACAGTCACCTGTTGTTCTGTGGTCACCTGACTCACTCACTTTAATGCATAAACTTTTTCATTTGTTGCCAATAGTTTATTTTATTATTAATGAAAAATGTTTTTTTAAATTCTCCTTTATTTTTGTATTTTTATATTTTTCCTATCCTACTTCTATGAAATAAACCGTCTCTGAGTCGCTGTGCTACACGCACAGGCAACCAGC
The DNA here is from genome assembly GCA_029963845.1 of Rhamnusium bicolor. NCBI lineage: Eukaryota > Metazoa > Arthropoda > Insecta > Coleoptera > Cerambycidae > Rhamnusium > Rhamnusium bicolor. The sequence continues at coordinate 1,816,094 of JANEYF010000177.1, read as the reverse complement.
GATAATTAATTATTTTAAATTTTAGTACATTGCTGTATTTGTGGACCAAATCCGATTGACGATTCCGAATGCACTGCGATTACCTACCTATAGCGTCAGCTGTGTTGTACCAAGAAGGTTGTGTTGTACAAAGTAGTTAGTTTAATCTTGATGTTGTACATGTTTGAGTGGTGATCGAATATCATTCGAATTCTGTCTCAGTAATCGGAATGCTCCGAATATTTTAATAATCGATTGACCGATTATTTTTCATTCGAATGATCCCATCACTAATTTTAATGCAGGTCGGAGGTTTTGTCCGCTGAATAATTGTTTCCTGTAAATATTATTCATAATTTATGTTATGTTTATAAATTCTTGCATTTTATGGCATAATTCATAAATTTTTATTTATGAGAAATCAAACTCATTTACATAGATTCATAAGTATTAATTTTTTTTTTAATAAATCACTGTATTTTTTGTCGTAACACAAGCTCACATCGTAAATTTTATATCAGATTCTCGACAGGAGACAATGATAATACGACCCATTTAAAAAAATTCCTCCTTCAACGTGATCCAAAAAATTTTAAACAAATGGAAAACTTTTTCATTAATGATTTCTCAGAAAATTTTCTTCATGATCTCAAATTAAATACTTATTACACAAATTTATATTAGTCCGGGTGCTTATAACAAAAATCAAATTAATTGAAATTGACTCAAGAGAAACTTCCCTAAAGATACCAAAAAATTTTGTTTAAAAAAATTGATTCTATTTCTAAATTGTGCACAAATATAATTTAATCGACCAATTCGAAAAAAAAAAAAAAATATCATTTCTGCATTTTGCTTCCGAACTAAATTTATGACTATCATTCTCTTGAGAGAAATATCTTTAATTCAACAGTATCTACTAAGAGAACCTATAACAGTTTACTTTGTTACAATTTAGTGGTGATTGTTTGCACAAAATTCTTTTTTGTTTCACAAGAATTTCCATTGGATCTGAAATAATTTGAGAAATATTTTTCTACTCTATGGAAACCTACAAAAGACGGGTGGATTGTGTTTTGCAATATTTGCACATTAGTTATGGAATAGGTCAATATAGGTACCAATAGGTAGTCTGCTCTTGAGTCAATTTAAAACAATTTGATACTCTGGCATAAGCACTAGGACTAATACACATTTGTGTATCCGGTATTTAATTTAAGACTGTTCGGTTTTTTTTTTTTTTTAGATTATATAGTTAAAATTATTTCAACAAAATGTTAGATGTTACCTTTAATTCAACGTAGTAATGGACTCTAAGTATTAGCCAATTTACTTTTAACCAAAAAAAATCTTTCAATAAAGTTATAATAAATATAAGAATATGTTTTAATGAATATATAAAAATAAAATTAATTTCTTTTCATTGAAATTAACTACTAACAAAGGTTGTTTACGTAAAATTTCTTAATGAAAATAGATAAAAGCTCCTTATAAACAACGTTAAATACTTTTTAATGAAGGTAGAGCTATTGATTCAGCAACTTAAATAAATGCTGTTTTTATTTAGTTTAAAAAATTTAAAAGTTTTATTAACAAAAATTTAATTAAAGAGACTTTAAATATGAGCTCCATTTATTTCAACCCCTTTTTTTCAGTTTTCTGTCACACGATATAGTAGTTCCGATTTAATTTTAACAAAATATCTTGCTTTTTGATTTTGCTGCTGTAATCCTTCCAACATATTAATTTGATTTTTGTATACGATAGCTTCATGAAGCCCAATAAATTGAAGTCCAACAGATTGAGATCTGGGCTGCAAGTTGTCCATGAAAACCCGATCACTCCAACGATCACGAAAACTTTAAGAAATGTAATTTCTGGAGCTGCATGAAAATGTGCTGGCTCATGTTGTGGTTAAATAACATGCGATGTTATAGAATGAAAATATTTTCTAACAGTTCGCCTAAAACATTTCACTCACAAGCACGATTTAAGCGATCAGGGAAAGTATGGATTCTTACCATGTGATCTCTGAGATACTACACCAAACGTTTACTGAAAACTCATGTTGAAACTGAGAAGTTTTTGGTAAAAGCAGATTTTCTATTGGCCAGCTGTGACAATTCCTCCAGTTAGAAACGCCAAAAACTAACCTCACCTATAAAATGTATTGATCAAAAAAATATCTGGTCATCATTTTGTAATTTTGTAGCCATGGACGGAAATATAGTCTCTATTGTAAAATATTATCTAATATGTTTTGTACAGGAGGGTGTTATTTTTCTTTCTTCAACTACCTTGATATTATTGATCGTCAACCAAATTTCTAACTCTTAAATGATAATAAACTGTTGTTAAATGAATATAATTATAGGATTGTTTCTAAATATCTAATGATTTTTCTTTTTGGTGCAATACATTAGGACTAACACAGACAAGTTAATATTTCCTCGACATGAAATGTATGTAAGACTGTAACGCATGCAAATTAACTATGTTTTGACCATAGATGCTGAAGCTAGAGTATATTTTCTAAGTGAACTGTTCGTAATTGTAAGTGTTGCAGAGTCCTTGGTATTTGCCCAATACTAATCTAAATTGAGTAGAATGTTATCATCAGCATAGGCGACCACTCTTTCTTTAATTGGGATACAGTATTCACTTATGCAAATTAAAAGAGAAGTGATTCTTGAGAAATTTTACCTACGTTAATTTATTTTTAAGACACTTCCAGATATACTGATGTGAGTTGTAAATATTTGTTTATCCTTGAAGTTGAAACTCTTGACAATTACGGGCATTTAAATTGTCAGTATTATTTGCCACTCCCTGTATACAATAGATAAGCTATTCTTATCTAGAATAAACCATCTTTTGGACTCTATGGAAAGTTTTTATAATTTTATTAGAAATGTAACGTATAACAAACTACAGTACAGGTCCTTGCAATTTATAACTCCTATATTTTTTGGTTTACTAACAATTTGTTAGTAAACTTCCTATTAAAAAGGTTTTATTATTATATCACAAAATCTTCTTATTATTATTTTCTAGGATTTCATTAAAATATTTACTCATTGTTACAACTTGTTTTATTATCCTCTTTATTTAGTTAATAAAATGATATTGCTATTTTTGTTTCGGTTTTACTTCCTTGTGTATTTTGATACTAGAAGTTTTGTTATCCAATGTTTAATTTTCTTTTCTTTCATCTAACATTGCTGAAGATTTTTTTAATATATATTTATAACATTTTCTAGATTTGCACCATTAATTTGACAATAAATACTTTATCATTTATTTGTTATATCTTATTATTATTTAGCTGTCGCTACCAATTATTTTTTAGTTTTACTTACGAAGAGCATTATGAGGAAATAGTAATATGTAACGTTTAAAAATGTTGCAAGAACTTCTTTATTCATACACACTTAAAAAATATATTTGGAGCAACAAAAATTTCTTAGTATATTCGCAACTAAATTTTTGTTTGTATAAAGAGAATTTAAGTCGTCACACTTAAAAATGTTTGTTTAATTCAAGAAAATTATTTCTCTTGCGTAAATTTGCTTGGTCGAAATATAATTTCTTTCATCTCAAATACATTTATTCAGATTGACTGAAACAGTTTTGTCTGCACAAAACGAAAATTTTCTTAAAAAATTGCTCACAAATTAAACGTGTTTTAGTTAGACAAATCTTATTTTAAGTTTAAGTAACAACTTGTCTTAAAATAAAACATTTTATTGTTTCATTTAATTGCATGTTTTCTTCATGCGACACTTTTTTCAGTTGTCATGAAATTGAAATTTTTGTATTCAAAATAAATGTTGCCCCAAGAAAGAAATATTTTGTCCTAAATTTATTTTTCTCTTGAAATGCACATTCTGTTATTTGATAAAAATAAATTTGTTAAATACAATAAAACTATTTCATTGATTCAAAAGAAGTATCTCAAATCTAACAAAACATTGTATTGAATGTCCTCACAAGAAAATTGCTCTCAATGCAATGGAAGCTTTAATCTTTGTAAGAAAACATTGTTCCTTCAAATATTTAAGCAATTCCAGACAAACAACAATTTAATAAATTTGAAACTTGTATTTTGATAATAGAATAAAAATTAATTTAAATCAAATAGGATATATCAAGGCTTAAATTCTCTTTATACAAACAAAAATTTAGTTGCGTATACACAAAGAAATGTTTGCTGCTCCAAATATATTTTTTTAAAAAAATAATATTAGGAGCATCAAAAATTTCTTTGCATATACGCAACTAAATTTTTTAATTGTGTATATTACATTGATATATTTGAATAAACCGGACACGGTAGTGCAGCAGGTTCGAGCGTATGCAGGAATATACAAGTTCATAAAAGGACACTTTTCAGTTCGGTTTCAAAAAGGTTCATAGCACCAAACAGCAGTTCGTAATATCGCAATATCAGAACACAACTCCAAAAAAAAAAAATACCGCCATCGTACAGACCATAAACTTCACCGGTATGACTTTTTAAAATTATATAATCTATACGTCTGCGTCGCCGTGTTTCCACAGAATACCAAACTGGCCATTGACCGTATTCGCAGATCTGGTTCTCGTGTCGCAGAATTATAGAAAATGAAAGGTTAAAGTCAATGTGGAGAAAAAATCAGATACATCTTTAATATTTTTAATATTCAGTATTGTATATTTTTTCTCTGAACACATCAGTTTTACCAATTATTTTACTGTAATCTAGTATGCCACGAATGGCTTTTTTTAGTCTTACGGTAGTTCCTAGATACAAGAATATTTTTCATATAAGTTTGTTACTCCATAATAAATTCCACCACATTTATATTCTTCAGAACTATTTATTAAGTCATCCCAACATTTATTAGTTTATTGGTTCATTTGTTGTTTGAATCCGTGTATTTAAGTTTTTATTATATGTTTACTTTGAAATAGACTGAATTTCTAACATGGCTTTCCTTGTTTTAAAGATAAAAATAAACTAGTGTCATACTTGTATTTTGATCGCTTTCTTGGGGTCCTCTTTTGGAAGTTGACGTAATCGCCAAACAAATCCAGTGAACACTAACCGTAGCTTTAAATTATTCGATAATGACTAGGCAAATAAACAAGAGGTAGTATATATTCTGCTATGGAAATTGTTTTTGTTTGCCGTGGCGATGTTGAGTTTGCGGAACGGCAATAATTGGAATTTAGCTTAGCTATATAGAGTAACATACGCTGGAAACAATTTTATTGTAACATTATTATGATTTGCCTAGTAACAACATATTAATTTTCCTTCTGGAAATTAAATTAATATTTCCTTATAAAATTTATGCTACGGGGAAATTAAGTTTTATTAAAATATAACTGGGAATTGTAACGATTTTAATGCATTATAAAAAATTACATACATTATTTAGAAATTTAGAAGAACAATGATTTCTATGCGTCGATACTTCTAATGTAATTATTATAATATCATTTAAATATACAAGGATCATGTTGCTCGTCATGTATGGTTCATTTCATTTTTATTTTCTCATTTTATTGATTCATATTTACATGACAAGAGAATGTAATTTTATTGTATACTTCATGGAAATTGTCCAAGAAAAATCTATTGACATTTTTAACTTAAGCTTGAAGAAAACTTGAACAAGGCTATAAATTTTCCTGACCTAAAAATATTCCTTATAATTTCTATTGTTCCGATTTGGCCTTGCTACATTGCAGAAAACTGAGCTGTTTTGAAGTATTTTAAGGGAAAAACTATAGAGAGAAATATTAATGATGACTAAAAGAAAATCCTGTAAAATGTATAGAGGTATACATGCCCTCTAATAGAGCTACAGCCTCATTAATCCTTGAATATTGTTACGCCAATGGACTATGTAGACTACTGCTTTCGAGGTATGCCAAGAGATGGCGTTAACAATATTACAACGAATTAAATGTCCATGGAAATTTAGACTTATAAAAAAAAAGAAAGTTCTAGACTGTACATGGATGGATGTATAAGGCGCAAAATGGGTCATGAATTTGTAATTTTACGAGTAAATGTGTTAAGTTAGAGACTATAGTAATGATTTCTAAATGTTTAATTGTGTTTACAATTAAATCATTCATTAAGTTACTGTTGTTAGTTAATTAATAAAGTAGTGAGTTAGTATTACTTGGATCTTCAATCAACGAATCCACGGTGTGAGATACTTGTGAAGACACGTAATAATATTACGAGTTTATATCTTCTTTCCGATAATATCGAAAATGCAAAAGTTTTCTTACAATTTGTTGTTTACGGGTAAAGAAACATGTTTTCAAAGATTACCGCCAACGTTCGTACATGGTATTGGTTTTTTTTAAAGTGCGTTGTATAAATTTATCCTAACCCCATCTTATGAGTGTACAAAAAAATTTGTACAAAATTTTAGTTTACATCAGCTTTATTTAAGTACTTGGAAATATATTCTATTGGCTTGATACAGTCGACATGATTTATAATCTTTCGTCAAAATATATTTTCTTGTAAAGTCAAATACAATAAAGTTTGGGTCCCCTGAGCCTCCTTTTAGCTGGCGAATAATGCTCATCACCGAATTTATCATTTGTCTTTGGCCTTTGGAACAGGTGTACCAAATTTAAGAGTTTTATCTCAAAAACTGTGGCTACTATCGCGATACTACAGACAGATTTTTTTTATAAAGTTATGCCTTTTCATTATAATTCGTCGAGATTCATCCAGAAATGCAATAAAGATCTTTTATTTTTTTTCCCTGAAATTGTACCTTTTTTTCTTCTTTCAGTCATTGTATCTCTTCTGGTGGTACCACATTCACCATATTTAATGTGTCACCTTATATGTTGTTGAAAATTTTAATTGCCAAATTTGGAAATTCTCCCATTAGTATTTTTTGAGTTATCGTGGATACACACATACACACACCCCCATCAACACATCCACACATTCACATATTCACACACACACACACACACACACACGAATCAACAGACATTATTCGGAAAATAATCAGAATGGACTCAGGAGGGTCAAAAGTATACAGGGTGTCTCATAAAGAATTGCATCGATCAATATAGGGAAAAGTGCGCACCAGAAAATTTTGAAAATTTAGGAAGCCACTAACGGCAGTGTGGTCAATCCAACTAAAATAATTACAAGCATCTGGCACTTCCGGTTATATCGGAAGGCGATACCAACTTGCTTATTTTAAATGAAATACCCTATATATTTTAGGGATTTCAAAAAGAGCATAAAATACTGAGTCAAAAATATGTAGAAAAAATTCACGATTACTATACTTCCTTATTTTAGGTATAAGAAATTAATAAAGGATATGAATTCTGCGATTCGAATCATTTTTTTATGCAAAAAGTATCCGACCTAGTATCCGTGATTCGAATCATTTTTGATGACTCAGATCCGTAATTCGAATCCATTTTTAAAGGATTCGTACCGAGCTTTGACCCAGGTTAACATTTCCAGACTATACAACCGTGTCTTCACTCTAGCGACTAAGCCTCTAATATCTTGCTAATAGGGAGAAATGGTACAGCACAATTTGTTCCACTTTTCAAAACAAATTATATACGATCTTCTTGTTCCAATCTGTTATTTTGATTGTAATAGTATGCTCTGATTGGTTTTGTTTGATTATTTTCGGTATGGTTTCAGTCAATTCTGCATCAATTATAGATTAGAGAAATGTTTTGTCGATTCCGATTTTTATATAACCTATTGAATAAATATATTTGTATATGAGCGATGTAGTATTGCTTGGCCTTTGATAACATTTTTGTTGCTGAAATCTCAGGTGACCGTAGGGCACAAAGAAATATCGCAGAATTGTAAAAGTTTATTGTTTTAATATCTTAAATTGATAGCTCATCCAATAATTTTTGTAATGCTTTATAGAGAATAATATACCGTCATCCTGTTTAATATTTTATGGACAATTTTACAAATCTGGCGTTAAACCCGAATAGATCCTCCAGTTCTCCACTTAAATTTTTGACCTAGATAGTCCTGAAAACGCGCAGACTTAATATCGTTTTAAAAAAAGTAATACTTGATATTGAAAGCCGTATAACTCATTGCTTAATAATTAATTTGTTTATAAGTTTTGCTAAATTAATTATAAACTGGTTTCAATTACAATTCTTTGAAAAAAGTTCTAGTTGTGCATTAACTTGTACTTCTTCAACATACTGTTAACTATTGTCATGCCTTCGTACCTAAAGAATATTTTTTTTAATCAAATACTTAACGTATAACACAAAATTGCTAAGGACACATAATTACTATTTTAATGTAAAGATTTATTACATTAGTAATAACAATGTACCACTTTTACTACGCCAATGACCACAACTTAGTAACATGGCATAACTTAAATTGGATTAAATAAACTTAATCAAATATTTCAGGTTTCCAGTTTAATTAAGGTTTTTTTATTTAAGCCTGAAGCCAAATTTATGTTAAACTTTCAGATCTTTGTTGCTACTATGACTTCTTAATCCAAATTAATGTTTTACTGCAACGTACTGCTAAAGTTTATGGAAATAATTCTTTGATGCGATGTGCTTTCGCAGCTTTATACGCGAAACACACAATTTAAAAATGTAATTTTACTTAGGAAATATGTGTTCTGTGGTAGCAAGTCATAATTCTTTTGTATTTCAAACATAATGATTTTGATCAAAAATGGAATAGTACTTTAATAGCAGTGAAAACATAGAAATTGCCGGCCCCAGCAATCCGCATTTATGTGAATCATTGCTGATACTTGCAGAATAAAACTATATACACATGCTAGCGGCGGTCTTACGTACTCTTTAGGCATGTCAGATTCTTGAGCATAAAAATCTTTGAGGCGCCAAACAGTAAGCTGCCCCAAATTATCCGGCCTATGAGCACATTTTCTAGCTAAAAAAATAAAAAATAAATTCCCTCTTGGACTTGAACCTAAGGTTCCAAGATTAGCAAACCAATGCCAAACCACTGTACCATCAGTATCACCAACAAATTATATACTGTAATATATATGCAATAATGTGTTGCGCAACAGGCTGAACTCTTTATATACTAATCAGTTCTGCCAACTACTGGCAATGATAAATTTGCCGGAGTCGGTAACAGAGCCGGTTCAAAAAATAAATACAGAATGTCTAAACACATAAGAATTATTGATATACCAAAGTGGACTGCAATAAAAGTTAGAAAAACTAGGAGTGTGGTAATATAATACGATCCTCAAATATGTTATAAATATAATTTTAACGTAATTTTACCAAACACTATTTATTTAATTGTAAAATGAAAATGTTTAAAATGAGGACTAGCTTCAAACAATGCATATTGCTGGTTGTATAGTGACGTAATAGGGAAATATGGGCACGCATTCAATTAAAACCTTGACGGCAGCGTTACACGCCTCTTTTGGCAACCACTGTGGGCTGTGTTTTGACTTCATTGTTCAGGCTTGACAGTTTCCCTATTACGTCACAGCCATTAGAATAGCTTAGAAATTTGTGGCAGTATCTGATCGTTTAAATTGAGTTTAAAGTTTATGACTTTTTTTACTATGAGACGTTATTTAAAGAAAATAAGAAAAAATACGGGTCAACTATTTTTACGTGTAGATGTTATTAAAATAATAAAAAAAGAGTCCACTCGCCTATTAAATCGGCGACTTGCAAGTTACTCCCTCAACCACTGGGTTCTTACATCCAGTTACTATAGGAAATCACTGAAGTGTCGTTTATAAGATGTTTATTCAAAAATCTCCGTTAATATTTATTAACGTGTTAGTGTCAAAAGAAATCTCATTGTCTATAAACAAATTTCCATGGTAGGTATGTTTCAAAACGGGAAATAGAAACAAAATTTCAACAGTTTTAAACCGTAACCTTTTTCATTGGAAAAAGAGTTGAAAAACATATGCAAAGTTCATACATATGCAAGTTCATACGCAAATTATTCCAAGCACACTTGATTTTAATATTACATACCGCATTCTATCATTATTACAATAGAAGTTACATATTTTACATGCATTTGAAATGTAGTAATAATAATATTCATTTTATTTATTCGAACATGCAACTGCTGACATATATTTGTATTCACCATTTTAAGACGTTTGAGTTCACATGTAGGAAATATTTTTTTAGGCTATCCTTAACCCTCTTGGGTATTTTTATACAGCACTAGAGAAAATTCGAAATGGAACAAATTGAACCGCAAATAAAATCGTCCCCGATCGTCGATGCTACTTCTTTTCAAAGATCGACATTTAAATAGATGTAATAGATCATAAATTTTACTACGAGTAATAGGTAATATTGTAGTTTGACAAATAACAACTACAAGCACCCTGGAAGAGAATTTGCAATTAAAAATTTAGAAAAAGTTACGTACGGTTATATCTTTTCTCGTTTTGTATTAATAAATTCTCTCGAGGTGAAAATTTCCTCAATAGGATGTAAGATCATTGTCGCTGAAAGTAGCCACTAAAATTCAACAAATCATGATAAAGTATTTTCTTGTACTTTAGTTGTATGTGATTTGAAACTTGTAAAGTGAACAAATTTATTGTCATTGATATTTGCATTAATTTTCAGCATATTTATTTTATTTTAATTTATAAAATTTACACTATTAATGTGTTGTACTGGATAAAAGTGGAAAAACAAAGGCCGTAGACATTATGGAGAAATGGGAACATCAGGTAGAGCAGCCTAAGAGCCCTAACAACTATACGTTGGGATATACTGTTATTTTTGAGAAACGTGTTTGATTACTTAAATACGTACGATGATTCTTCTTTAAATTTTAATACTGCGAACAACATATCTGATTTCATCTTAACTCAGATTTTTCAAATTTAACTTGTTATTTTTTTTATTACTGTTGATTTTTTAATGTTGAAATATGCTGACAATTAAATATTGGGGCAAGCATAAACGGTATTTGATATTTAAGGTACCAATGAGCATCTAAGACATGTACAAGTAGGCACTGACAATACAGTGGGCACTTTGACTTGACAACTTAGGAGGCCGTTCGAAATTTCGTAATGTCGTTCGTAAATTGTCGGTGTAACACTCCGAGTGCACTCTACTTTAACCACCTCGATGAGCACGTTAAATTTCACTCGTCATACGCAGATGAGCTCACAGCTAAGATATTTCAAATATATTTGTTTTGCGATGGGCATTGAATATTTCAATTTCAAATAAAATTTAAAAAAATAATTGTGGTCGATACGTAAAATATTACAGCCTGTAGATACTCTGTTCTGAAAGATTGAAATAGGAAAATAGTGTTGTATGATAAGCAAATCGAGCAACGCAAGTAAATTTGTGAGGTCATTAGCTGGATTGATAAAAATAGGGACCACTATAGCAATAGTCAATTATTCTTGGCTTCAGAAAAAGACTTTTCAGGGTTTTACCTCAGAAACTTGTAATCAGAACAATGGATATTTAAACAATAACTAACATTTCAAATAACGTCCATGCAAAAATATCAAGAAATGCATGATAGCCACATCAAGAACAGAAACAGTAAAAAAAGTAACTAACTTATACCAAACTTTACCTTTTGCGTTCATAAATCAGAGGAATTAAAAGATCATGTGAAGTTATATCTAATACCTAAACTTATATAATGCTCTAGGTTAATTTCGAACACACTTCAGAACTCAAATGTCATTCACAGTTTGTATTGTCTTTATTTTGTTGTAGCCAGTATCTCGTTAACTTTTTTGAAAGAATGGGACGCGGTAAAGATACTGATAAAAATTTTCGTGAAATTATTATCCGGCAATACGGTGTAGGTGCCTTCATTTTTAACGCTATATGAAGAACATACAAACAACTACAAAATAGAAAAAAGCGTTCAAATACCATTTACAGTTTTTGAAATAAAAGACTTGTTAATTCATTCTTTGAACACCCTCTACACATATATAGTTTTGCAAGTGGAATCATTTTAAATTATATATTACATTGTAATATATAATTTCGTAAGAATGTATTAATTGAATATGAAACATAATTTAAATGAAAAACATTATTCCCTTTCACTGACGTAGGTATTCATTCCAAACGGTGAAATATCCTGTTAAATGTATATGAATGCCCTTTCATGGTTTTGCTCTTTTTATAAAGCGTTTTGTATAAGTTATGCAGATATATTTAAAAACTTTAGACGTTTTGCTGACATGAAGCAGGTGTGCTTGTTTATAATTACCTGCATTTAAATAGAGTACGTTTTTGAAGAGTAGAACAATACATCTTTACTGATGCTTTAATAATATGCGATTTATGAATACCTACAATATCAAATTTGTGGATAAACATACTGTAGTTAATAATTGCGCAAAAACCACTGTTTTCATACCGTATATGTCGGCAAATAGTCTTTGTGTCAAAACTGAAGTTGCTTTTCCTATTGTGTCAGACTCCTATTGGCAACAGATACATATTCAACAATATATAGAGATTACCTTGAAAACTAGTGGAAAAGAACAGAAAAGGTATTATAGAAATTAAAATGTCCTTACAGAATGGACGACCTAGATGTTTTATCTAATTTTTCAGTAGTTAGGTAGGTAGTTAAACAGCGGTAGTTCGATAATAAAATGTTACCTTAAGGAAAAATTTGTACATTGTATTAACAATAATATCCGTGATATAAGAAATACACTTACTATAAAACTAAATTACATTAAAGATAGTTCGACAATTGCGTATATGAACAATTTTCAGGTTGAAAAATATAGAATGTTGTATAAACCTAATATCTATTTCTTTAGCTGCCATTGGGAGAACAGAACATTTAACTGAAAACGGATTTATTTTGGAATTTCCATTAATTGTTAAGATCTGCATTCGTCACCATATTAAAAAGATACTAAGAACACTTTGCACGTTCATTTCTTATTTAGGCACTGGACAATTTCCGTGCGTCCAGGGCCGGCACATAGGGTAAGAGACAATAGAAATCATTTTGCACGGAACTAAAATACATACCTCGAATGTCTTAAGATTTCATGAAATCTCCTGTACTGCGTTCAAGGCATTAGTGTATTACAGTATAACTACCTTTATTTTTCAGGATACGAAAAAAATTACATTAAAAGAACTGCTTGGAATGCAGGTTGTGCCTCCTTATTAAATATTAGAAATGTGAATTTACTTTGTTGGAATTGCCCGTTTTTAAATAAATTGGTATATTATTATGAATTCTTGTGTAAAAAAAAGGTGCAGTTCCAACAAAATAAATTTATATTCCTAAAGTAGGCACAAATTGCATTCCAAACAACTTTCTTTAATGGAATTGTTTCATATGTTTTAAAAATAAAGGTAGCTTATTAGTGACGATTTGTATAGCATCGTTTCAACTATTTTTGATATGTCATAGTTTTACACTAAGCATGCCTGATTCCCGAAGTGCCATTCCAAAACTCGAAATTTTGTTGTCCATTGTACCTCTTGTTATATCTATCTTGGAACACAGTATACATGCCGCTGCGTCTGATACAAGCAGTAAAACATTTTCACTTTTAATACCAATATTACACAAAGCATTTACCACTGTTACCTCAACTGTTTGCGCATTGGTTTGCAACACCTATTTACTACATATTAACAGTGGAGGTGTACTCTAACACTTAAAGTACGCATAATAATAACTGTACCTGAGAGCCATAACGGGTTGTTGAAATCTCCCAAAATGAGATTATTCGTTTAGTCATCTGCTATGTTCATCAGAATTCAACAGGGCCTTAGTATGAGATAGCTAAGTGTTTAATTTTGCGGAGAATATGGTTTAAGTCTAAATGAAATCCTCTAGCTGCATTTTGCTAAAAACTTTATTTTGTGATAACCCGTTATGGCTCTCAGGTACAGACAGTAATGATTTTATGTTCCTTAAGATTCATGGTTTTCTTAGCACAAATCCACACGTACTAATTGTTCATATCCTCCATGATATTGTCGGCATAGTCCTCGCGCCCGTCGTCTACGCAATGCGATGTTTGTAGATAAACTAAATAATGGATACGATCTAGATCTCGCTGCGCACACACAGCTACTGTTCTTTCGTGTTGGAAAGATAAGTCGGTCAGGAAGTCGGTCCGGGTATTCACGGAAATTGTTCGGTGTCTGCTTATTAGCTCTACGTAAAAAATATATAAATAATACAAATATAACTAAATGCACGTAACAAAAGTTTGATAGCCTGCTATTCGTAAGGTGGAGTGAATTATTTACCAAAACCTTTCCAACTTTATGCGATTAAATTTGTGCCTCGTACTGTATGAAACGATTTCATTAATTAATTTATAAATATGTAAATTTGTCGACTTAAATGTCATGTCAATCAAGTAATTCTAAATATCATATGGAGTTTAATTGTACATTTATATTAATTAATAATTTAGTATCGGGGATACCAAATTGAACTTCTAGTATCTTGATATCTACTCGCATTATACAATGAATCTTTTATAGAACTCATCATTTATATTATAATATTTACATGACTGACAGGCGAGTATCTTAAATGAATTTGTGATTCACAGAGTTAAATTTCAAATCTGAAATTTTACGAACAGTTACGACCAAAGATAAATTTAATATAGGAAATCCGATACGTAATTTTTTTACAAATAATAATTAAAATATTTTAAAGAAATAAAAAAATTCGAAACGAACATTAAATAGGCCTAAAAATATCATACAGGTATTTTTTAACAATATTTAAGCCGCACTTATTCTTTATCAAATAGTGTAAAACTATATACACTGTGATTCACTTTTCATGAGTACACCCTTGTATCTCAAGAATTATAAACCGGAATAATTTCAAATTTAGTGGTAACTATAGATTCAAAAGATGATTGTTTTGATATAATTAACTTTAATATCATTGGCGTATGAGTCTGTGGGGAAAATTGAGGTCGATATTTCAAAAATTATATTAGGGATTTTTTTTATCAAATTTTTGATTTTAGATTCGTTTTCAGCATCATCAAAAACCCTCTCATAACAAGTTTGAATAAAATATTCCATTGACTTTACGAGATACGTGCTCTTAAAATACACTAAATAGGCCATGGGAACAAACGCTGTGACTACTGTGACTTTTGGTAAAGTTATTTAAAGTAATAGTAAGTTTTAAATTATTTAATTAATTTGTTTTTTTTTATTTATTTTTTTTGTATTAGGAGGTTTTTGATGATGCTTAAACCGAATCTAAAATCAAACTTTAAAAAAAAAATCCTAATACGGATTTTTTTTTTTTTGAAAAATCGGCCAGAATTTTTCCTATAGATTTGTACGCCAATGAACGACATTAAAGTTGATTACGTCGAAATAATCACATTTTCAATCCATACTTACCATTCAAATTTGAAATTAATCCGGTTTATAATTCCTGAGATACAAGGATGTACTCATGAAAGTGAATTACAGTGTATATATAAATTATATAAAAATGGCGCTTACGCTTTTGTAAATAATTTGCTTATTTTGAAAGTACCTTAGTTAATAACAACAATATTATAATCGAGCACCTATGAGCTGCATATTAATTTGAATTATGCAAATGTATACTGTAAAACATGTTATTATTAGTGATTGCAAAAAAATACCATAATCGGAATTGCATTGGACTTAGTTATAATTCATGGACATGACTGTATTTACCTAAATTTCGCAAAAGGTGTATTGAAATAACAACTTTACCGATATCCACCATATGAATGGTGTCTGTAAACGTATGTCCCTTTTATATGACCACCCTGTACAAACCTGTAATATTATATGCTTTAGAAAAACCTGTTTTTGTTGAATAAGATACTATTTTTAAATTTCTGTTTACTAATACAATATTTGAAGTCGCAAATCTTGTTCTAAAATAATCTGTAGACTATTTCATTAACTTGTTCGCCGTTTATAAAATTTACTACATGTATGATACCTATATCAACTTTATTAATGTTATTGAGCGGCACTTAACAAATAACAAACTTTTTATCTAGCATAAGCGCAAAGATTAATAGGATTCTTAGGGCAATTTCCTAAAACTTCAACTGTTCCTCAGGGCTCCATTCTCGGACCGCTCATGTTTATTCTGTCTATTAATGATATTGCTGTATATTTGGATGTAAATTTTCTTTTATATGCGGATGATCTAAAGATATTCTGTGAGGTTAAATCTTCTCTAGAGCCTACTAAGCTGCAGAAAAGCCTCGAACAAATAAATTTATGGTGCTTTGATAACCATTTACTCGAATATTTATCTGTCATATGGAGTCTAATATACTCCACTCACATTACCTCAATTGAGAAAGTTGAACGGAGCTTTTTTAAATCAGCAACATTTTGCCCTAGACAATATTTATCCACCAAGAGGTACCCCGTAATATGTCTTTTATAATAAATTTAAAATGTATAGTCTAATTAAGAGAGGCGCTATGCATTCTGTTATTTTCCTATATAAAATTGTTCATAATAAAATAAACTCTGCAGATATAATAGCATTACTTGACTTTCATGTGCCTAGACTAAATGGCCGAAATAATCACTTACTTTGCGTGAAGAACCATAGGACAAATATTTGTAAATGTTCCCCAGTGTATTAAATAGTGACTAACTACGATAGTATTGAATTTCAGCCTGAAATACTCCGTTGTAATATAAATGATATTAAAACAATATGGCTTATTTAATTATTTCAACTACTGTGTGTTTTTAATTAATTATTGTAATATAATAATCCAATTTTGTATTGTATTGTAATGTATTGGTGTATTGTATTGTATTGTATTGTATTGTATTGTACTGTATTGTATTGTATTGTAACGTAATGTCTTGTATTGTATTGAAATGTATTGCAGCGTGTTATATTATATTATTCTTAAGTAATTTGAAATCTGTTTACCTTTCTCTTTTTTTATTTTTTGTTAACAATTCATTTTACTGTGTAAACTTATCGTGTAACATGGTTTTTTCAACCCTAGAATATTTAACTTAAATAAATAAGTAAATAAATTAAACAAGTTGGATAAACACCGGTTATTGAAAGGTTACAATAATTATGTTTGAAATGAAAATGGATTTGAGTAAAAATTTTCTTCAAATTCTTAATAAAATTTCTTACCCTTAAAAATAATTCATAGACTGGATTAAATACAAAGATTTAAATGTCCGGAGAATGCTTTCATTTATGTAATATTTTGTTCGTTATATAAATTCGTAGTCTTATTCTCAACCTTCCTTTTGACAATACGAAATTCTCTCACAAAAAAATTATATAATCACATGTCAAGTAATTTAATTGACTATTCAATCAAATCAAATGCATAACCTTAATTATATTCTTCTCTATTAAATACCTATTTTTTTGTAATTCAGCTTATAGAACAAGCCTGTATTCCATTGATCAATATTTTAAATTTATGTGTCAAACATTTACTCATGTAATCGAATTAATTGAAAATGTATGAGTGGAGTGTAATAAATTATTGATGCTTTTTACTAGAAGTGAATAATATATTCGATAAAGTCCCTTTATTTCTATCCACCACTAGTCGTAAGAAGAGAAATTTTCAATAAATCATCGATAGGCATGCATTATTTATATCGAGAAATACATACGGTTCTAAAAAGAAAAATAGTAACACGCTGGTATGATTTTCAATTTATGTTGTGTAAAAAGGATGTGACAGTAATGTTTACTTCACATCGAGTAGATTCTAATAATTCTGTACCGAAGGAAAGGACTGGCAGTCACCGTAATTTGTGTTAATATGTACTGTACAGGGCTCTCAAATAAGATCCTTAAAATTGAAATTCTGACAAAGACAAGATAGAGGAATGGTTTGGCAGACCTGGGTATTTTGTATGATAACTTCAAACCTATTTTAACCTCGATTTTAACCAAGTCGCAGAAACTTGTGAAAAACTAAGTTCAGTTTTAATCATTTTCAGTCAAGCATATACTATTAAGTGGAATGAAAAATAATATCAACTGAAAATTTTTGCTAATTATTATTTACTAACTTTTACAAATCTTATCATAGATAAGTATAACATATATCTTTTTAAACAATTATTTTCCTGGCTATTTGCCAAAACGCTGAAACTTGGATTACAAAAAAGATAATATGCACATTATGTTCAGTACAACTGACTCAATAATGTTATTTTTAATTTCAACAATTCTGTCTAGTAAAACCAAAAATAAATAAAACACAAGGTACTCACCAGTTGACACTCACTTTAAAAAACTTTATAATATCTACCGACACGTGCTTCTGTTTGCATTGCTTCCTAGCCGGGAAAATAATTGTTTAAAAAGTTATATGTTATACTTATCTGTGATAAGATTTGTAAAAGTTAGTAAATAATAATTGGCAAAAATTTTCAGTTAATATTATTTTTTCATTCCACTCTATATTTTAACTTTTACCAAGAAGAGGAACTTAATTGGTTTTTAAAATATACTATTAAACATATTGAAAATCTAAAAACATAATGCAATTATTTTGTTCACGATAATTATTTATTTATTTATTCAGTACATAAGAGGTTACAAACCCAAATAGTACAAAATTGATGTAAATAATTATATTAACGATCCATAAAAATTAAATTAAAACTAAAATATGCTAAAAATTTTACAGTATTTTAATTGAAGGAATTTTTGTATAAAAATAAATAAGGAAATAACAATCTAGAACTGCAAATCGCATTGACAAAATTTTGTCAACCGCTCAAAAGTAATGTTAAATATCAATATCATTAGATAATTTATACTTTGGCGTTAACGATGCTGCATTGAATGTTGCTCATATGTTTTGTTATGATGTTCAATATACATTAGCTCTTGATTTCTTGTGGTGTAAGATGGTATCCGTAGAGTGAAATATTCCTTTAATTTTTGTACTTTATACATATTGCTTACGATCTCGAAAGAAAAAGTGATCTCTTTTATAAATCTTCGTTTTTCTAGTGAATATAAGCTAGTTACATGTATTATATCATTGTAATTAAGCTCATTATAGTGACACATTTAATTTATATAAAATAAATTTGACAAATTTATTTTGTAATTTCTCAATCCTATTTATATTATTCCTGTATTTTGGATTCCAGATTACTGAACAGTATTCCAAACCACTAACTACTAATGATCTATACAATCTTAAAATTGCATTTAAATCGGCACAGTGCATATGGATAAATCCACACATCTTATATGTCTTTTTTATTTGTTTGTCAATATGTAGATTAAAACTTAAATCGCTAGTAGATGTCACTCCTAAATGATCTATAGATTTACACGAACAAGATCCACTCCATCTATGACATAACTAAATAATATTGAAGACTTCTTCTTGCAAAAAGTTAACGTTTCACATTTATTTATATTTAATTCCATTTTATTATTTACACACCAGGTTAATATTTTATTTAAATGTTTTTGCAATATTTGACAATCGGAATAACTTTTATTTTAATAAATATTTTTAAATCATCGGCGAATAATAGTGCTTTGCATTCTAATTCTAATAATACATCATTTATAAATATTAAAAATAAGAGTGGACCTAAGTGAAAACCTTGAGGGATGCCAGACGATGGTGAAAATTGAATTGAACTATAATTTTCTATTTTGACCATAAGAGTTCTATCATTTAAGTGACTTCCAGACCACTGAAGAAGAGATGTACCAAGACCTATGTCTTTGCATTTTTGTAACAGGATGGTATGGTCCACCCTATCGAATGCTTTTTTAAAATCAGTGTAAATAGAATCTAGCTGCATTCCCTCTTCAATAGCTTTGGTAATGTGATTACTATAAAGGGTCAAATTTGAACAAGTTGACTTTCCTGTTAGATAACAATGCTGTTCAGGAACTATTGTTTTTTTTCAATTTCAGGGAATAGTTTAATTGTTACTAGCGATTCGAATATGTTGGCAATAGAACACAACCCAGAAATTAGTCTGTAATTAATAACATTGTTTGCATCGGCTGACATAAAGAGAGGCGTGAGGTAGGCACGCTTCCATAAAGGAGGGAATTTTTCTTCAATCAATGAAGTAGTTAATAAAGTACTTAAAAATAGAGCCAGTGATGGATTACACATTTTTACAAAATAAAGGGATATATTGTCTGGTCCTGCACTCTTGTTACAGTCAAGAGATGCAAGCTCGTCAAAAACTTCATCCGTGCTAAAATGTAATTTACAAATATTAACATCTGAATAAGAGCTACTTTTGACGCTATGAAAATGGGCATTATTAGTTGTGTAGACTGATTAGAAAAATTGAGCACATTATAAGTCAGTACCAATTCTATTTCTTTCGTTTTTAAGCAGTTTAGAAAAATATATATTTTACACACGTGTGCACTTTGTATCTTATAAAAAGAGTTAAACTTTGCTGTTAACCTCATAATTATTATACCGGTGAGACGACTTATTCTGATTTGTACATTGAAATAAAAAAAATATTTTTCACCGTACTTTTAGAAAGGCACCTAAATAATTTTCCTTCTTTATTATAAAAATTAGACCTGTCAAATATTTCATACGTTTAATTTTATGCGCTATATATTTCTAGTTCCTGCGATATTGATTTACGATCACAAGTTTATATCTTTTGTATAACAAGTATTTGCTTTCTCTTCTTGATCAAATAAACAAAGGATTATTTGATAAAATATATTTGTTGTAGTTTAGCGAAAGGGGGAATATATATAACAGTTTAAAATGACATATATAAATGTAGAGATGATGTTACAGTAGAAGCGGCTAAACGAATTTTATTTTTATAAATAATACAAAAGAAGCAAGCAACACTTGGTTAAAAAATATCGGGGATTTATATTTTTCTGCTTTCTTTAAAATTGGATTAATATTTAACAATAATGACACTAAATTACAGAATGTAATGTAATTAAAGCCATATATTAGCAAATAAACATGACCCATATCAATGGCATTTGTAAGCAGCTACATCAGAAAATATGCCATGTAGATAACCAATGTTATAATATTTGCTAGAATTCCATTTTCCTATAAAAACAAGACGAAATTTGCAACAGAACTGGTGACAATACAGCTGAAGTCAATATCTGTCATGACATATTGGTACCGATTATCACTACGTATCTGAAAATACTCCGTTTTCAGTAATGAAGTTATGAAGCACAAGTTACATGAGGATATCACGCATCTTATGTGAACTATGGTGTGCTATACTCCAAGGGTAGTATGCTATAATTCTACATAGATTGAGCAAACCTATAAATTCGGAACTGAAATTATGATAACTTTTTCTCACTTTACTGATGAAAAAGTGTCCTCTACAAGATACAGAATATCATCGAAACTAAAAATTTAGTCATTAGACAGAGGAACGCGAATATAACACTATTTTGCACAGAACTTTTAGTTGTTTTTTATATATACTTCGTTCTTTATTCAGTTCATTTAGTTACGCCGATGACTCGATGAGGAATAATTACCGCTGTCTGTAGCTGCGTCATGTATATATTTGTTAGAAATATGGTACAATTCCCTTTTGGTTAAAGAGAATTATACAATTTTATTGCAAAAAATGTAATGTAAATTTTAGGCGGAAATCTCCTTCACTGAGAGAATTACTCCATTGCCTTATAAGGTAACTAACAATTATTTTTAATACGAACTTTTTATATCTATTAATGGTTTGTGCCTTTTTAAGGTCTCTAAATAGTCTTAAGCTAAATTGTTTACTTTGATTGTCTAATCGATGTCAATCAGAAGTTACAATGTCTACGTCTGTCATCAACTAAAAAATGTATCATGTATTGCAAATTACTAGTTGGAAGAAAAAAGAGAAAAACTGGGGACAAACCATTATATACTTTTTATATCAATTGAGAAACTAGGATTTCTGATATTTCCCATCTGAGTGATACTTACATCTAAATATATTTCTTTCGTAATAAATATATCGAAAATTTTTAATATATTAATTTATATTTCAACAGGCTGACTATTGGGGTGGACCTCGATCCTTAAACACTAAGTTAGTACTTTGTTAAAATAATTTTGTTATAATAAAACGATCTGTGAGGATAAAGACAAAAAAAAACCTTTCCGATTCAACACTATTTACCACACGTTACCGAAATTAAGTTTTAAGTAAACATAAAAAGCACATAAGAGCAGTAGGAATTTAGAATATTTTTTTTAATCCGCCTTTTTATTAATTACTTTTATGTGTAACTAAAGTAATATTAACAAAGACATTTTTACTTCATCCGTGCACACCCTGTGTAATGTAATTCAAAATGTGAATACATAGTTAAAGGTTCAACATTTTTATAAAGATATACTTTTTCATAAATTAATAAATAAAAAAAGTTCCGCCTTCAGAGCTCCTTCCCAGGACACCCTGTATGCAATCTAGTAATAAAACTTCTTTATATTTAACTACTCCCTCAAACCATTTAATTTTACAAGGATTCCCTAAATGTATTGAAGGCAAATTCTGAAGAATTAGAATTTAATAACGGAAAATAAATGAGAGGTATATATTAAAGCATTGCCGTTACATTTGAGGGAGTGGAAGTGATATTTAACCTTCTTACAGATATTAAAAGCCTACAATGTTCTATCTTGGTCCTTGCTCTATGGAAAAAGCACATTGCGGCACGGGAATATTGCATCAAGCAATCCGAGTGACAAATGATATGTAGGAAACCAACCGCCTATGACTAGGCAGCAGAGAGTAATGGTTTTAATAATCACGAGAACAATGAGCCGGTATTCCTGTGCGAGTAACAAAGTTATATACCGGGCTAGATTGGAATTACGAACATATATAAATCTCCCTCTATTAAAGAGTTATGTGCGTCAAGTGATGCAATGTATGAACTGCATAAAGTAGACTATAAACTATTTAGCGAATTCTTGATAGTCATTTTCATTAACAATTTCATTGTATACGGAAATTGCTTGCAGGAGCATCGCGGAAATATTTAGAAAATAGTGTTTTATGCCATTATTGGAAAACAGGTTTAGCGTTTATGCTGCATGTAGCGCTGATGCCACTAAATAAAACTTGAAATCAGAAGAAGCTTTTTTATCTAACGAAAACAAAACAAACATGAAAACTACAGTTACGTGAAAATACGTCATGTGTATCTCTCAAGAGGAGTGATAAGACTACTCATTTTTGTTAGTCAAGTAAGGGTATTTATGTAAAAGGATTGAAAGCGATGAACGGAAATTCCTTTACTGCGGTCATTTATAAATTTTTAAATTGCAGGTTATATCAAGTTGAATTAAAAGTATCACTGTTACAAAACCCCAACTGTAACTTTAAATAATTATTATTAGGACTGTCAAAAATGTTCCGTGAGACAGTGGCGTACGCGAAATTAACTAATACGAGAAACAATAAACCATTTATAACAATATAAGTAAAACTTACCCCCTTAACTACCTTGATGAACTAGCTTGCTTATCACAAACTGGAGAAGATGCGTAGCCATTTTGCAGCATCAGGTATGTTTCTATGGTTGTCTCCATGAGTGATGTTCGCTTTGTTGAAAACATATTCTTATATTTTGAAAACGACCATTCGACATCTACTGATGTTACGCATACGTAAAATAAGTCTTTGAACGCACTTAACGAATCTGGGGCTGCACCATCACATATTTGTCTTAATTTGGTAAAACCGGTGTCTTTATTTAACACACTTGCGAACTTTCCTTTAACGTGCTCATTTGTTGCGTCACCTATAAGCGTGTAGTAGTAGATTTACTTCGTCCACTATTTGCAGTGACTCCGCTAATGACAACGCGCTAATTTCTAATTTTTTTTTGCTTTCATGTAATGCAATATTTTTTAAAGCTGTTTCAACGGAAATATCTTCGAATTTTGTCTGGCTTTCCTTAATAGCTGCAGCCTCATCTGGATTGAATTGTAGTATCACAGCTTTTATTTGTTGGAAATATTTAGCATAATAAAAAGCTACCTGCAACCATGTTCCCCAATAGCTGCCCATACATTACAGTCTTATTCGACCTCCTTGGACTGCGCCAGACTTTGCCCTTCAGTAATACTGCTAATCTATGGGTTATAACGGGTACATTCCTTCCCTCATCAGTCTAACAGGCAAAGCCGGTGACGGTTTTCATCCATCGCTGCCCATAATTTGACAGTGTTGTGCACGTGTTTGGTTGGATGATAGAATTATCTGGCAGTTTTCTTAAGAGAAAATTTATTATTATTAGTATAGTATATAACGATTATTTAACGATTAAATATTATGGCGGATAAAGACATGAGATATTTATCTAAAGACTTCTTAACTGATTTTATTTAGTTGTATGAAAGTTTTCCGTGTCTTTGAAAAATAAAATCCAAAGAGTATGTTAACAGAAATTTAAAAAGTAACGCATATGATGAGATGGTAACGCTGTGGTATTATATTAAAACCTTGTTAAACAGAGTATAGCCTTTCTTTTTGCACTGTTCATAGTAAATATAAATTATGCATAATGTAGTTTATACATACAACATTAGTTACCATGTATCATTTAATAAGACTTTCGACTCGACGAAAGTCCACGGGCCAGGCAAAGAAATGGGATTTTTTCAACAGTTTTATACCATTAACACAAAGTATTGGACTTCCACGGATTTAATAAACAACTTAGACCGCAAAACATTATTTCATGTTAGTGGGCAATGAAAGTACTGGTCCGTCAGAGACCAAACCTGACGGACCAGACCTGTCATCCAAAGCATGTGTGTAAGACTGTAATGTATGGGCTACTAATGTGTAAGAATCGGCTGTGGTAGTTCGGGAATACCGGGACACTTGCTATGAAATGCACGGAGACGTTTAGGAAATTTAAGAAACACTTTTTTTGTACTTGCTATTAATGTATCCACCTCTGGAAAACCTTTTCGAATAGTTTCTGCCACAAGATGTAAAACATGTACTTTACACGTAACATGTATAAACGTACAACCTTGTTCTTGCAAAGAACGGCCTACCGAACGCATTGTCACGGCGCCGTCAGTCACAAACATCAACACTTGACTTTGTGACAGTTCAAATTTTTCTAACGTCTCCAGCACCACACTGGTAATAGTTTCGCTAGTACACTGGCTTAGTCTTTTGCTAGCTAGTAACAGTGGAACTGTCCGTTTAAGAGGGTCCAGTACTCGTACTATAACATTTAACATAGAATTTTTTTTACAATCTGTTGTCTCATCAACAGATAACCACAGCCGTGTATTTTTTAATTCACATTTCATTTTATTTACCATATCTACTGTACAGTTAGTAGATAGTTACGTTGTGCGACTTAGTAACTTCACCTGGGCATTGTATTTATTCCAGAACTCTCGAAATGGTTGTTTATCGAGTATGTGCAACGGAACATCACAGGCAATCAGCATTAATAGTAAATCAAACATAAACTGTGTTGTCGAAGGCACGCCATTTTTTTATTTTTATGGTATACACTATTTACGTGAAGTCCACAATTACGCTTATCTCAGCACATGAAATCTTTTTCGCACACTTTACAGATTATTTTAGCACCATCATACAATAAATCCGGGAACTCACATATGAATTTATTCACTTTGTCAGCAAATGGCCGTTTTCTACCCTTGCGTACGTCTGCCATGCTTATTATTAAATTAATATCAACAGTACAGTACAACAAATAAAATAAGAACACAAAAACAATATGCAATACGCCCAAGTGACTTAACGTGTACACAACTCGAAAGCTAATAATATACTGGACTGGAGAAAGAGTTTCGCGGTCAAGGTGAATGCCAGCGACAGTAAGTACATCTCTATTCTACGACCATGATACACATAAACGATTTGTAGCTTTAATTATCTGTTAGTAGAATTGAAAGTGAGAAATATTGGGAAACACCGGCCGTAGACTTAAATAACTGTTTATTGTCGTGTTTCGAGAATACTGGTTTGTTGTGAAATCCAGATTATAAAAATAAATACTTTTATTATCGCCTTTCATGAACGTCCGCTACACTTCCCAACATTTAATCATTATAGATAGTTCTGTCCCCACACCTTATCACCGTAAAAACTTTTAATTCCAGAAATTTTATCTGCTAATACTTATTTGTAACATGCTTTCACCTAGTAGGTATTTCACATTACGACTCTCTTATTTACATAGTATTCAATGCATTCTTTTAGCTATGGTAAAAAATGTATTCATTTTTTAATGTGCCACCATCGAAATTATGTTTCTTCAAGGTCAGTCGAAAAGTTTGAGAGTTACTCCCCGCGGGAGCCTGTTTTTTATGTATTTGACAGCCGACTTTAGTATTTGTAAAGGCGGACGCTTGTAATAACTCATCTTTAAAATATGAGTTACGTTTAAATTTCGTTAAGCAATTAATTCTTTTGCCATAGAGTATATCCAAAATCGACGGCCCTTTTATCTAGAGAGCTAGAGAAGGCGTCATCAACTGGAGATATTCGAGTTATACGATATTTGTGAACGGTTTGGGATGACATTTGTATTCAGATTTGAAATCTATACTAAATCTAATTTAACATATTTTTGGTACTAGTTCTAATTTCAAACAGCTACAAATTAAAAAATGTATCTAGGCAAATTTATCATTTTTGAGAAAAATGCTTCTGTTTCTGACCTATGTACGGGATCGTACATAGGTGTAAAACTTTTTTGTCGATTGTAAAAAACAATTTGATACCAAGTATATTCCACTCCCTTACTTATAATAAAGGTTATTTGCTCGGCTATGACATGTAATAATTATTGAATTATGTGGTCAGAAAACGCATAAAATCAATTGGATTAGTAAAACTTGTATTACTCTAATAATTGATAGAGGTTTACTTAGGTCATAAATAAGACTATACAATAAATATACTTATTCGTTTGAGTTTTATTGTTATGGGCATAGAGTCTACAAAAGGTAAACTTCTTTAAATGTTTCTCTTGAGCTATGCGAACGACCAAACTTTATACTATCATATTTCATAAACTTTTCCCACTTTTCTCAAATAGCGTCTAACATTTCATAACAAGTGATTACTAAAATTATTGTTACGAATTTAAAAATGAGAATTTTATATATTACAATAGAAGTGTTATATTAACAAAAAGAAATACCACCTTGAGAAAAATAATATTACAACATTAGCTCATGCATTTTCCGTATATACTACGCATGTCAGGCTACTATGTATTTAGATTTTCTATACCGTGTTCTTATAAAAATAATACAGATATATTTATTTAGAAAATGGATTCCGTAAGTTTTTTTTTTTTCAGAAAGAATATCCATATTTTAATAGTAATTACTGTGGTTTTCAAATTTGATAGTTATTTCGTAGTTCGAAGTTACGAACTACAAAACTTTTTGTTACTATTGTCTGTTATATATTATGTTATGATAAAGAATCAATAGAATGATTTGATATCATTATTTCTAATTGTGTGGAATATTTAAAAACCATTTAACCAAAGAATAATTTCCTTCCAAAATACAACTAAATAGAAATAAATAGACATTATCCTACATTGACAATAAAGGTTTTCAAATATTTGTGTATTGAAATTGACTGCAACTTTTTATATTTGAGTATCCTTTTCTGTCAGTGAAAGGAACTTATTGCTTTGAATGAGTAATCCAGATAAAGCTTTATATCTGATACCACTTTTATCAAATGTATAATTGTTACAGTAAATGTGTTTCCTTTGAGAAAAGCTTTTATGAAGTTAGCGTTGGACGTGTAATCCGTATGCGCATAATCTGTATATATAGACGAAATGATACGAATAGTTTTAAGAAATATTTAGTTTTCATATTCACCTTTCATTGTTCATCGTTTGTTTGGTCTGATTATAATAAAGGAAACGAATTTCTTTTCCGAACGGTTACGGAAATATTCGTTCACTGTTTTTTTTATTCATATTATTTGTTTAAAAGCATCACATGATGGGTGCATACGTGTATTTTCCCAGTAATATACTGGGCAACTACAATTTCATTGAACCTTATCAGAATAATTATTCATGTGGTTGGAAGTACGAAAAAAGAGAAAAAAATGAATCTTTAGATATTTTATAACCATCTGTATTATTTTCAAGTACTGCACTATTTTCTGTTTGTATTTTATCTCTAACATATTAATTTTTATCGATTTTAATGTAAGTTTTACATTATAAAATTCGGATAATGGAAAACCACGGGGAAAACTGACCGGTTGTTGGGCACCGTTTTCCGTTTAGTTTATATTTCAAAATGAATAATAAGAAATAAAATGACTTTTTTTGTTACAGTGAGAATTGTGTACGCGTCACAAGGCCCCGTCTTCATTAATCCAGAAGCTGCACCCGTTGCGATTCAGACTACGGCCGCTAACCAGGGAAATTACGTCACTCAAACTGTCTATGGATTTCTCGATTTTACCACGACAATTGGTAACACTGTCATGGTTTTCTCTCCACAGAGTGCTGCTATCGCACCACCAGGTAATTAGGAAATCAACATAAATGAATTTAGATATTATAATTTAAAACGTCAGCTTATTAAATTTCACTATAATGGGGAAAATTAAATATAGTTCAATTTATAAATTCGAGAAGGCTGGAAGTTGTTTATATAATAAACATTCATTTTATGTATGACGGATACAAATTAAGATTAATATTAGTTTGCAACACTAATATATACTGCTTTTGAAAGGATAAGGATATTAAAATTTTTTTTGCAGTTTGAATATTCTTGGAAATATTTGGCAAAATGTATTTAAAAAAAACATTATGTGAATAACTAGTAGAATTAAATTGACCAAAATAAGATATAGAGTCATTACAATATAGGAACTTAGTGAAGGAATATTATTATCAAGATGATTGTACTGGATATAAGAGTATTTTAAATATTTACTAAATAATATAAAAAAGGGAAAGAAAAATAATAGTAATACCTATACTAAATCTTATAAGCGATTAGATAGTAGCCAGTTTTTGATTTGTTTCCGGAATATAGTTATATTCAAAGCAGTTTTAATATTTGTCAGAATTCTGTTGTATATTTGTGTGGCATAATATGTGAAACATCTTTCGAATTGAGCCGTTGTATGTTTAGGCACCGTGTACAAATCACGATTACGTGTCGGACGCTCGTGAATATCACTACCTCTTATTAGCTTATTAAAAAGGTAAGTGGGTAACTGAACATTTCTAATTTTATAGGTCAGACAGGACATGTGATATACAGATCTCTCCTCCAAATTAAGCCATTTGATTTGCGAAAAAGTAGAAGTCAGGTGCTCAAACTTACGTAGGTTATAAGAATATTTAAACAACTATTCTGTATTTTTTATACAGTGTTTCTGTCTTTTATTGTAAGAGCCGACCAGTACACCACGTCGCAATAAGCAAGGTGAGACAAAATAAGGGAATCGCAGAGCAACAATTTCGTATCACTTTTCAAAAGTTCCTTGTGCATATAAAGCATTTTAAGTTTGCTCAATGATTTTTGCACAAGATTACAAACATGACTACCGAATCTAAGATTCGTATCCAAATATAAACCTAAATTTTTGCACTGGCTAACTGGTTTTAAAGACTGGTCATTTATTTTTATTACAAAATCTGGATGTTCCATTAAATTATAACAATTTTTTCCAAAAATCAAAATTTCGGTCTTTGACTCGTTTAAAATTAGACTATGGGAATTGGTAACATGAACCATTACTTTTAAGTCATTATTAATATGGCAAGCTGCAATAGAACTAGCCTCCTGTATAAAGGAAAAGTATAACTGTGTATCGTCCTCATATTGGTGAATTTTGCAGTGATTTAAGTATAAATAGAAGTCCGCAGTGTAGATATAAATAAGAATAGGGCCAAGTATTCTACCCTGAGGGACTCCCTGTTTAACAAACTGATACCACGAAGCTGAATTATCCAGGGTGACTCTTTGTCTACGGTTCGTTAGATAGTAAAAAATAAAATTGCGCTGTCGCCAAGTCCAAAGTATTTTAGTTTCTTTAATAAAATAGTGTGATCTAAGGTATTAAAAGCTTTGCTAAAATCAAACAATATTAAACAAGTACTTAGGTCTTTGTCATTGACTAAAATGGCATCTGTAACATGAAGCAAAGTAGTTGTGCTGTATACTTCTCTGAAACCTGACTGATATTGGAGTAGTATAAAATTCCTTTTCAGATGATCATTCAATTGTTCACGTATGATTGTTTCTAACACTTTAGATAGAGTTGGTAGTATGCTAATAGGCGGTAATCAGAGAGAGCTAGAGGATTATTTTTGTCTGGAATTGGAGTAACATGACAGTCTTTCCAGACCGAAGGAAATATTCCAGTAATCAGACAAGTGTTTATAATATAAGTAAAATAATCAGATAAATAAGCAAATACATATAACAACATTTTTTGATTTATTTCATTAGAGCCCTTCGCTTGTGTTTTAATCCCATAAATAATTTTTTCTACCTTCTCTGTTGTAACAGCAGTGAAATTAAGCCTATTTTTTAGACTTGGCAATTCGTGATTATACCACTCAAAGGTTAAATCAGTATTGACATTGTTTGTAGGTTGAGGTAAGTTATTAATTAAGTGGTCATTAAACAAATAAGGATCAATATTAGTCACATTGTAATTGCTATCAATAACATTTAAAAATCTTAATAGTTTTCCAAAAAGGTTTTGGGTCAGTTTTAAATTTATATTCCAAAAATGCTTTCTTTCCGGCTCTAACTGATCGACTTACTAAATCTCCTTATATTCATTATGAGCCTCAACAGTTTTCAATATTTTATATTTTGAAAAGGCTTTATTTTTAAGTTTAATCATGAATTTAATATTAGGAATAAGCCAGGGTGCAGGCTTCTTGGTAACTTTTACGGTTTTCAAGGGAGCATGTATATGAAAAATTACTAATACGTTATTATTAAAAAAGTCTAATATTTTATCAACATTGCTGAAAGAGTATAAATAATACCCGTTTATTAACGTCATCAGATCATTAATAAATGAATAATAATTGAAGTTAGAATAATCCCTATATGTAACGAATTTAGAAGCTCGTTCAAGTTTTACAATTTTTAAATCACATTTTACTATAGAATGATCAGACACATATCGATGACATGGGTTTCACTTACCACACTGTAGTCAGAAATAATTAATAAATCGATAAAAGTGTTAAAGTTACAAATATTACGTGTAGGTTTCGTAACGAGCTGATTTAAACCATATTTTTTCAATTGATTAAAATTTTTTTCCAACGCTTATGTTATTTTTATCTAATAATATCACTATATCAGCAAAAATTTATTTAGAAATTTATTATCTAAAGCTCATTTCCAGTATACTTAAAAAAACTTTTTTTCAGAACCACCTCAACCTGCAAAGGAGGTTTCAACAAACAATGTAATCGAAACAAAACCAGTAATTACGAAAAAAGAGTCAGAAATTAAACCCAGTAAAACACAATTACCTAGTGAAAAGAAACCACCTGGGACTTCCAACAAAATATCTTCTGTCGTCCAGGTCGAGTCTAATACTCCGATTACTACAAAGATAGAAATAAAATCTTCTCCACCAACAAAAATCAACGTGATTGAAGGAAAATTCACTGCAAATGTTCCACATCCACCAATAATTATAAGCAAAGTACAGGTAAGCATACGCTGCACAATTTAAAACAAAAGGCATATTGCAATTATTTACGAAAAAAAACGCATTTCTCACGAAATTAATATTACAATATACTAATCTGCTCTGATGTATTTGTGTTCAAACTATAAAGGCAATGAAATAGATATCTCAAATAGTTCCAGAGATATGTCATTTATTAAAAAAGCATGTTGTAACTTTTCTTTTCGACTTTTTTGTTCATAAAAATTTTGTTCTAAGTCGGAAATAAATCGTCACATTTGACTTAAATTTGCTTAAGTGCGTTGAACGACTTTCCACGTTATTTTTTCTTAATAAGTTATAATTATCTTATAAAAATAATACCTTCATATACAGGGTGGGGCAATAGTGCGTCCGACTTCGATATGTCGAGTTCTATGATAGCTAGAAACTTGATTTAAAAACATAAATAAACTAGAAAAGAAATTTTGTAACCGGAAATTATTTTTGAATAAACAGGGTGAACCAAGACGATTCTACAGGGTCAACTAACATATTTATAAATGGAATGCCATGTATATCAGAACATTTTTTGGAACCTCTTTGTGGCCTTCTTCATTATTACTGACTCTTTCTCTCAACTATTTGGCTGTAATGATTTTGTTTTGTTGAAATTATGGTATTTACACGTGTATATTAAAAAAAATGAATGCAATCACAATTTTAAGATTTTAAGAAACAATATCTTACCGGTTATGAGATATCTGTGATGACATTCAGCCATTTTCACTTCCTAAAAGTATACAGGGTGGCCAAAATATTACTTCCTCACTCCTCAAAGTGAGGAAAGTTTGTATTAGTGAAAAAAATTTTGAAAATTTTTATTGCATTTCTGGACAATTCTCGACGAATTATGACGAACACGAAATTTCAGACAAAAAAAATTGTCTGTCTGTGTGTCTGTCTGTCTGGTTCGCGATAGCAGCTACAGTTTTTGAGATACAGCTTTCAAATTTGTTACACACATTCTAGAAGTCAAGGAAGAGATTGAGTTCGCTGATGAGCAGCAAAATCGGTTCTTAAAATTTGAAATGTAAAAAAAATATTAGTGACATTTGAAATGTCAAATTTTTTTTTGACATTTCAAATTTTAAAATATTAGTGACATTCCACCAATGTGACTTTTTTAAAACGTCAATTTGAAATCTTAAAAAAATATATTACTGACATTCGACCAATGTGACATTTTTGAAACGCAAAAATTACTTTTATTACAAACTCCACCACACATCGAGTTTTTTTGAAACGTCAAAATATGACTTTTTTGAAGCGTCAAAAAATTTGACTTTTTTGAAACGTCAAAAATTACTTTTATTATAAACTCCGTCACACGTCGAGTTTTACTATAGTGAGGAAGTTCTGATCCCCAATTAATTGGCAGCGGTTTTTTTTAATTTACAACTATTTGAATTGAATTTTCTCAATTTTTTTCAAATGGAACACTTTATATTTTTGGACGATGTGACGTAGAATTGAAAAACGAACATTTTTTTGTATATATATCCCTATGGCTATTTGTAACCATTTTCGATTTATTGAACAATAATTGCAAAATTCAGCAATAAAAATTAAAAACATATTTTTTTTGTAATTCAAGAAAAGATATTGTAAAAAGCGCTTTACATGTTGCCTATTTTGATTGACACACATTTCTCTGCGTCTTTGGAATGAGGTTTCTACTGTTTATAAAATTGGGGGAGTGATACTTCTTAAAGCATTTATTATCCTTTCCTTCAAATTTTGGATTGTTGTTGGTGTGATGTATTTATGGGCATCATGTAACATGCTTATTATAATACTTTCTCTTGAATTATTTGAAAAAAAACCTCATTTTTAATTTTTATTGCTGAATTTTGCTGTTATTGTTGAATAAATTGAAAATCGTCACAAATGGCCATAGGAATATACGTACAAAAAAATGTTTGATTTTCAATCTTACATCACATCGTCCAAAAAATGTTCTGATATACACGGCATTTCATTTAAAAAAAAATTACTTGACCCAGTAGAATCGTCTTGGCTCACTCACTCTATATTCGAAAACAATTTTCGGTTATACACTTTTTTTCTAGTTTATTTATGTTTTTAAATCAAGTTTCTAGCTATCATAAAACTCGAGATATCGAAGTCGACCGCACTATTGCCCCACCCTGTATATACTTTATAATCATGTTGTGCCAGTATATGTAATTTAATTACATCTGTGTTTATTGCTATAGGTAGTGGAAGCACCTCCCAGTAAACCCAGCATGATGCAGAGCATTATAACTAAAGTTGAAGTTGTTGGCGGTCCAACAAAGGCTAAGAACGATCCGATAATTGCCAGTAAAGTAGATATTCATACTGGCAAGAAGGAAGTAACAAGCGTAGTTTCAAGTGTTGTACAAGTTAAATCCGACGAAGAACCGGCAGCGATAATTGGAAACAATATTGGAGAACCAGAATACGATTTTCTTTCGAGGCAACCTTCTGAAGTTGTTGAGGAAACGTACAAAGTCATAAACCTCAAACCCAGTTCTAAATTTCATTTAAAACACCGTGCGGCGTCGGATGCTAAAAAAGCAGCCGCAACGAAGAGATCAGATACTTCGCATCCCACCGGTTTAGTTACCAAATTAGGAGGCACGGTCATAAAAGAGGGGTGTAACTACTGTTCACGAAACTAGTGTTATTGGAACGTATATATCAGGTAAGTAGAATATTTTTTCTTTTGGCCATTATAGATTATGAACATTATTTGGTACTGTTGATGGTATTACATCTACCTTAACGGCAGAAATTCAGAAGTACTTTTCACGCAATCATAACTGCAATAATCTATGTACATTATTTTCGAATTATTTTAGGCTCTTAAAGAGCT
Organism: Rhamnusium bicolor; assembly: GCA_029963845.1. Classification (NCBI taxonomy): domain Eukaryota; kingdom Metazoa; phylum Arthropoda; class Insecta; order Coleoptera; family Cerambycidae; genus Rhamnusium; species Rhamnusium bicolor. Next base: position 1,781,464 of record JANEYF010000177.1, on the reverse strand, counting down.
TACTAATATTCAAAAACGTGTGAAGCTTTCTTTATATCTAGGCAAATTGTCATATCTGTCTATACCGGACGAATAATATAGGTACATAAAAAATTACAGAAATGAAAAAATTGAACCCAAATTGAACGATATTGGACTGTCCCTGTTAAGTCATCTGTTATTTAATTATGTTATATACTGCCGATCTTCATCAACCTTATTATAATATAAATTTAAATTTTCGTTCAACTACATCTCAACAATCCCTGTATTCTAATTTTTCCTGTTCTATTTAAATTCTTGTTTATTTCTGCAGAAAATATTCATACATACCCAGGTATATTAAATAAAAATAAATGAATTAATTTCCGTCTTCATATCAATTATCTATACGAGTATAACATATCCCAACAGCCTTACTACTAATTATCTACCCTAACCTGTAAACAATTTTCATCCAATAATTTTGAGATTTAACTATAATAAATTTTCACTTATATTAAAATGACCTTCGCAACCAAAAAACATATACTTTAACTTAGCAACATCACGTTGGCTGCCGTAATCCATTTAACTATACATAAATAATCTTAAGGATCATTTAAAAATGTTTAATTTGAACCTACTATGGAAGTATTTTCATATTCCGGTACAAAACACCAGTTATTTTTAGAGTCCCTCAATCAAGAGTCTGACCATACGTCATGGGGCGGCCATGTTTATCCTTTTGTGCAATTGTTAGGTGCTTAACATAAAAATTCACAGAGCTGTTTATAAAACAGTTTTAATCAAAGAATATCGATAAAGAGTTATTTAAGCATTATGCTCATATTGAGACTTGCTGTCAAAAGATGATTTTTTGGGGATTTTAACACGTCTCACCCGCAAATAGTTAGCCTAAATCTGATGAATCTTTTAATGACAACCTTGATCAATTTGTGACATTTATTTATATAGGAAGAATCCAAATGTTTGATAAATATTTCATAAAAACTAGTTTCTAAATTAATGTTTGCAGAACATAAATAATCATAATTTTCTCTAAATAGTCCTTCCATTTTCATAAACAATTCAAATGTTAATGCATTTGTGTAAAATAAGGTATTTTATTTGTAGCATTTCAAGTTAATTAGTTTAGAACACATTTCTTTATTGCATGTTTTGTTTTATGTTTTGTTAATTTAAATGTAAGTAAATTTTTTCCGTGTTGATTATTTTAACCAACCATTTCTTTCTTCTTCGAGGATCCCGTGGAGAACGTTCATTTTAAAACCTTTCTTGTCACCGTGTTTACAATTCACTCACTCACTAGTATTATACAACTAAAACTGAGATTCGACTGTTATCTATTAAAATCTACAACTGAACGACTTTTAAACACTATTTGTTAATTTTAAAAATATACCATACCTTCAAACTACCTACCCAAACTAATCAACAACCCTCCAATACAAATTGAATTACATAAAACAGAATATAAACAAGACTTCAAAAGGATAAACATGGACGTCGTGTACTATGTGACCCATGCCATTGAAAAAATGACATACATATGGCCAGACTCTGACTTGAGGATATCTGCTTATTTCGAGCTCCATTCATCTTTGTGGAACGCACTGTATATCGAATGTGATTACCAAATAAATTTTTTGAGATATTGGTATTTTACCACATTTACGTTGGCTGTTGTTTAGTTGTATTTTTGTTGCTATATTTGGATTAAACATAATAATATATTTTTAACTGTTATCTCTTGACTCAATAATAAACCCAGAAAATATAATGAGACTCTTAAATGATCTTCCTGGATAGTACTGTTAAATTACGAAAAACTACAGAATATCAGTTATTACTGTTATTAGAAATATAAAAAACTTAAATCCTTATTGTATTTGTAATGGTTTTGATAGCCTTATTTGTCTTTAATGCTAATTATGTCTGTCATTTCAGGAAAATATGCCCAGGTCCTGCAAAGCACATCTCATATTTTCAATAATCCGAAAGGAAAAATTAATCCTTCTCCGAGTTTAAGAATATTAAAAACTGCCGCTCCATCATTAGGTAAAGGAAATAAGCATCACAGACATCTCGAACCAACGCCGGCGGGATCTATTAATGAAGAGGCTTCTCTGTCAGTGGAAGCTCTTTTTTAATTCTCAAAACTCTATCAAATCTACGAGAAAACCCTCAGGACCCGGCAGTTCTTTCAAAAGATTTAAAAATAGGCACAAAGAACCAGACGTCACTGAGGAAAACAATGAACCGGATGTCGTAGCGCCTCAGCCCAATTATAAGAAATCACAGAAAAATAGAAATCAGTCTCAAAACTCTCGCAACGCCAAGTAAGTAATTTATGCTTGAAGAGATCTGTTATAAATATAGAGTAATTATTTTTAATTGCTGTTGGTATATATAGTTTATTGAACAGAAGTTTTCTGTCATAGATATTTTTTATATAAGCAGCCTTTAATTACTTCAAATAAATGAATATAAAAGACGATATAATATAATATACCTTGAATTTTAACTTTATCTTTTATAAATTGAGATACAGAAGAAGTAAAATTTCAAATTAGTAAATAAATTTACCTATATAGCAACATGAAATACTCAATTTGATTTAATGAACAAAAATATACTTTTAATATGTGTATCTAATTATTTTATAGGCGAATTAAAAAATATGTATGTTTTCATGTTATGACCAAAAGAGTTAATATTTTTATAATACTATTTTTCTCTACCTTGATTGTTTTGATTAAAATATTAAAATCGAGTTACTAAACACGAAAATAGCCTAATATAAAGTGGAATTAAATCAACTGAGATAATTAAACTAGATCTAATTTTTGAGGCAAATATCTTTAAAAGTAATTATAAAATAGAGACTATATGTTTTACGTAAGCTTATAGCTACCACAAAAATAAAATAATTAAATTTAACTACAAATTCCATTTTCAAAGAAATTCTAAATGGATAAACAGGTTTAAATAATGATTCATCATTTTTAAAACAAATTGCGTATAGAGTTTTGAATATACAAAACACAGTATGCCTTGTGACTTTGAACACGATATTTCAGTAGGAAAAATTTAAAAGATTTTTTTTCCACATATGGATACATTTGTATTTATCGCTCAACATAGGACCCCAATCTATGACTATAAATCTATCCGTCTGATGCTCTACCGCCAGAGTTAGCCTAGGGAGGCATTATATAAGTGAAGTTATGGTTCCTTTGCATACCTTCTAACGTGGAGGACATTATACGTTTGACACCTAATGTGGGGCCCGAATTTACAACTACGGAACTTTCAGTCTGATCCTCTACCACCTGATTTAGCTCAGCGGGGCATTATATAAAGTATATTGGGCATAATAGACTCACATCATACCTGCTGATGAAGAACATATTACAAGTGTGGCACCCAATGTGGGGTTGGAACGTACGTCTATGAAAATTACCACTCCGATGCTCTACTCACTAAGTTAGATTAGCGAGGCACCATATTGGGCGTAATGGTCCTATTCCTTATGTAATAACATTGAAGACATTATACGCTTGGCGCTCAACGCGGGGCCTAAATTTACGACCACGAAACTTTTAGTCCCATCCTCTATCGCCTGATTTAAGCTAGCGAGGAGTTATATGAAGTGCATTGGGCGTAATGGACTCATTTCATACCTGCTAAGGTCGAACACATTACAAATTTGGCACCCAATGTGGGGTCCGAACGTACATTTATGAAAATTACTTGTCTAATACTCCACTGTCTGAGTTAGCTTAGCGAGGCACCTCATTGGATGTAATGGTCCTATTTCTTGTCTACTAACTTCGAAGATATTATACGCATGGCGCCCAACGTGGGGTCGGAATATGCGACTATCAAATTGTCAGTCTGGTGCTCTGCTGACTTAGTCTATCGAGTCGCTACGTAAAGTACATTGAGCGTAATACCTATTTTACACCTGCTATCATCGAACATATTACACGTTTGGTATCCAACGTGGGGCTTGAATTTACGGCTATAAAGATCAGTCTGATGCTCTACCGCCTGAATTAGTCTAACAAGAAGTTACACTTGTTGGACATTATGGTGTGTTTTCATGATTGCTAATATCGATGGAGCTGGCTTTATCTGATGCACAAAATATGAAATAGTTGACTGGTATAAACTGGTACAGTTTTCTTTGTTAGAGAATGAAAACCGACTAATATTTATAGACTTGAAAATAATATGAATTTCTTATGTAAATTTGTATATTGATAACCATTTTTGAAACAATTTTCTGTGACGACTTTTTACGACGGATTATTTAAAATGAGGATTAGGTAAGAAATTCAGTTATAATCGCATGTGGATACTTGATGTTTTCGAGGAAATCACACCAATTTTACTTACATTTTCTCTACAGAACTTTGTAAAAAATAATTAATTTTTAATACAAATAAATACTACACGGTTCAATTTTACAAGGCATACTGTATGAATTGTATATCTTCGTGTTTATTTTAGGGATATAAAAATGAAAACCCTAAAATACTATATTATAATTTGAGCATATTCTTTTATTTGATTTTATTGCAAGTAATTATTTAAATTATGACAAATTATTAAGTAAGTAATAAAATATGAGAAAAAAATATTTCTATACAGTAATGTGAAACATTAGAGATTTCTTTAGGCAACTGAAATGAGTAGATTAATGTATGATAAAACGGTCTTATTTTTCCCATTTAATTGTCTTCCTGAAATAGATAATATTCCAAATCCTATTTATATTACATATCTACTACAGAGCTGTGAATAGTTAGCTTCATAATTTTCTCACTGTGCTTGGATTTAGTTTAATGTATTCTATTGCATGTGGATTTATATCCAAATTATGTATTTGTTCGAGGTACTTCAAGTTTAATAAAATGCATTATTGTTAAATAAAATATGGAACAATTTCTCTAAATCTGTCAGTTATTATTACAATAATTCTTGAATAAGTGCAATTGATTTACTTCAGAAACCTATTCAGAATAATTAGTATGCAGTCTACATGTATTTGCTTTAAGTAAATTTCTAATACCTTCAACAGTTCAAGTATTCCAGAATTATATTACTAATTTCTCAACTAATATAAATAAATTACTTACAGTATACAGCATGCCAATAAGCCTTAAAATCATGTCTATCTTACAATTACCGTAAGACTTAAACTAGAAATTATAGTCATAGCATTTTACTGGTTAAAGATAAATCAGAATTCATTAGCAAAATGTTATAATTTCAAATTATTTAGACCTAATATAAATACGCACTCTAAGAAAATGAATGGCAAGCTTTCATAAGATCGTTGAAAAAAAAGCATTGTAACTAATTTGTAAGATTGATTTAGAGTAGACAATCATTTTATCAATAATCCCAAAAATATGAACATAACTCGGATTCCGATTTGCATGGAGCAAATGATAGTATTCTGAGGTGTGTTGCCAATAAAGTATAAATAAGCACCTCTTTTTATCTCTCCCTCTCCCTCTCTCTAAATGGATACCTAGTCTGAAAGGTAATGTTTATGGACTAGCCAACTGAAATCCCACATCTAAACTTGACTTCATTGTTACTTAAAACCTGATGATGGCCTGAGTATTTAAAAGATCTAAAGAAACGGATTTGGAGAAAAATTCGAATTACGCTGAGGGCAATTTATAATATTTTGCAAGATGTCGTTATCACTGGTATCCAATAAATGATCTTTACTGTGAACAGAAAAGATTATATATTATCGCCCTTTTTCTAATTTAAATCTCACATTCTTCTAAAATGTAATGTAATTACCTACGTTATCTGGATATCTAAACTACTTTAAGGAAAAATTTTTACACAAAACATAAGTAATGACATTCTTTAAAATGGCCATTATGCCAAAAAATAATACCCAGATTTAGTGAGTTTGTTCCATAATTTTCTTTCCCCGAAACATAACAAATTTAAATTGCACGAATTGATAAAATTTTAGTAAACAAAGTTAGAAACTTCACTTTTCACGTATTTTGAAGTATACTTTTATGGTTTCTATGGTAACTAACATATTCTTCTTTCTTTATAACTCCTATATTTTCTCGTATATTGTTTAAGTTGAAGATGATGTGTCTTCTCTTATATACACCAAGGTCGGTGGTGCAGTGGGTTAGAGCGTTAAATGACAAACGTAGCGGTTTACTGCTTGCCGCCTTCTGGGTTCAAATTCCGGCTTCGACCCTGACAAAATCGAAGGGAGTGATTGTGTGTCCGCGTTTTTTCATCAGTGTTGCTTCAGCTTTGAATTTAGTGGTAGTCTAATTCATGTGATGTTTATATTATGCTATAATATTTACATTAGTGTGGCTTCGTGTTTGAGTGATCTTTATTTTAAATGACTTAATAGATATAATAATTTGCAAGCAGAGATTTTTCCTAAATGCGCTTTCACATTATGATAATAATATATGAAATAAATAAACTTCTGCATATTTTCAGGTACACGGGTTGTACTCAAAATCGTAATTTGAGACAAATCAATAAATTACAAATGAAAGCAATAAACATAAACTGCTTTAAGCCTTCTTTAAACAGTAACCCGTAGCTTTGACTTTTTCATTTGGATAGTTTTGTAATCACTTATTTATTTTACATAATTTCAAAATTTGTTAGATTAATTATTTGGAGAGTGCGTATAATATAAAGAGTCGCAGAAACTGTTTCACTGCAGGCTGAAATAAAAGGGACATTTTCCGAAAGAACTTCTCAAATGTATTACAACATACTCCTAGGAGAATATACGTTATTGAAATACACCGGCACACAAAAAAAAAGTTGTTTGTACATTTGACGCCACCTACCTCCCGACATGTATTTCGACCCGCTGAATCCGAATTTGAAGTCAGTTTGGACCGTACACCCTCAAATATCGAGTAAATTGTAAAACCGTAAAAAATAGCGAAAATTGGGTGTTTCGGTAATAAAAGAAATTTTGTGGATCTAAACCAAACCTAATTTTTATGTATTTCGATCCGCTGAATACGAATCTAAAGTATATTTAGACCATAAGCCGTTTCAAATCTAAGTAAATTGTAAAAAACTCTCGAAAATTGCTAAAAATGGCAAAAAATTGTGATTATGTTGATGAAAAAAATTTTTATTCTGTTTATACGTAATTTTTTATAGATTTTACAATTTTTCACATTTTCAGAGTCTAAACTTGTATTTTATGCATAAAAAAATACAAGAAACGTATTTAATCGTGTTTCATAGATTTTTTTTCAATTTTTTTCAACTGCAATTTTTTGCTATTTTATCGGTTTTTTGCGATTTTTTGAGATTGTGAGGGATTAATGGGCCAAATATATTTCATATTCTGATTCAGCAAATCAAATTACATAAAAATCCTCTTCGATCCGGGTTTACAAAATTTTTTTCATCAACATAATCACAATTTCTTGCCATTTTTAGCAATTTTCGAGGGTTTTTTACAATTTACTTTGATTTAAAACGGCTTATGGTCTAAATATACTTTAGATTCGTATTCAGCGGATCGAAATACATAAAAATTAGGCTTGGTTTAGATCCACAAAATTTGTTTTATTACCAAAACACCCAATTTTCGCTATTTTTTACGGTTTTTCAATTTACTCGATATTTGAGGGTGTACGGTCCAAACTGACTTCAAATTCGGATTCAGCGGGTCGAAATACATGTCGGGAGGTAGGTGGCGTCAAATGTACAAACAACTTTTTTTTGTGTGCCGGTGATATTGTTCAATCGTTAGTAAATTTACACAAGTATCTTGGATGATATTTATATTTAGAAATTGCCTAACTAAATATTTAAGTTTTTTTTAATACACAAAATGTTTAAAGAAATATTATTTAGGTATTGAACAAATTATAAAAAATGTCAGATTGTTATAAAAATACGACATATTGTCTTGTGTAATTATATTCCAATGTATCCATTTAATTAAATTTATTCAATATTTGAGCGTGCAAAAAACACCGTTTCGGATATTTTGGAGACTCGACTTCGTCTCGATCTCCAAACATATCCTCAACCAGTAAAGAACACTTCCTGACCTTAATACCTAATATACCATTATTTAAAATAAAATAATTGTATTAAACTGCTCAATTGTAGACTAATAATTATTTAGTTTTTCTGCTCATAACTCCATTATTTGTAGCATTATGGTGTCATGCTTAGAAAAAATGTAGACAAAATAATTGTTTAAACTTTTTGTTTGAAATTTGTTTTTGTAAAATACTTGTAAGTATTTTACAAACTCTGTATTATAGACAATTGATTTTCCTACATTTTATCCAAGCTTCTGCTAAAATGTCAGAAAACATTAACCGGCTGCAATTTTCTAAAATGGCGGCTAAAGCACAGCATGGAATCGCAGGAACTTGACATGCTGTTTACTACTACTACTACTTATAACATCTGACCCAAATGTTATATTTCTTGGAATAACATCTCGATTTTCGGGCCTTTATTTATTGTAATATAATGTGAATATAACAAATTATTAATAAATATTAGGCACTATGATTATATCGTCTATGCCTTCTTAGAGTTAGTAGAATGAAAACAGCATGGTAGACATTGAGTAATCAATTTCAGATATTGTTTATTTTATGTATATATAAATGAGTGTATGCATGCATTATAAAAAAATTGCATGTAGCCAACACTATGCACTAACACATGTAAATAAATACAGACACAACACATCCTCACACAGTCCTCAAAAATTTGGCCGGAGTAGAAACAGAAAATCTACTACTACAACAACACCATCTGTACACAGCGAGGAAACCACTACTGTGGCACCCTTCGGACCTGGAAAACGTTTTTCAGGAAGGAGGAATAAACAAAGCAAGGCGTCTATTGTGAGTGCGGAAAATCCCAGTAGCAACAGCAATAACAACAACAATGGTGGCTACAGTAGGAGAGGATACAAACCAAAACTTCAGACGTCCTCCGTGGAACAAGCTGGATCAGCCTCAACTAGTTTATACAAGTTTAAATTGAACAGGTTGGTTTATAGTTTACGAACTATTTAAGCAATAATATAACTGCCCTGATAATTTAAATAATGAACCCCAACATGATTTAAACTATTTATTATAAATTGTAATTGTGTTAACTCTTTAAAACTATTTTTCGTTTATTAACCATTATTTTCTTAAAGTAAAAAAAGTCAATTAAGAGAAAGTTTATTATACAGGACGTTCTGATTCAGTCGTTTCAATCAGTTACCTGAAGAGATGCAACTTCACGTTAAATCGTAGAACTTGATTATTTTGTTTAGTTTTCAGGTGTCTGAAAACCTGAAAGATATTTATTTGGCCTTGCTCATTTGTTATGTACTTTATGCCCCAAGCAAATCCCTGCTTCATTCATATAAAAAAATGATTGCATGATTATATTTGGTAGTTATTTTTCTTTATGGACGCCATATTATTTTTCAAACAAAAAATGTACGCGACCTTTCACAAAATAAACCGCAATTGATTAACTTGTTTCGTTTTCCCAAAAAGTAATTTTTTTCATTTTTGGCCCATATTTTACTTATCATGTTAATTGAACACAATTTTTTTTTGAAGAAAATCAGCGTAGAGTTTATAAACAAAAATTACGATGATATGATTCTATGAAAATAAAATATTATTAGTCTTTTGTTTATAAAAGTTAACCAGGGCAAATTATTATTTTGAAAATAAAAAGTAAGATACGTTCAACAAAACCAAAAATTCTGAAAAGCTAATCATGTTATTAAAATTTTGTGTATATCAATTTATCTCAATAAAAAATTGCTTTTCTTTGATTAAAACAGGTTCACAACTTTTTAAGATTAACGATTGGGAAAAGTAAAGTAGAACAGAACTAGACAATGAAATATACCTAGTTGTTTAACCCACTCTTTTTATAAAGTCTTAGAAAGTTTCCCTCCGTAAGTTTTAAGTAAATTTGCTCTAACAAAGGTTTGTTATTATCGACTTGCTTCATAGTCTAGATCACCTAATAAATGATTTGCGTACAAGAATTCTCTTTATTTAAGAAAATTTAAGTCCAATTATAAATCTTGTAAGTGTGAATAAAAAAATATCCAAAATTTTTTTTGTTTATTCTGTTAACGTAAATTATATTACGTTATGTCTCTCATTTTGGATAGACAGGAAAGACACACTTATCTCACAACTTAAGAGTAACTATTATTATTTTTATCAGTTTATTTTATATCTTTTATACAGGAAATTTGGTAAATAATGGTCCGCGCTTTGACAGACGATTTTTGACTCCAATTTAAGCAAAAAAAGTTTACGCAACATGTGCCCGCAACTGCTCCGTTTTCGATATACAGGTCGTTGAAATTTCCAGAATAAAACATATTTTACTTAGTTAACCCTCAAAGTGAGGAAGTTATGTATTCGTGAAAAATATTTTGAAAACTTTTATTGAATTTCTGGACGAATCTTGACGAATTATGACGATACACAAAATTTCAGACCGAAAAAATTTTCTGTCTATGTCTGTTTGGTTTGCGATAGCAGCTACAGTTTTTGAGATAAAGCTTTCAAATTTGTTACACACATTATAGAAGTCAAGGAAGAGATTAAGTTCGTTGATGAGCAAAATCGGTCCCAATGTCTAAAAAAAAATATTATTGACATTCCACCAATGTGACTTTCTTGAAACGTCAAAAATTACTTTTATTATAAACTCCACCACACGTCGAGTTTTACTACGGTGAGGAAGTTCTGATCCCCAAGTAATAATTGGCAGCGGTTTTTTTCTCACGTACTTTTTAATTACGGAAAAAAAAACAGTAATAATAACAATTTAGAGTAACTGTGCGAAATGTCCACTCTGCCTTTCTGAAGACATCTAACATTTACGGATCCAGTTTTCTCGAACGCTTTGGAAAATTCATTCGTATATTACCTACTGCTTTAAATATTTATTGTCGTAAATTATCTGCATTTATAATTTCGGTGTAATAAAAAATACTTTTTATGTGGTCTCAGAAGAAAAATCCTAGTGGATGGATATCCGCTGAACGCGCAGGCCAATGGTGTTGCCTATTTCTTCCTATCCACTAATTTTTGAAGGTGTTGTTTAAAAACTATAATACGCGGCTTGAATGTGCTGGTGCACCATCGTGCAAGTACCACATATCCATGTGGATTTGGTAGTGCACATCGTCTAATAGTCCTTGTAAATTATTTGTTAAAAATTTAAAGAGTTGGCAAAATCAATGGGACAATTAAAAAGTCCCTGATTAAGCCAGCTCAAACGTTAGTGGAAAATTGCTGTAGAAAACATGTTGAAAAGAAAATTGACATTATCTTAAACACAAGCAAGGGACCACCTACAGAAATTTTCTCGGGGTGGAAAATCGATAGGTAAAAGTTATTGGTAGGGGTGTAATAATTATTCCTTTAATACACTGTGGACAGATCAATGCGCAATTCTTCTGGTACTAAGCGACGAATCCTGCTTTACTGCATTTAAAATTTGCTATTCCTTTTATGATGTAATAAGATGACTTCTGCCACGATTTTCACATTTTGGAATAACATTTCCTTTCTCAAGATGCTTCAACAAATGTGTTTTTAGATGTCAGTCGCCTCGTTGGAAATCGTCATGCATAAATACGCCTTGCACTTGACACCTGTCAAATCGGTGACCATTATTTACCAAACACCATGTATATATTTAATTCAAAAAGTATGCAAGATGCAGACTTTCTTGCAGCTCTCGTGTAAATACGTAAATAATTTTTTAGTTTTTAAGTAACCGATTGTACTAAAAGTCCCTTTTTGTAGTCAATTAATGAATTAGTAGGATGTTTACTCTGGAGTTATTAACCAAAACTTGAATTGTGAAAATATTGTAGACATTTTTGCTTACCTTGAATAATTTCCCACATGTGTGTCCCAGTAGAAATTTGCGGTATAAAATTTACTATTAAGTAGTCGCGATAGGTGAATATTACCTTCTTGTTTAATATTTCTACTCTTCATATCTCATTAATACATTTTTTTGTAATTTCATTCATATTTTCATTTGTTTATATTGTAAGATATACTTAACCCATTCACATTAGATTTTTTTAAGAGAAATAATTTATAAAGTTTTGAAATTTTAGGATTATAATTGTTAAGTGGAGCCTTAACCAATAAGAGTTCCCACCCATCTGGAGTGAACTTTATTCCCTATATCCCAAAAACCACCACCGGCGGTGGTTTATCGTACGTACAAAACAAATGTTACTTTGCTTATTACATTTGTTACAAACAATTTCCTATGTCACGGCGCCTATGGACACATGACATCATCTGTAAATATTATAGAGAAAATTTTGCGTACTGTCTAAACATGAAAACCACTGCCGGACGGATTTTATTTGTCAAGAGGAAGAAGCTCGCTTCGGGGGTAGAAACTTTTTTCGTGTTTCAGATTTATCCACTAAATGAACATAATTCCAAAATTTCAAAACTTGTTTTTCTCCTTTGGCTTTTTTTATCTAATTAGAATATGCCATTAATACAGATGTTTTCTGTTACTAATAACTTACGAGAGTCTAATCAATCTCCAATAAAAAATGTAAGATGATTTACAGTGTTAGTGTATAATGTTATTGTATAAATTTTTTCAACACATTTAAAAAACATGTAATTTAACTACTCTTTACGACGTGCAATTGTGTGAAGAATATACAAAACATTTTAAGACAATTATTTATCGTATTGTTTTGTATTCTCGACGTGCAAGAACAAGCTCATATTTAAGTAAAGTTAGAATATGCTAACATTAAGTTAATAAACAACAATAAACAGTAATTTTGATCTTATGGACTTATGAGCTAGCACACGAATTTGCTGATCGTCAGTTTCACCGCTGACCGATCCAAATAAGTACCATTCACTAGTCAGCTGCCATTCATATTATACAGGATGTTCCAAAAATGCACGGCCTAAATTCCGGAGCACACTCCTTGGGTCAAAGTAAGAGAAAAAGTTCCTATAAAAACGGGTCTAATGACGCTTTGTTTCATAATAAAGGGCTATCAGAAAAAGAATACTATTCTATGTTAATATTATTTGAATTTCTCCGATTCTTGAAATAATTGATTTTAGGTAAAGATTTGGCATACCATATCTTTTATGGGGGTGAAGAGACAAGGAAGCCTAGAGTGCTTTTTATTTGAAAAAAATATATACATAAATACGTATGTTTGGAAAAATCCGAAAGGAAATTAATAAAAATGTACTCTTGGCTAAGGTGCATCGTTTTCGAGACAATCGACAAAATGTGTCTTTGAACATATTAGAAAATAAATTCCACTCTTTAATGACATTTGTCGTTATTTTTTTGTACAAGGATATCGTATTGATTTTGGAATTAAAAACGTATTCATAGAAAATGTTTAAAATACCCTCTTCCCATTTCAATACACCCTCAAACTCTTCAATCCATCGATTTAAAAATAAAGTCACAATTCATGTTTCCTATTTATATTTACGCGTATTATATATTTCATACAAGTTAATGAAAACAAAATGGGACCTGCTTTAGGAAACACTAGAGATCAATTTTTAATAACTGCAACCCCGCATTTTAAATAAAGCTTAATGAAATTACAATTTATTACTAAAAAATTCAATTAGGATGTATTTCTTTCACCTTATTAAATAAAACCATTATCCGTGTGGCAGGTAAAATATATTGTCTTGAAAGAAATAGCATCTGCATTCTCTATATTGAGCAATTTTCAATTACATTATTGACATATTATATTGGAGGTAATTTCATATCACATAAGAGTATGAGCATAGTTTACCGGATAATGCATCAATCGATATAGGGAAAAGTATATAACACAAAAATTTTAAAATTTAAAGAATTACTATTTCCAGGGTGGCCAATCCAACAAAAATAATTACAAGCTTTTGGCTTTTCCAGTAATATCCGAAGCAAATTTCAAGTTGCTTATTTTAAATAGAACACTCTATATATTTCTGAATTTTCTAAAAGAACATAGCCGAAAACATGTTACATACTGTATACTTAAAATCAGGCGTTTCAGAGATATTTGACGATTTATAAAAAATTTGACGGATGCAACGATTTGCAAAACTTTTATAATTTTCATTGTTCCTCGGCATGCAGAAAGAACACAAGGCGAGCTACTTTTTACAGTTTAAATAAATTCAATAATAGTATAACAAGTGTTCCATTTTTCACGTTACATTTTGTCGAATTCAAACCGTAAAAACTGTTTTAGTTCAAGTGGAACACACACTAAACATACAACTTTTTGAAATGTTTGCGATTTTCTTTGATTTTCATGAATTTTTCGTAAAATGTGCTCTCAACGTAGACATTATTAGAAACAATTAGCAATGTCAATAATTCCCTTATATCAAAAAAATTTGTTCATTATTTATGGTGATGTGATAATTTATCACTGATAAAGTTATATCAAAAACATATTATAACTCATTTGCTACTCGATATCCACAAAAACAGAAACTTTCGGCAAACACTGGAAAATTCATATTGGACAATTTTAGAATTCTTTCTGTCAGGACATGAATTATAAATAAATTGATGTAATTAAAAAAATATATATCCAAAACACGAGACACGTTGCATAAACTAAAATGGCAAATATAAAATCAATTAAAAGAATGTTTTCATTTTAATTTAGTAAATGGTCAAAATTCCGCCCTCGAACCTCCACACATTTTCCGCTCCCTCAGACTAGTTCCTCATGGGTACCTCTTCTGACTGAATTCGGTAATAAGTTTTGAAATACAGTTGTCACTCTCTCTCTCTCTGCATACAGTTTTTAATGGTTGTTAATGGACTCTTATAATTTTTATTTTTAATAGTTCTCCAAATAAAATAGTTCACAAATTTTTAACTTGTTTAAATTTCCCTCATAAAATTGTAATGTCAGCACTCTATTGTTTCTTATGGCACAGTAAACGCTAAATTACCAACTTTCTTAATAATTTTGCTCCCTGAACATATGAGGATTCAAATTACTTAAATAATAGGAATTTTGGCTATTAAAAAGTTCATTTTTTGGTAAACTTAGTATCATATTATGTTCATACAATATTTCCCAAAAAAAGAATCGCCTTCATATACTAAAATAAATTCACAACAATTTTTCTCTCCTTAGGAATCATGTTTCTTTTAATTATTGATCCATATGGAACGAAAATGGGCAAAACTTATGTTTTCCTAAGATTCTTTGAATTAAATCCTTGCATTTCCAATTCCAGAGCAACTTGTCTTAATGACGTCATATTATTTCAGAATTACTGTTTCTATACTTTCGTCATTAACAATAGGCTTCCTCTTTCGAATTCCTGCATTGACAGAGTCAGAGTTTCTAAAATTATCCAATAAATGTGTTACATGTTCTTGATATTACTTTATCATATTCTCCATAAAAAACAAACCAATTTAAAAAGTAATCCTGGCGTGTAATTTAAATGTACTTGCATTTTTTGACATAAAGGAATTACTGACATTACTAATTGTCACTAATAACAGAAGCATAACAATGTCTCTACAGGGAGAAACAGCTTTAGAGCCACAAGAGGATGCACGCAAGATAGTGTCCTTTCCCTCTTTTTGTGGGCACATCTTGTAGACGATTTATTGGTTATTCTCACCCTGTGGGAGAATTAGGTTTAGAATATGCAGATAATCTAATCATACTAGTCAGAGGAAACTCCGAAGGAGTAATATCGAATACCCTTGAAGAGACACTTGATTCAATGGGTTACTGGTGTGACAGGGAACAGATATCTGTGACCCCTCAATAAACAGTAATGGTACCATTCACTCGGAAAAGGAAGCCGAAGGACTTAAGATCGCCCTCCTTATTGGGTGAAACTATTCTATTTGTGGAGAAGGTGAAATATCTAGGAAGCACTCTAGAAAAATCAATTGGAACTCCCATCTGAAAAATGTAATTCCCAAAGCAAAGCTGTCCTTATGGACATGTCGTATTTGTGGTAAATTCTGGGGCATAGATCACCAACAAATTTACTGGATCTATGTCACAGTCATCAGACCAATGATGACACGCGAATCCATTGTTTGGTGGCCGAACGGAACACAATGAATGGCTAAAGCCAAACTCTCTGTACTGCAGAGATTAGCAAGCTTGACAGTAATGGAGACAATTAACACCACACCGGCATGGCAGCTGCAATGGAAATCCACCTGGACGTATCTCCTCTTAATATGTATTTGGAGAGAGAGGTCAGGTGATCAACCTATAGACTACAACAAGCGGCCATTATTATGCCGCAGACTAGTATCATGGAACGGAACAGGTTGCTGGATGACATAGAAAGTCACAACATCCTGGAAATGTCCTCAGATACTATGCCTACAATGATCAACTACGAGCTGACTTTGTACATCCTTTCTCGGGAAAGAGATGAGTGTGACAGGAATAAAGACGGCACACTAAGAGCAGACAGTTGTTGGTTTACAGACGGCATCAAAACTCCCGAGGAAATAGGAGCTGGAGCACATTGCTGACCAAGGATGAGGATTTTCTCAAGCCTTGGTACTAATGTAATTATATTTTAGGCGCAGGTTCCTACTGTCGAACTGTGTGTGCTAAGGAATATATGCATCTTACATGCAGATCAATACAAATTTTCTCAGATAGCCCAGCAGCTATAAAAGCTCATGGTTTCTACCGGTGTAACTCCAAAACGATATGGAACTGTCTGATTCTGGTCTGGATATCTGAGAAGGAGCGGGATCACGAATCATCAGACCAGCACTGATACTTGGCATATCTTCAGGCTAAGATGACTATCTCAACCTAGGCTGCACCTACTGCCGGAGAATCTGGAGATACTCTCACCCAAAAAGTTATCAGTTTTATTAAGAAACTGAACTTATTGGGTGAAATATAATTAGGAGTGAGCCATAATAGGCCTGCTGATGACCGCAGTGAAGATTGCATAACGACGCACATGAAAAAACTAAGCTAACCCAACCTAATTGTTTCTAATCATGGCTAAATTGATAGCAATTTTACGAACATTTTTGAAAATCTAAGAGAATCATAAAAATTTTAAAAATCTCTAATTCTAACCTCTACAATACCTATGCTAAAAAAAAGGAATTTAGTTTCTCATAGTCTGATGGAAAAAATTACAGGGTGTTCTATTTGAAATAAATAAGTTTTCGCTGTTTGAAGTTGACAAAATGTAACGTGAAAAATTGAGAACTTGGTATGCTATTATTGAATTTATTTTAATTATAGAGGGTAGCTCGTCTTGTGTTATTTCTATGTTCCAAAACAAAAACAAAATGATAACTTCATACGATAGTTATAAAGTTTCTTGCAAACCGTTACACCTATCAAATTTTTTATGAAGCATCAATTATCTTCGAAACGATTGAGTTTTAAGTATATGGTACGTTAAATGTTTTTAACTCAAAATTTTATGCTCTTTTCGAACAATCAGAAATATACAGGGTGTTACATTTAAAACAAGCAAATCGAAATCGACTTCCGTTATAACCGGAAGTATAAAATGCTGTAATTATTTTTATTGGATTGGCCACACTAACATTATTAATTTTCTAAATTTTAAAAATTTTCTGTTATACATATATGTTTCTCTATATCGATGCAGTTTCCGTTGAGACATCCAGTATGGCGAAGGAAATAAACTTTCCATATATGTAGGTAGTAATCATTTCTAGTTACCTACATTTATTTATTCATTATTTTCAATAGCAATATAATCGATGGCATTAAAAAGTAGCAAATCAGTAATATAACAAAATCCAGTAATACAGTTAATCTAAGAAAATTTTCAATTTAAAATCATGTTAAACAATAACCATGCAAACGTCATAATAATTGAGATTGCGTCCTTATCTTTATTTCCATATTCTGTTCTTGTACTATGTCTGTTAGTTCTGGCCCTAATAAATTATTCTTAGGAAGTGTAATATCACGGACACAAATGTGCGCCTCATCTTAAGATAAACTCATTACATATTCCTTCTTATCTCTATTACAGATCTCCGGGCAGATGGCAGTACAAAACTACATCCAAGCCTCGGGTAACTATTCGGAAACAAAACAACGACGAATCAACTAACAATAACAGTGACACATTAGGGACAACATCTTCTTCTCTCCAGGAAGCGTCGCAGCCTCTAATCAATGATGTTGTTACACCTCAGGCTAGATCTGACGATGTAGACAGTCTCGAAGGTTCTGAATCAATTGCTTCAATTATTGATGATGAGAGTTCAACGGAAAATAAACTTGATACGCCCGCTTTTCCCGTAGAAACTATTAAAGTTGAAATTTCAACCCCTCCGGATTTCACAGATATATACTACGAAATTGCCACAATCAAGTCACCCTACACTTTCCAGGTAATACAATAATAAAATAATATAGCAAGTATACTCTAAGCGAAACTTGATGTAGTTACAAGTTTTTTTCGGTATTACAAATTACATCTTTATATAAGACAATTGTTAAAATAACTCATCATTAATAGTTCAATTTAATAATTTTGTAGTATTAGAATATTAGTTGTTAATTAAGCTAATTCTATTATACATGTATACACTAAAAGAATTTGCAGAATTTTAGCAGAGACCTAATAATTTGTCTCAATTTTGAAGACTATAATTAACTATGGCTTTATATTGCTAAAAGCTTATATGAAAATGTGATATAAGCAGAAGCTTATATTTAAAATCATTTAGGATTCGACAATAACGCTTTCTTAAATTTAAATCAAGTTATTAAACAAAACAAAAATTTTATTGTTGTAACATACGTAGTGGCACACACTGAAACATTTTGCGACGCACGCATCGACTCCTAGGTTTTATGAAACTTGCACCAGTTTCAGTTTTCCTCCATATTACTCCTGGGAAGTCTCAGCATGCGTAGACCGCTTAGGGATCTTCTGGGTTTATGATACAAGCTTATTCAGCTTAAACACTGACGCAATTTTCTAAGAAACGCCAAAACACTATACACTGCATTCGACGCGCGTTTCACCAACAAAATTGGTATCATCTGTAGATAATTAAAACTAAACTTATGCCAACATTCTGCCCTATTTATACATAAACAATTGTCATGGTTCGCTGAACCGTGACTCACTAACTAATAAAGCGGGCTATTTGGGATAGGCCCTCTGTCCCTATTCATACAATTTTTACATTTTATGATATCCAAGCTTTCAATTGCATCTAGCTATCTAGATTTGTTACATTCCTAATTAACCTTAAATTGCTAATATCTATTTTTTGGTTATCCTCAAATGCATGTTGGGAAACACTAGACAAATTTGTGATGAGCTGGCTATATGCTCTTTGAATCTAGTTTGAATTGATCGTCTAATCTGTCCTACCTATTTTTGATTATAGTCCTTATATGTTTATATCAATTAACGCAAAATTTATTAAGAAAATGTCATCACAAAATAAAAATCTCGAAAGATTAATGAGTAGTATGTCAAAAGAAGGTGTTCCTCAAAAAGTTCTCAGCATTGCAGAAATTCATTCCTCACAGTCTTTGATAAAAAGAAATTGATCTTCTTAACGAGGGATGTAATTTTGCTTTACCTGTCTTTGAAGGCATTTTCGATGAGATTGTTGCAAGTTCAATTCAATACCTTCCTGATTTCTCTAAAGGATTTGTCAGAGAAGCTTCTTCTTTCATTCATTATGTCTCTTCTGGTGGTACCACATTTACCAAATTTAGTGTGTCACCTAAAATGTTGTTGACAACCTTAACTGCCAAATTTGGGAAGTCTCCCATTAATAATTTTTGAGTTATCGCGGATACACACATAAACACACACATCCACACAGACACACACACACACGCACCGACAGACTTCATTCGGAAAATAGTCAGAATGGATTCAGGAGAGTTTAAAACGTATAAATCAATCAAAATCTCGAGGTCGAAAAATATCACGATTACTATACTTCCTTATATTAGGTATAAGAAAGTAAAAATGATTGCTGAAATAAGAAATGTACTTAAATCCCGCAATAACCTTATTACTCTAACTTTAAATAGGAGGTTACATATATTTAACTCATGTGTACCTAGATTGTACTGCATGTCTAAGATACATAGAACAGGAAAGTCGGTACGTCCTATTGTTTCATCAAATTGATCGCCGACTTACCACCTATCAAATTGGTTAACAGAAGAGTTCGAAAATTTACCTATTGCACCATCTAATTTCTCTGTGGTTAATTCCAATGACTACATTAATAAGGTGAAAAATATTCAGTTGCAAGAAGGTGGAATGTTGACCTGCTTTGACGTTTATTCATTGTTGCCAAATGTTCCTATACCACAGACCTTGGGTTCCCTTAAGGATCTACTCGAATTAAACAAACTTGGTCAAGATGTAGCAAAATAATATCTTCAACTCACTAAACCTTGCATGAAACAAAATTGTTTTTGATTCAACGATAATTTCCTCGAATAACATGAAGGAACAGCAATGGGTAACTCTTTGTCACCATTCATTGCCAGTCTCTTCATGAACAGATTCGAGACGGAGGCAAAAGAAGCAATTGAGTATTTCCCCAAGGTTTGACTTAGGTATGTGGATGATGTTAGACACAAAAGTTGCTGATAGTGACAATTTTGTATCTAAATTAAACAGTCGTTTCGCGACAGTTAAATTCACATATGAAATTGAAAACTCTGGACAACTACCATGATTAGATGTTTTAATAATTAGAAATAGTGAAAATAAGTTAGAATTTGACATATACAGAAAAGATACCAGTACTCTAAGGTATATCCCTAAGGGTTCTCTCCATTGTGCTCAACACAAAATGGCGAATTTCAATTTTTTAGTCCATCGTCTATTAAGCTTCCCCTCAATAAGGAGACGTTTGAAAAAGAAAATGCTTTGATTAAGGATTTAGTTGAGAGTAGGTAATGGATATTCTGTAAGTTTAATTGAAAAAATATTTAGGAAATGAAAATTTAGAGAGTCGCTTGGAAATTCCTCGACCTTTCAAAATAAAAGAGAAAATCCGAAATTTGTATCGATTCCATTCGATCCTTGATTCACCCGTGATATTGATAAGAATTTTAAAAATGTAGATATGACAGTGGTTCATTCATCGAAAAACAAACTACCACAACTTTTAGGCAATCGAAAAGACAAAATTGAAACGAACGAAAAGTCAGGGATATACGAAATTAGCTGTTAGGACTGTAATCAAGAATATGTTGGACATACTAGACGATTAATTCAAACTAGATTGAAAGAGCATACGGCCCATTTCAAATATGGTAGAACAATTAAATCAAGTGTTGCCCAACATACGTTTGAGAACAACCATAAAATAGATATTAGCAATTTAAAATTAATTAGGGATGTAACAAATACTAGACAGCTGGTTGCATTTGAAAGTTTGGAATTCATAAAGTGTAAAAATAGCATGAATAGTGACAAAGGACCTATCCCAAGTAGCCCGTTTTATTGGTTAGTGGGTCACGGTTGGGTCACGGTTCACAGAACCGTGACTAGTGAATAGTTTAGGTATAAATAGGGTAGATTGTTAGCATAAGTTTAGTTTTGATCATCTCCAGATGATGCCAACTTGTTTGGCGAAACGCGCGTCTTGTGCAGTATATAGTATTTTGGTGTTTCGTGGAAAACTATGTCAGTGATATCTTCACATCAAAAGTTTCAACCCACTCCAGGATTATTCAGCTTAATTTTTTAAACTATGTTAGCGCCGTTAGTGTCTATGCACATTTTTGACTTTATTATTACACTACGAGAAAGGCACCATTCATATTTACCGTTATCAGTGTCACCAAACGCAATCTCGATCTGCTACTCCTAAAGACCTGGCATGCGCCAGAATGTTTCAATATCTGGAGACATCACTGTCACTAAACATTGTTCTTTTGGCGTGTATGCTACTTCTAACAGTAGCCCCGTCCTGTTAGGACTAGACGTTAATTATTTTTATGTAACTCTGGCACAACAAACATTTGTTATAATATGCACATGTTACAATAACGTTCCCGTATTCCTCCGTCTTTAAAAAATCCAATACCACATCTATCAAGTGTAGGACTGTGCAATGAAATCCATAGAAATGAACGTTGTGTTCATCAGTCAAATCTTCAGAAGACCTTAATCTGCCATCCTTGGTTCTTGTGCCACTTGAATGTTGTGCGGAAGAAATTTCGAATCATTCCGAATAACCCGAAGGAAGGAGATTTCTTTTTGAGATTCTAAAAATTAAATTTTGCCAGTTCGCAGACCTTTTATGCCTTTAGCATATCTCACAATGTTAATACTTTCATCAACCATGTCTCTGCTAATGACGAATCAACAACAATGCTTATGCTGCTTACTAATTTAACTAAAACAAAAAGAAAAAATACTATGTGTTCTGTAAAAGTCTTACAAACAAAATGGAAAATTTTGAGCTATGGATTTATGTGTACATCATCACAATATTGTTCAAAAATTATTATTTGTGAGAATACGTTCTTTATCAAATTGAGCAGTAAAGTTATTATTCATACATCTAGTATAGAAAAAAATCGCATGATCAAAGAGGTTATATATTGAAAATCTATTTTCAAGTCTATTTGTACGCGAAGGTACCTGTATTATATTTATTAATATTTTTTTTAATTATTTTTTGACTTCGTAAGAAACAGTGATAATTGCAAACTTCAAATTTTGAAATAAGTTAACTCTAAACTAGTGTCTCTCCTATGGGTATTGTCTTGTAGAAGAATGATATTTGTGATACTTAGAATCCACGATATTTTTTGATACGTTAATATCAAATAGTATTTCACCAAAATCGTTCAATGTCCAAGTTATTTAGATTTTTCCGACAATTTTCATTTTCAGAATATGTAACCAAAATTGTCCTTTACAGTGAGAAATGTGTGGAAAACCTTTACCTCACTGAAAATGTGCCACCTTGTATAAAGCTTCAAATTAATTAAAGTAAAACTTTCCTTGTCGGTTCCTATCTTCGCTATATACTTTGCTGATTTATTCTATTTTTAAAGCCAAGTTCCTTTTAACTCTTTTGTAATCTCTTAATATAATGTCAAAGGGAACATAAATATTGTTGAAATCCTTTCTGTGAAAAAATAAAGTAATTATATCTAAAACCGTGGGATCAAAATAGCTTTTCACGTTCATTTTCTTTATGAATTTTTATATTAAATATGTTTAAAAGTGTACACAAAACATGTTAAGAATTATTTTTAATACACATTTAATTAATAACACAATGTTGATCTGTAAAACATTACTGCGTTGGTAAAATAAAAAAAATAAAATAACGTTTTGAAAATTCTAGCAAATTAAAAATTTCTATTTAAATTTAATATTTGGAGTTCATTCTTGCTTGGCTCAAACTTTTTTTATATTTTTTATTTTTCGGAATCAAATATGCCGTGCAAACTAAGGCCTTTTTAAATTATACATTTAACGTTGGCCTAGTTTCGCTACCAAGGCCAATAACTGACGCCAGGAGACGAGTTACCCCCAACCTGGAAATTTTCCAAACCTCTTTTTATTATTATTTTTTCTTTAATTGTATATCTTATATCTATATTTATGCTTGTATATTTATTATTTGTGTTCTTGGGTTCAGTGTAATAACAGTACTAAACTTCGCCCATAAATAAAGACATTTAGTATTATTATTATTATGATTTACCTCAACATTATTCTGTAGGTCGGCAGCGTGAAAAATACCCGTTACATAACAGTGACATCCACGTTTGAAAAGAGCTTAGAAAATACGCCCGAACCGGCAGCTACAAAAGCAGCCGAGCCTCTTACAGAAAATATCCTTGCCACCTCCAGCAATTACGCCAAGGATAACAATTTCTTGGATTCAAGCATCGCGACCCTGCCGCCAATTTATCTCGCATCAGACATGGAAACACCACCACTGGAAACACTCACAGAGACATTCAGTACGACGCAAACAATGTTAAAGACACACATTCTGCCTGTCGTTCGCTATGGTAACGACACCACTAGTTCAACTTTAGTACAGACTTATTTGGTAACGAGGTAAGTCGTGATAATGAAAGCTTTCAATTATATTGTCTCCTTAATAAGCGAATATTAAGACAAAATATCTCTCAGACAACATTTTCTCAACAACCAAGTAGCAACTACAAAATAGTATTTAATTATTACGTATTGTATAATAAACTTCGGACATATGGGTGTTACCGGTTTATTAAAACAGGTAGTAGTTAAAAATAATTTGTAAGAGGCCCTAATAATTTATCAAATACTCAGCCTTACTTAGAAATGTTGCTAGATATTCAACAAAATTTTAATTATCTACCTCTATTTACTTACAATTTCCAAATAATGTAGTGAACCAGACATTTTTACGAACAAAAATTAAATTAACACTACATATGTTTATGACAGGACAGAATTAATTGCCGGGAGAGTACAATAAAATAGTTTTATTCACGACTCCATTATATATGTGTTTGCTCAAAGATAATGCTACCCACTAGTGAATAATGATTTCATTATTCACTGGTTCACAAAATGTATTAAAATTTCATTGAATATGCCGTGGCATGTCATTTAAAGTGCGGATATGCTATTTGGTTTGAAGCTTCAAAGTTTGTTATTATTGTCTGGTCGTAGCAATTAATTCAATCCAGAAATTTACTAAATTTTAGAGGTACAAAAAAACCTAAGTCAATTTTAATTATATTTAGCATTTAAGGTTAAAAAAACCTTACTTATAATCCTCTTTAACTGAATAAATTTTATTATTTTCCAACATTTTCAGTTTCCTTACTTTCTAATCAAAATTTGTTTTGATAAATGATTATATCGCATTTGATTTGTCTTTCCACATTCTGGATATTTTGCATTTATTTCTATTTCTAGTTATAAAAATACAATTCGACGTGTTATAAATTTGTTTCCTTTTATTTTGTTTAGAATGGTGACAGCTACAAAAACCCTTCCACCTATGGATGCCTACCACTTTAATCCCAGCAAAACACTTAACGAATTCAATAGTCATTTGGATGAAGCCGGTTCTGAATTACACCTCGAACTTGAATTTGGAGATCAAAATGATCAGGATGAGGGTCAAATCAGGAGAGCAGCCTTCCAGGATTTAGACCTAGCTAACATTGGTTCCGACTTTGACCTTTCCGACGTCGATAAATCGAAGCTTCTAGAGGGACATTTGAGGTTAAAGAAGGCCCATGCACCTTCACCGAGACCTTCTATAAACGACTTGTCTATGCAAGGATTAAATTCTGATCAACTGCAACAATTGGCTTTGCTTAGATTATTAAATCCTGCTGCAGGACAAGGACAGGTCATTACCACCTCAAAACCAGTTATCAAGATTGAAACTGTGTACGAAACCCATGTTTTGCCCGTTACTCAAGGCCAGAACACCATCCTCAGCACCATCTCCAAGATTAGAGGAACATTTACTAAGACTGACTATGAATTTGGTACAAGTACTATCGGTCCTGCTCTACCTATTGCACCACAGATACCTCAGATTCCACAACTGCCACAAATACCACAGATACCACAGTTAAATCCGTTCATTCCCCAACCACAGCAACAGTTTGCAGTAACCTCGTCACCAGTAGTTCAAAGTACTTTAGTCACCCAGACTAACAGTAAGGTTCTTAAATTAACATTTGGAGCTAAAACTGCCCAAACTACTGTTTTCTCAACTATAGTCGTGCCAACTGTGGTAACAACGTATGTGACTGGTTCAGTACCTGTGGCGCCTACGGCAGCCTTTCCAGGATACTTCCCTGCTCCATTTCCAGCCGGTTATCCGTATGTAGGTTGATTTGTAGATAGGAATAATGAAATTAATTTTATAAATTAATTGAACCAATTTAACGCAATGGACCTCAAACTAAATTGCAGTGAATTGTTCTGTTGTTGGACAAGTAACTAGGTCGAGTGATGTTTAATGGACATAAAATGCAAATTCCGCATCGAATATATCAGTGACCTTCCATCATGTATTGTACATAAACATAAATCATTCTTTTCAAATATGCGAATCATTATAGATGTAAAAACTATTTTAAGTGTGTATAGTTAGATGTATGTTATTTTGTACTGAAATCATTATTTATATTTGTAAACTGTAATATTCTGTTGTAAAATATCTTTTATTGTTACTACTACTGTGCAATAATTCTGTTTGTAATATAAACTAATTTAAATGACTTCGATTATTTATTTTAGAATAAAACTCAGGAATTTTCAGCTGTTATCCATTTCTAACAGTAAATTCCTTAATAATAAGGAAAATTAAAATTTTAGTTTAAACGGATGGATTACACTATAGATTTTGTAACGTGATATTTACTTGTAATAATCCAATATAAGGTAGTTTTATTCATCGATAATATGCCACCTTAAGAGAATATATTTCGTAGAAGTGCACTTAAATTACATAATTTCTGTTTTTTTACTCCGGTCTATCCATAGTATTTTCATGGTATTTCTCATAAAATACACTTAGTCAAAATAAATCAGTAACTAAAAAATTGACATTTATAAAGAAAAATGCAATACATACATTTTTAATATTACACAGAGGCGAGGTGTAACTTAATATCAAATATATTTCACACAATATAAGAGAGTGTGACGTAATAAAATAGTATTCTTTGGTACCCTTTAGTACCTACAGCAGCGGTGCTTTGAACTTTTTACTACGGTACGGTCTCGAGCGCCGCTTTAAAGTGTAGGAACGCCATTTTGGTCTAACAGTGGTATGATAGAAGCTAGAATAACTCAGTGAAGAAACGGTATGTCCAGGGTTCTGTCTGTATGGTTGTAGTAGCAATGGACAACTTCACTTTACCTGCCGAAAATGATTCTCGGTGTACAAACAAATTTATTACTTATACCTTTGCTTTAAGTAATAGGCAGAACTTCAACTTCACTTACTATATTTTATTTAAGACTGCTTCACAAAATAATAAAAAAAATTAATACACAATGGTTATGTATTATGCGACGTAAGTATTAACCTATATTACAAGTAAGCAACCAAGGAATCAAGCAAGAGGTGATGATAATACAAAAACGGTGATCAGGTATATCAATTACAGCTAAATTACGGAAACTGCTACTACTGGTATCTACATTAACAATTAGTTGATGACCCTATAGTCGCTAATGCTTAAGGCAGTATTGCGGTAAGTGGTTGGTGCAGCAATATATCCAGGTGCAAGTGGTTACAGACCATTTTGTCCGTAACCACTTGCGCCTGTATTATTTAAGGATAATGACGCCCTCGATCGACGCACCATCATTATCAGCCTAAAGTCACCACCTTCTGATATGCTCCCTAGACACAATACTAAATTCGATACTATAATTCTTTTCGTGAAAACAACAAATTGTGCCATTCCGGTTTTTCTAAAATACACTAAAAACAAGACGTTCTTTTCAGCTTTGCTATCAGTTTTTTTTCCCAAAAACTCATAGCAGACACGCCATATGCAAATATGTGCGAGAATATATAAATAGAAAATAAAAGTTATACCTATTTTCTAGCAAAAAATAGTGTCACTCTGATTTTTCCACTTTGTAATAAAAAGAAGGTGTTCTTTTCAACCCTATGAGATTCTTCAAAAAATCCGTATGAAACACGCAATATGCAAATATGTGTTAAAATATACAAATTTGATAATATAATTTTTTTCTCTCGAAAACAGCAAAGTGTGTTTCTCTGATTTTTCTGCCAATATATTAAAATGAGTTTTTTAGCAGTGCCATCAGTTTTTTCTAAAATTCCGTGTGAAACGCGCATTATGCAGGAACTTTTCGACAGTTTGAAAAATAATTTCTTGAAAAAAATTTTTACTATCTTTAATAGTATTCAATATTATCTAGAGGGTTTCATGACTTACAATTTTTTGTAAGTATGTTTTTAATGAAAACCAAGGTACATTTGTGAATATGAGAGAAAAATAGAATGCAAATAGCTATTCATTGGGCGGTCTCCACTGGATCCGATAAAGCAAAATTGCATATTAACTGCCTTGTATGGAATTTTATTATCAACATCATATATTTTTATGCGCACTTTCATCGTCCGATGCATTGTTTATCAGATAATTGCAAAATAATAGTGCTGGGTCATCTCTTGGGAGTAGTTCTTGAAAACAGAAGATGAAGTAATAATGAAATGGAGATAAACTCTTCTGTATCTATTTATACATCCTGCAGGACCACTTATACAAAATTGTATTTCTTTATAAATTATGTCCGCCATTATCTATCCATAGAACTACCTAAACTACATTATGAGTACTCTATTTTATTAGTTTTGATCTTTTAAATTTATTCAGTAGAGTTTCCTTGAATAAAATAGTATCAATAATTATTTCCGTGGAATCCGTTTATCAATAGAATTAATGGAAGATGGAAAAATCGGCCCTAATCTTAAAAATTATTTTTTTTTAAATATTGTCAAATTGAATAATAATAGTAATAATACTACTAACACGAAACTATTACTATCCTTTAAACAAAATGAATCAAACAGATATTACGTGATGTCTTTAATTACATTTGCTTTAATAGGGAAATAGTTTAAAACTAAACATTTATATAAAAAGTCGAATTTCCGTAGAAAAAGAATTAGATTAACAAAAATCAAAAGACCACGCTTGGTTTTTATTGTAGAAGGTATCTTCTATATAATTTTGAAGCCATTGAAATTCAATATATTGTGCGAAGGTAAAGGACAACGTACGACATGCGCCGAGAACTACGCATTTCAACAGGTTCCCAGCGATCAGGAGATTGTATCGGTTTGTCGCTAGGCACAGTTAATCAGTGGCCTCTAAGTACGTTTACTGCATTTCAGGTTATAGATACTTTTATTAGTTTTATTGTGCTTTTAGTAGCGCGTATTTATATATTTTATTTATTTTTGTTTTTTATTGTGGTATAATGGACACGACAAAGAAAAAAGCGAGTGAAGTCTGTTGTTACAAAAGCAGCAAAAATAAAAGTTACACTGGAACATTGGAACACTATTCTTTTCCCCGTGATCCTGAAAGGTAAGTAACTTTATCTGTGCAAAATATAAAATACTAGTTTATCATTTGCACTAATCTCATTTATTATTAAATTAATACTCGATAAAAAAATGTATGAAAATCATATTATGCATGCTTCGAGGCATTTTCTGAGGTTACAAAAAAAAATGCACAAGTTGTTCTTAGTAAGAATATTAAGGAGAATGGAAAACGTCTGTCAAAAAAAAGTGCTTTTAGAAAAAATACGAATATTTTACACTATTGACTTTATTAACAAAAGTTTTAAAACTGGCAGACAAAACACAAAATTAATAATTTGGAGACATTAATAAAGCATTTGTTTTTTGTACCTAGCTATTTTAATTTGGAAACTGAAAAATGTTTAGCAATCATTATTCATTTATTAATAATAACATATTTCGCCTATGTGTAATTGTCTCGTTTATCTACAGAATCCACAGATTTTTTTTAAACATATAGTATCAAAAAATAAAATATATACACCTAGCTACATAAATAGCAGTAAATACTATAGAAAATTTATTAATGATGCAAATGTACACTGACAACCACAAACAACTGTTAATATACATGATATAAGAGTAAGTCTTTGTAAGTTGCACCATGCCCCTCACCGACGCACGATATATTGCATTACAACGGTCCGGCTAATAATTTTTTTAGTTAAGATCAAACGAACGAAACTGGTTCATTTTACATATGAGACGGGCAAAAAGCCAACCAATTTGAAAATATTCACAATCAAAATTATCCGAACAACATCGATCATGACCGCATCAAAAATACAATTTCACAAATATATGGTCATAGAGTCAATATTCTTATGATGCGAAAGAAAATTTGATGACCACGCTCTAGGAGCCGAAAAAGCTAACAAAAAAAGCGCCGGATTGGAATCTGGTACTTATCAGTATGTTGAAGTATGCCATTTAATTGTACGTTTTCAAATATGTAATTATGTTTTCTCATTGGCTTTTAATGGTAGTATTGTATGCATTGTGAGAATTAATAGTTATTCTAATCAACGAATTAGCTCTGAAATTAATTGAGGAGTATGAAAAAATATGCTCGTTCGACAAGTGATTACTGATTAGTAATACATAAAGCACATGGAAAAATATACCAAGACGATAATATCGTTAGCATGTAAGACTTACGCGTCCGTATTTAATTACCATTTGTGTCTTGCATATACTTAAGGAGTGACAGCTATATTATACACTTTATGGAATTTCCAGTTCCTTGATATTTCTCAGTTCGAGCATAGTTCGAGAAATTGTATTCTGTAAACTTCTAATTCAGAGCTTATTTGTCGTTGCAATAAGCCCTGTACTTGCAGAGTTATTGTTCTAATTCTGTCCATCTCTTCTCGTCTCCTCAGAGATACTAAGCTTAAAACAGTAATTTAGCAATTACGAAAAGTTTGCTGAAGGATGATGTGAAGTAGATTATTGCAAAGTTGCATAATCTTGCAAGAATACAATACAAATCTGTCTTTATGAATATTTAAATATGCCTTACTGTCATGATCTACCTTTTAAATTATTCGGAATTACAAAAAAACACGAGCTGTTTCATAGAAATTTACGTTGTTGCAAAATTTGTTTATAAATTGGTTTATGGAAAAAAGGACAAATGTGAAATATCTTATTAATAAGCCTGGCCAAGGTCATTAATCCTACAGAGACGTACTGGGTATACATCATATCATAATACTTGAATAAGTACAATAATATAAACAAAAATATTTTATATATTGTGATGTATGTTTTTGTACTATTTCGTTCGCTTTAAATTCTTTTTATGTATATCCTTATATTTTGTAAGCTTAGTGCTGCACATTATTATTAAACTGTTAAATGACGTTCACACATGTACATTGTATATCTAAGTGATAACTAATAAATAAATAAATAAATAAATAAAATAAATGGAAATAAATTTTATTAATACTTGTACACTTTATAAAAATATGTACAAAACTCACCTTAAGCAGATTTTTGAAGTAGCTTGGTTGTCGTTATCACAAACTGGAGCACTTCTATAATAACTGTGTAGCATCAGATATGTTTCTACAGTTGTCTTAGTAAGCGATGTTCGCTGTGGTGAAAAAATATGTTTGTATTTTGAAAAAGACCGTTCGACATCTACAGAAGTAATACAGGCATAAGTAAAACACTCTGTGAACTCACTTAATGCAGCTGTAGATGCACCGTCACAAATTTGTCTTAATTTGGTAAAATCAGGATCTTTCCGTAATACACTCTCGAATTTTTCAATAACGGGCTTATTTTTTGCGTTATTTATAGTCTGTAGCTGTGTATTCACGTCGTCTACTATTTGCAGCGATTCCACTAACGACAACGAAGTATTTTGCAAGTTTTCTATTGCGTCGTGTAGTCCTCTATAATTGTTATAAATAGTTTTTAAATCTGTTTCAAGGGAAACATATTGACCTGTAATATCACAGCTTTTATTTGTTGAAAATATTCAGCATAATAAAAAGCTGCCTTCAACCACGTTCCCCAACGTATAAGAATCGGCTCTGGTGGTTCCAGAATACCAGGACACAGTGTGTGAAATGCTCGAAGCCGTTTAGGAGATTTGAGAAATACTTTTTTTGTATTTGCTATTAATGCATCTACCTCTGGAACACATTTTCGAATCGTTACTGCTACAAGATGGAACGCATTCACTTTACACGTAACATGTAAAAACCTACAATCGTCTCTTTGAAGAAAACGGCCCACCAAACGCATTGTCGCAGCACCGTCGGTCACAAACATCGACACTTGACTTATTGACAGTTCTAATTTTTCGAAAGTCTCCAACACCACCCGCGTAATTGTTTCGCCAGTACACGAAGTTAGTCTTTTGCTAGCTAGTAAAAGTGGCAATATTGGTTTAACAGGGTCGAGTACACGTACTATAACATTTAAAATAGAATTTTTTTTACAATCTGTCGTCTCGTCAACACATAACCACAGCCGTGTATTTTTTAATACACAATTAATCCTATTTACAATATCTTCACGAATACTTGGTACATATGTACGTAACGATGAACGACTTAGTAAATTCACCTGGGGAATGTATTTATTCCAGCACTCCCAAAATGCTGGTTTATCCAATATGCGCAGGGGAACATCACAGGCAATCAGCATTAACAGTAAATCAAACATAAACTGAGGTTCCAAAGAAGACACACCATTTCTTTATTTTATGCCGGTTACTATTGACATGAATTTTGCAGCCGTATTTATTCCAACACAAGTCCTGATCACAAACTTTACAAATTATTTTACATCCATCATAGATTAAATCCGGAAATTCACCGAAAAATTTATTCACTTTATCAGCATACGGTCGTTTTCTACTGTTTACGCTCAACATTATTTATTATCTATTAGTGCTCTAGGCATCGACCGACAGATAACAACTGAAGTGAGTCGTGTCATCGTTATTGTAAACATGAGCGCGATGGCATTGGTATTGCGCCCGTCCCTGAATATTCCATCGCTTGGCCAGGCTTACTAATTAATAAAAGATTCTTTGACAATATATTACATTATTGCAATAAAATAATAGTGGTTTAGATACAACTGCTCTCTGCTCTAATATCGGGGAAACGGTGACGAACATCGTCTACCATTTACAATGTGAACTAATTTGTCATTGGTGGTTATTTTGCTCTATTCCTCTATCAATGTGACACACTTTCTTCTGCTTCTCCATTATTAACGATTTTAAGTTCTGTCACTGCCTCAAATCTTTTTGGAAATCATTTTGGTCTGGCCAACTACTTAAATCTATTGAAAACTGTCTCCGTTTCTGGAAATATAAAATATTCCATCCATTTCCAATGAATTCTACAACTTCTTTCTTTCAATCGCTCGGTTCCTTCATTACTGGGTTCCTCACATTTATAGGCTTTGTAATCCTTGTTCTATTTTAAACCATTTATCATCTTTCCTTGTGATTTGATCAACATTATTATCAAAAAGGGCTAATGCAATCAAATACCATAAATGATTATTGCATTTGTTCAACACAACTCGAGAAATAACTGGATCGATATTTGCAAAATTAAGACAATTTGTAGAAATTGTAGACCTTGATTTGGTGGTTTAACAACAAAAAGAGCTATAAATCATACTTGCGCAAATTTGACAAAAAAAGCAAAACTATTAGAGATACTGTCGGCCTTCTCCAAGCTTATTTTGAATTCATTTTGAAGCAGCAACATTTTGAAACAATAAATGGTCCTTGCAATTAATCTCGGATGGCATGGCATGACGGAGATACTTTGTGTGGTGGAATATCTAGAAATTCTTTATAATAATCTTGTGGCTGCTGCTTTTTTTAAACAATTTCTCGTGAAGGCAAGAATTTCTACTAAATCATCGTGTAAAGAAATTCAAATCTTTTTGAGGCTGAAAAAATTAATTTTCGGCCATAATTTTCGAAAACCATAGAACATGACTGATTAATTTTGGTTTCAAAAGCACTAAACATTATTTCATACAAACAAGATAGATTTTTGGGGGTTCAAAATAAGAAAAAAAGAAGGTTTAGTGCCAAATCCAATTATGCAGCTACGGACACGTGATTCGGAGTTAGTGCCACTCATCAGCGTAGCGTAGCTAAGGAATTGGATCTAGTATGGGATAGGTCAGGAACAAGAACTAAAATAAGGCTGAAAAGTACAGTACACAATACTCAATTAGTGCCTTCATATTCCCATGTGCCACAAATGGATGAGCACAGTCGACACACAGAGCTCTATGTGTACTGCTGCTATTGCTGCATAATTGTTTTTTTTTTTGGGATATGGCACTAAACCTTTGTATTTTTTCATACACATGATGCCTACAAAATAAATAGAGCTGGTCTCTTTGCAGCATCAGTTCTAATAAAATATAAGTTTAATCCTATTGTTTCACAGCACGAAGCTTTTACTACCTCAATCAAATTCCAATCAACTAATGTTTCATGAACCACGATAGATTTTATTTTCCCCCTGCAGATTCTAATGT
Organism: Rhamnusium bicolor; assembly: GCA_029963845.1. Lineage (NCBI taxonomy): Eukaryota > Metazoa > Arthropoda > Insecta > Coleoptera > Cerambycidae > Rhamnusium > Rhamnusium bicolor. Next base: position 1,747,252 of record JANEYF010000177.1, on the reverse strand, counting down.
CGCTACACTAAATGTCTTTTTAATTTCCTCATTTATTATTATGGGAAGTCTTTCAATCATATGTTTAGGGCATGGTAGCTGAGTGGGTAAAGCATTTAACGCTATTTACTTCGTACCAAAGGTCGATGGTTCGATTCCATCCTGGAGAAAGTTAGAAATTTTAATGTTTCAGACTAAGATGTAAGAGGATAGAGTCAAAGTTCTAGATGTGGTTCTGACTCCACTACAGGGCCTCAACTCCCTTTACGTAATACAAAATCTTTAGATTTTCAGAGATTACTTTGGCGACTTGAGAAGCAGTTAAGAAAACATTTTATTTCTTTTTTTTAGAACCATCAGGCAGCAGCTTCGCATCTCGACAGCCATTTGTAGTTCAGATTCTGCAAATTGCTTTTTATCTCCTTTTCTTGGCGCAAATTTTTTCTGAAGCGTCAATTCGATGATTTGTTACTGACTAAATCCACAGTATAACCAGTAGATTATTTCAGCTACATTTCATTCATATATCCACTGAGCTCTCTGGGACCTCGAATGCAGGTGGTTGCGTCACAGGCGTAGTATTTTACAAGAATACCATGGGTGTACGCAGCAAATTTTGCGTGGTTGATTAATTAATAAAATAAATAATAATTATTAGTTAGCAAAGAGACCCTGGGCTTTTAATGTTTGTGCAGCCAAGTATATTTAATTTTTTAACATTTTATATGGTTAAATTAAAAAATCTGTAAATTATCTAGATAAATGAAAGAAAATACACAATAGGCATAATATTTTATTATTAATATTATAATTGATAATGAATACTAAAAATTTCATAGGTTACAAAATAAAATAGCTAGGAATTAAAAAACAAATGAATTGTTGATATTTCTAAATTATTAATTTTGTGTTTTGTTTGCCAGTTTTAAAATTTCTATTAATAAATTTAAGACTGTAAAATATGTTCGTATTTTTTTCTTAAAACACCTATTCTCAATAGTTCAGAAAAAGTGCCGAACAAAGCACTTCCACTCACATGATGTGGTGTGGAATTAAAATATTATACTTTCAATTTACATTCTTAAAATAATTTCATTAATGGTTCTTGCTTTTGTAAAACAGTAACTCCTATACTAAAATCAATAAACTAATGTAACCATTTTTTCACGAGGAAATATGAATAAAACTTACATATGGTCAACATAAATTTAAGGATGCCAAAAAAATTTATATACAGGGTGTCCTATAATTAAATACTTATATTCAAGAGGGTAATAGAACTATAAAAAATTAGTTGAGTTTTATATATAAACATTTGCCTTAAATCAGTTTATAAATAAAAGTGCGGAATTATTTTTGTAGAGGTATGTATTGTAGTTACCTATCGACTACTGTATAACCATACTGCATTGCAATATTTAAGTTCAAATAAATTCAAAGCGATAGCTTATACCTATCGACATTTAGTAAGGGGACTTTTTATGCAGTTTTTAACACTAGCGTTTCTTTCCACTATAAATGTGTAAAAAAAAAAACAAAAAGTTATGGCGAAAATTCACTCCCACACCCTTTGTAATTAACCTAATAAATCACGATATGTAGGTAAAAATTTAACAAAATATGCAACATTATGAAATTAACCATGGTCCAAATTTAATTTTTGCAACTTAAGACGTTTCGAATATATCGACAAATAACTATGTTGTATTTATCCTCTTTAAGGGATTGTAGCTCCCTTATGAACTGACTTAAGACAAATGTTTATATACAAAACTCAACTTATTTTTTATAGTCCTATCACATCCTTGAAAGAAAGTACTTAAATATGGGACATCCTGCATATGCTTTAACTTTATTTAACTCTTTCACCCTATAAATTGCCCGCAAATAAAAAGAACCCCAACACACGTTGTGTTAAAAATAATCACCTCTATATTGTTTTACATAAATCTAATAACCTGTCGTCGCCGCCTGGCTGAAAATATCAGTGTTGAATTAAAAAATATGGATTTACAAAATGAAAGAACCAATGGTCATTTAAAAAATGACTAAACTTTTCATAAAATGACTAATTTGTAATTTATCTACAACATACACACATTTTAAAATTTATTCTGTAATATCTTTAAAAATTATTCAAACTAGATGCAGAAGAGCATTTGTCTAATTGTAAATACAAAACTAATAATTTTATTTTTTTTATTATATTTCCTATTTGATTTATACTTTCAATTTATATTCTTAAAATTTCTTCATTAATGGTTCTTATTTTATGCAAAACAATACTTATCTCCTATACTAAATTCAGTATGTTTTATGCTTGCATAAAGTTTTTCACACGACATTACGGTCAAGGAAATGAATTAAACTTCTCATTACTACAATAACTTTTATTTGTATACCCTCTACATGAGCAAATCATTCGCCCTCTTTTCTTATCATTACCCATTTTAAAATAAAATAAAATGCATACAATTGTCACAGTAAACAAATTATGTGTAAAGTACTTACACCACGAGTTATTTTTTGTTTCGCTGATAACATACACACCGCTCTGACGGCCACTACTATACTGATGCTTTTCAGAATAACGAGTCAGAATAACGGCTCTTGAAGGTTCCCGGTGGCGAGGCCTAGCAACAAGGAGAAATAAGCTACTGGTTATACTATGCTAAATCGTTGGTATTCATTCATGTGCTACAACTTTAGCCACTGTTAGTTAAATATGCAAAATGTCTCTATCGCTAAGTCGATATTTATTTAGCGATCATTATACCATGTTCCTCTAATATTCTAAGTTTTCTCAGATTTGCTGGGCCTCGATCCGTTGCTGCTAAAGCAAAGTACTCTAATTCAATATACAGGTTGAGGCAATAGTGCGTCCGACTTCGATATGTCGAGTTCTATGATAGCTAGAAACACAAATAAACTAGACAACAGAGTCTATAACAGAAGATTATTTTCGAATATGTAGGGTGAGCCAAGACGATTCTACAGGGTCACGTAAAATTTTTTTAAATATGAAATAACATGCATATCAAAACATATTTTGAAACCTCTTTATGGCCTCCATCCACTCCTATATTATTATTGACTCTCTCCCAACCACTTGGATGTAATGATTTTTTTTTGTTGAAATTATGCAATTTACACGTATACATATTAAAAAAACCACTACAGTCATACTTGTCGATTTTAAGAATAAATATATTAGTGCCAGCTATGAGACATCTGTGTGATGACACTCAGCCATTTTCACTACCTGAAACTATACAGAGTGGCCAAAATTTTTTTTTAAATTTACAACTTTTTCAACTGAATTTTCTCAGTTTTTTCAAATGAAACACCCTGTATAATTTTAGACAATGTGATATAGAATTAACACACGAACATTTTTTGTACGTACATCCCTATGGCTATTTGTAACCATTTTTGATTTATTGAACAATTGCAAAATTCAGCAATAAAAATTAAAAATATATTTTTTTGTAATTCAAGAGAAGATATTATAAAACGTGCTCCACATGTTTCCCATTTTGATTGACACACATTTCTATACGTCTTTGGAATGGTTTCTACTGTTCATAAAATTGCTGGAGTGATACGTCTAAAAGCATTTATTATCCTTTCCTTCAAATTTGGAACTATTGTTGGTGTGACTTTTTAATGGGCATCATGTAACACGCTTATTATAATACCTTCTCTTGAATTATTTAAAAAAAGCCTCATTTTTATTTTTATTGCTGAAATTTGCAGTTATCTTTCAATTAATTGAAAATCGTCACAAATAGCCATAGGAATGTACATACAAAAAAAATGTTCGTTTTTCAATCCTATATCACATCGTCCAAAAATATACAGGGTGTTCCATTTAAAAAAATTTAGAAAATCCAGTTCAAAAAGTTGTAAATTAGAAATCCTTTTGGGCTACCCTGTATACTTTTAAAAAAGTGAAAATGGCTGAGAATTTTCAATTACAGACTTTTGTCTAGTTTATTTATGTTTTTAAATCAAGTTTTTAGCTCATAGAACTCGAGATATCGAATCGAACGCACTATTGCTCCGCTCTGTATATGTTTTCTTTAGTAACAAAATTCCCACCTCTGCTTAAAAACGAGATTTTGACTGTTCCCCAAATAATTCAATTTTATTTGTCACCTGACAGTAGAGTTGCTACTTTTTTTAATATTAAAAAAAATACTGGGTTTCTTCGAGACTGTGAATCTTCTTGTCTTTCCATTCTCTGGATTTGGTTTTTGTACTTTTATTTCTAGACTTCTAAGGGTATATATTAGGACATTTTTTAAAAGTACGTTTCATAATTACTATTTTCTTTATGGGTCATCTATAATTTCATATTAGCTGAATGCGCTGTTTTTTCCTTTCAGTGATATTTCACAGTTCTGTGAAAACATTTTTTATATCAAAATTAGGAATAGCAAGAATACTTTTTCTTCAGGCATGCTGATGTATCTTGTACTGAACGGAATTATTAATTTCGAAATGGCATTCTACAAATAATTACGTACCTGATAAAGAGCATTTTTTTAATAGTTATTATTAACAAAGAATTATTATTGTATATTTTGTTAATATTATCTACTGTTTCTAACCCTGAACTCGACAATCGTATATTGCCAAGTAGACAGTATTTATTTATTGTAGTAAAAGTTCCCAAGGGTTTGGACTACTTTTTTTTTACATAATTAAAATTTCAGCTAACACAACAAAGTACCCAGAAAATCGATTTTAAAATATATCGTTGTTCTTTGAGTAATTCCACCCCATTCAAGTTCCAAAGAATAGCTATTAAGCCTCGGGTTAAAATAATAATATTAAGTTTTGGTGTAAGATTAACAAGATAAAGTTTTATTAGGTTCGATGCAAATGACGACAATAGTACAAAAAACTTTTGCCATTTAGGAGATATTTCGATAAAGTTTGGACATATTGAAAACTAACCCTCGGGCTAATCTCTCCTGCGTTCAGACATCACATTGAAACTCAAACTTTCTAGCTGGTTCAATATTCAAGCTTGCCTTTTTTACATAACGTGCAATGTTTGCCGTATTTTAAAAGCAGCTATTTTCCTAAAGGAATTATTTTATTTTAAAAATCTGACATTTTATATTAAAATATTTTTGTTACATACACGGTGTTTTGCTTAAAACTATTTATTTTGTTCTGTCTGTGTAGTCTCATGGCCAACTTCAGTGGCTATAATTTTATGGATTGTAGAAACAATCGACGCTGGGAGTAGTAATGTCATTCATATTCATAACTCATAAGTAGATGTCAGCTAATTTCAGCAAACCTTCATATATCTCAGGACCAGCTGTCTTTCCCATAGGAAAGGAGAATAGTTGTGCATGCGCAGTGAGACCTAGACCGTATTATATTCAGTTCAGTTTATTTACAAACGTCGCAGTGCGCAGATATGCAGCGGATGCGAGGATAAAAATAAATAGTAACAACTGTGTTGATTATCACGTAGGACGCGAAAAATCAGTATGTGTGGATGTGTGTTGACGAAGATATGAATTTTAAGGAATATATAAACATTATTATGCATGTTTTAAGTGCTATTCAGAGTAGGGTTGGTACAAAAAGAACCGAACCGTTCTTGAGAACGCGTTCTCAGCTGACGGTTCAGTGAACCGGTTCTCGAAAATAAAATATACTTGTTGCGATTCACATGCGACGGTACGGTAAGGAATAAACAAGCTCGGCTCTCAGTTCACTCAAGTCAAGCAGTTCTCTAGTCATTCGCAGTTCTCCGTGGATTCGGTGTTCTCAAATCTTATTGGAAATACGATATGTAGCACTTTGTAGGTTGTATTAGGTAATGAGTAGGGTAGGTGTATGTCGTTCTCATCGAATGAGTGGGAGAGCTTAAGCGTTCGCGCTGCATGTAATCTGTCTGAACGCCCTGAACTGTAACAGGTATTCAGAACGGTTCCCAAAAATGAACTGAACCGTTCTCACCTGTTCCGTAAAATTACCAGTTCAGTACCACCTCTAATTCAGAGTACACACATTGTTAATGTGTAGTAAACTTGTGTTGTAAACTAATGCGGGAACAGTTGAGGAAATAGTGGTAAATGCTTTGTGTAATATTGATGTTGAAAAAGAAAATATTTTATTATTTGTATCAGATGCAGAATACATGTATGTATTATGTCAAAATAAGTTGCTTAATAAGATTTACATGAAATAACTACTCAGCGGACAAAAGCCCCGGCCTGCATTGAAATACACCTGCAAGTCTTGTTTGGTAGCTAAGATCATTTGTCTATTTCTCCCTAGAGATAGACCGGTTTTGAACTAGTTATGTTCTCGTCAGTATGTCATAAGTAATGGAAAACACAAATAACAATAGAAAACTAGGCTAACCTAAAGCAGACTAAGCACGACAGACATAGTGAGTGATAAGTGGATCCCTCTGGTGGTCAGTGCTACTACCCGTCAGACATCATTCTTAGTAACTGATAGCGACCTGCAAGGCAGGTACCAAGAGCTGTGAAATAAGTTGAATTGGTGTTATACAGGGTGTTTTATAAGTCAATTTATGAAATCGTCACTAACAAACTTCTTTTATTTTTCAATTATGGAAAAATCCCATTATAAAAGTAGTTTAGGATGGAATTTATGCCTACCTACCAAATTTCAGAAACATAAATTTACTTTGTTGGAACTACCCTTTTTTTCACTAGTAGTCAGTTTTTTGTTGAAAAGAAGATGACGTTAAGAACAAAAGTTATTTATAGTACTAATTTACTTTAGAAAAAGTGTTTAGAGCACTTTCAACTTGCAAAAATGATTTTTAAAAATTCAAAATAATATACTAATTTGTTGAAAAAAAGAGGCAATTCAAACAAAGTAAATTCATTTTCTGAAATCTAGTAAGGAGACTCAAGTAGCATTCTAAACAACTTTTTTAGTGGAATTTTTTCATATCTTGGAAAATTAAGGTACTCTATTAGTGGCAATCTTTATAAATTGATTGAAAGCCACCCTATATAATGCCGATCAACTTATTTCTGAAATATCTTAGTTTTACATCAAGCATGACAATCCCCCAGTGTCATTCCAAAATTCGACAATTTGTTGTCTATTAAGTACACTCTTGTTACATCTTTCTTGGGACACAGTGTATGTGTAAAGCTGCCAGGCTTTTATATAGGATCCACATATCCCAATATGATTCGTAACTTGTCTGGCCAATGCCATGCAATCTATACTAATCACTTAAACACAGTACAGGAGGTTTCATGAAATGTTAAGGCCTTCGAGGTTTGTATTCTATTGTTCCGTACAAATTTTATTGTCTCTTAACCCATATGCCTGCCCGCAAGTATGTAAATTGTCCGATGTTTAGTCATAATATAATTTTTGATGAATGGGATGTCAACATTTGATTTGTATGTTAAATTATGAGCAATTTTAAACTCTGTTAGGTCAAAGAGTAAAAGCAGCACTAATAAGGCATTTAGAGAAATATCCACTAAACAGTATTTCAAAAAAATAAAAATATACAGCTATATACAAACGTGATTTTCTGCTTTATTTTTTAAATCAGTGAGAAATATATTCTTACGAAAAATACCTATATTTGCTATTTGCCTAGCTGTTTGGATAGCCATATTATGATTTCACTATTTTAAATTTCTGATAAATAATGATACAAAAATATTGTTACATTACACACTGCACAATGATATAATATATAGGATAAAGCATCCAATTGTTGGTACCAACTAGAAGAATTATTAGCACCTATGCAAATCACTGAATTTTATTACAGTGTAATAAAATTCCACGAGATCTAAATCCCTGAAATCTAAAAATGTGACGTTGCCTTACATATTGAAGTAATGCATTTCATGTGCAGCGTTCAGAGACGTAGGGATAACTATAACATACTATACCATAAAAACGACATGTTTTTTTTTTATAAAGTGCTACAAAAAATAATAAGTTATTAAAAACGTTATCAATCAACAGAAATTTCATGAAATTGAAATCCTTATGCATTTATCTTATAGTAAATTTTGGTTTTGGAAACCATGGCATATACATATATGTGCCTATTTTTCTATGGTGATTATATATTTATTTACACAGACTTTATCCATTTATCAGCGGAAGCGTTTTATTTACATGAAACAATTTTAGATGTTAACGTAATATTTCAGCTTTATGTTTTCTTAAAAATATACATTATACATATATACTATTGTAGATATATGTAAAATTTAATCAATAATTCCATTATTAATATTTGTCATATAACAAAAGAATAAATACTTCATATATAACCTACATTCACTGTTTTGGTGACAAATAATACTGTAAATTTAAAATTTTAACAAATATGAATTGAATTTATACGGCGTACGCCTCCGGTCTTTGTGTGTGAAATGATACCACAATTGGATCTCATGGGAATTAGATCTCGTGGGATTTACTTTTCGGGTTTTTAGATCTCATGGGACTTTTAAGTCTGTCTATTCAGAAAGCCGAACAGATATGTAGGGTGAAAATTAAACTAGTTGAAATTAGACATCGTGAGATTTAGATCTCATAGGATTTTCATCTCACAGTCTTTAGAACTTCATGGGATTTTGAAAACAGTGTCTTTAAGTATGGATCCATGATAAAACATATTTGGAAAGTCGAATAAATATACAGGGTGATATGTTAGATTTGTGGAAAAATAAGTTCGTGGTATTAGATCTCGTGGGAATTAGATCCCATGGGACGTACTCACTTTAACAATAAGGTGTGGCATTGAGAACTTTCACATTTATTTAATAGGGCCACTAGTGTTCGTAATATACACAAGCGATATAAACAATTCTATTGTAATATATAATATGCAATCGTATGCTGATAGCCAGTTAAGCCTTAATTTTGAACCGAAGAGTTACCAGCAACCAAGCCCACTAAATAATGATAGAGTTACTTAATAAATATTGTGATGACCTTAAGTTAAAGCTAAATCTAGAAAAATCTAAGATTATGCTGTTTTGTTCTAAATATAAATATGAGGAACTCAAATATAATATGAAAATTAAAATTGGAAATGAAGTAATAGATTTCATCGAACAAGCAAGAAACTTAGGGGTACTCTTTGACATACATTTACGATTCATACCACATGTTAATAATTTAATTGAAAAATCTTATTTATCGCTAAAACTGCTTTTTACATATAAATAATTATTAAACATTCAATTCTTATAAATGTTATGCAGTTTATACCTTTCGTAAAAAAAAATAAAAAAAAGACATGTTCAACCGTTTAGGTAAAAAAATCAAATTAAAATATATTTTGTGGCTTATCGATTTCTACCTTTTTCACTTTTTTATTATAACTTATATGTTATTAATATTTGTTATTATTAGTTTAGTATTATATATTATTATACTTATATGATACATAATTTTAATAATAGTTTAATAATAGTCTGCTTTTGCATTATGTTCTTCTTTTTGTATAACTATGAATATGTTAGGGGTTAAGTGTAAGAGTAACCTATGAGTTAAACTTCGCCCTATTTAGATGTAAATGTGTAGACATTTATATTTGAATCAAGTTTTTTTTTTTTTTTCGGTTTTCCGAAGCCGGCATTTCTCGTTCTCGACAATGGACTCAATATCTCCGGGGACGTATTTTCATAATTTTTCTAATTATCAATGTCGTAGAAAAAATAGTGTATGAAACACGTGTTAATAGTGATTTTATTTTGTTAGTTTGGTTGCCTCACTCGGTTTTGCCTCATTCGCAAATTACCCCATTCACAAAATAAAATGACACTTTTACTACTTTTCATAGCGGTTGTAGAAAAATATGATTTTTTGAATAAAATTTTTAAAACAAATTATTTATTATTTTCAATAATTGTGCCACTAATAATTAGGAAACGCAATGTGTCACCAATAGTTGATACATTTCTGCACATAACTACAAAACAGAACTATTTTTCAAAATAATTATATTTATTATAGTAGTAAATAATTAAACTTTCACAAAAATCCGTATTGTTTAACTTCAATGGCATAACAAGAGTATGTATTTATTTTCTTCCCAATAAAGTTTGAATTGATTTATTTTATATCTAAAAATGGTGCCAATAATTGGGTATTTTACCAGCTAATAATAATATTTTGTTATTAGTAGGTCTCTGTGTTATTTGTATAAAAATTAGATAATAATACCTAAATAATTAATTAGTTTCCTCTAGAATTAAAAAAATAATTGTTGGCACAAAGATTAAAATTCTTTTATTTTATGTTTTAAATTAGACGTAAGTACAGAATTATATTCAGTAATTGCCTTTCATTATATTACAAACTTGTACTTTTTTTAAAGGCATTCTCCTTGTTGCTAAAAATATTCTACTGTAATTTTAGGTTTCTTACAGAACGTGGGCGACCCTTTACTTATTTCGGCGTGCTTTGCCTGTTTCATGGAGGCGGTGATCGACACAACTAGAAATACTGTGATGAAGTTATCGACAATATCGTCTACATAAAGAAATTGCTAATTTATCAGAATTAAAGTCGCTTTTAATATTTAAAAAAAAAATTAACTATCTACGTTAATTCTATAATAATTATTATTTTAAATTTACTATTTTATTATTTTATTACCAAAGGTTAAGATGAAAACTGTTTATTTTTCTTTGTGAATACAGATTTTTATATCTTTAATTTATTACTAAAGTTAACGGCAGTAGTAGCTTTTACCTTGAAAACGTATTTATGAATTGGCAAATCCGTCCACTATTCAGGGTAGCCGCAGTCAGTTTATATTGTAAAATCAGTGTTTACTTCACTGTTTACTAGTGACCCGCAGACCCAACATATTAAAATTGTGGTAGGGTATTAAACGGCGGCCATACAGACGGACGGCAGAAAATCGGCGAACAGGCAGTAGTAGCCTTCTCACTTTTTATTTCTGTCATTTATAGTTCATTGGGAATTATGTCACCTCTTTACGATGCTTAGTTTCCAAGTATTTTTTTGTAATAAATAATGATACCGGCAGTAGTAGCTTTAACCTTGAAAGAATTCCAGGCCATGGGCGGCGTCTAATCGCGTATATTAAAGGTAATCAAAAATAATTAATAACATTAAAAAAATCGTTAGTACTGCAAAAAAAACGTATGATGGCGAGCGGTGGTGGATAGATCGCGCAGATGACGTTACGCCCTACTCAAATATAATTGGTGCGACAAACTGAAGTAGAATACCAGTGTCGTGTAAATTATAATAAATGAATGTGAATGCAAACAAAATACTTACCTAAAGAAGTAATAATTATTATCCAATCACTACATTGTTTTCGTAGGTTAACGGCGGTTAATACGAATAATTATTTAATATACAATATGAATCACTAAACCAAGTCTAAATCATTATCATCATCTTCACTATCACTAGAGTCACTGTCCTCCAAATTAATGATTAATACATTAACCTCATTATAGCTGTCAATAAGTATTTCGTTTTCTAAACACTTAACTTCCACCTTTATAACATGTTGACACCGCTTTTGCCATTCTTCAGGTGTTATTTGAGAAAATTCGGATTCTGCAAGTTTTCGAGCTTCTTCTAATTCAAATGTCGTATTTTTTGCAGCTTCATTATTTGTTATGGTAACCAATATTAATTCAATGGGATTTAAATCTGGGTGATAGGATGATAGGCGCAATACAGTGTGTCCATAGTCGTTCAGTAATCCATCAAATTTATACGTTATACATCTCTTTTTATAATGTTTCATAATTTGATATAATTGTAGCTTCAACATATTGGCTTGAAACAATATATTTTTGTCAGTCAACCATTTAATCATATCTGATATAGGTGCAGGATTTGACTATACATTATGATAAGGGGCATTATCTATTACGACCACAGAGTTTGGGGGTAAATTAGGTATGAGCTTTTCCTTCAACCATTTGCCGTAATTTTGAGCATTCATTTCTGAATGATAGTCCCCTGTCTTAGTTCCAGACTTAAATATAAGCAAATAATTTGGAATAAAACCCATTTCATGTACAATAATTTTTCTTCCCCACTGCAAACCATTTTGATTATTTCATTAAAGAAATGTCACTTATCAAACATATTAGTTGTTATTTTCACAGCTAACTTTAATAATGTTAACTTTTCCATATTTACAGTAACTAATTTAACTAAGATATTCGACGTTTAATAAATCAAAAACGGTATATGGTAGGGGTAACACATGGTATATTTTTGAATCAGGAACAAAGGATCATTCCAAAAATTTAATAATATACAGGGTATCCCATTTAAAAAATATGTTATTTGTTGTAACCCCTGAAATCTGCATGCTACTGTACTTGATAGCATTTTAACAAAATTATCAATAACACTGAAGTGTCTACAAACATCTAAATACTCGATACCATGCTCACATGTTTCGCCAATCCAGTTGGTATCATCTGGAGATAATTAAGTAATCAACTGAAAATGATTAAAACTGCTCTTACCTTTAGAATCAGTTTAATGAAAATAAGATGCAAAATCATAACACAGCTCACTTTTGTTTTATATCTATAACAAAAATTTCAAATGTACCTATTTAATTTTATAAGAAAGACAGGAGGCATTATTTAAGGTAATCCCCACAATGTAACCCCTTAGGACAACAAATTATTGAGAAACGTTCTTCACTTCAGTGGTTCTTTGAACAGCACCGGTACCTCCATGACGTTGACGTCATATTCTCCAGTCCGCGCAATCCAACGTCACATCACTGTTAACTCCATCGGCAACTTTTTGAAAATAAATAACTTCTTCTCGTAACCTTATAATTCTGCCGCCTTCAAATTCGCCTATTTGTTGAGAGATTACATTTTCTTACGTTAAGTACTTAAAAATATCTATCAATCGATCGTTCACAAAGTTATCATATTAGTTTCTCTGATATTCATTGTTTACCAGATTTTCACCAAAGTTCTTTACGTATACTGTTGCCATTGCAACGACACACAGTATATTATTTTCGAAATAATTGTAATTTATTTTTTTTCTTCAGTCGTTTTTCAGCACTCCTACTCCTTTGCAGAATCTGGATTTTAATAGGTTGATTCTTTAAAAAAAAAAAATCAGTCAAATTGAAAATCCATTCGAAGTTGTATTAAAATTAGTAAATGCGTACAAACAAACAGTAATTCAAACTGATAAAATAAGAAAACAGGACAGTCAGTCCAGTCGTCCTTATTTTCAGGTGATGTGCTAAATTTAAAATAAAACTAGCACATTGAGTTACGTCTACATACCAATTTCGCTGACACAAAACTTTCACATCGACCACAGCCTAACACAATTGGTTTTCCAGTAAGAACACCATTACGTAATAAATAAATAAGTGTTGTATTTGGCCAGATTGACGCTGGTCCCCTCCATTTTGCATTAAGTTATCGAAACTCTTGCATAAATAGCCGATAGTAAGCACAGTTTAGCACAGTCACTCCTAGAGCTTAGTACATTTACAAGGGTGGTCATATTGAGGGTTGAAATTTTCCTCTCAGTCCCCCCATTCACGTCTTAATTGTTTAAAATTTAGGAACATAATTCTCACACATCATAGATCAGTACAATACTGTTAGCATTAAGAAATCGATATTTTAGCAGATAATGGTTAGTTATTTCTGGGGAAGGCAGATCGACGATAACCCCTCTCAGTTCATGCTAAAGTATCGATTTCTTAATGTTAACAATCTTGTGCTAACCTATGCTAGGTGTGGAAACTGTGTTCATTAATTTTAAAACAAATACTTAAGATCTAATAATAACTTGGAAAATTCAATATAATGTTGATTACAATGTAAGAATACCAACAAAATGCAAAAAACAAACGAAAGTTTGTTATTTATTTTATTTCAATAACTCAGTTGCATTATTTAAAAAGAAGAAGGTTTTTTTTTGCTCTTTATACATGCCGTTCTGTTTGCAGACATAAGTTTAAGTTTAATTGCAAATCTGTAGACTTTTATTTTTGCCTATCTGCATAGAAATGGTTTATTGATTGAGTGAAAATGCGAAAAAAGCAGTTCCAGAACGATAGGGTAGGCTGGGGAGAATCATTACCGAGAGACACATTCGCATTTCTGATTTTGTCTACTTCCTTGCTCTTTATCTCTTTTTCGATAAACATTTTATTTCGCCATTAATTTCAATTTCTGTAACGTTACATCGTGGATCTGTTCTTGTAAGACGTAGCTCAGTATAAAAATTACATTCATTAAAAGAGTAGCCAGAAGCTTAATTATTATAAAAGATATTAGCTAATTTTAGATCTTCAAAAATAAAAATTTTCTCGTATAATTAATGTAAAAAAAATCTGTTTAACATGCAATTAATTATAGTACATATTTATGTTACTGTTTTTTTAAGGTTTGGTATTGTTGCTCTCACAGTTTTTTTTATTGTTCTTAAATAGCAAGGTGTACTTCTTTGACATCAAAGGATGTCTTAACGGATCATTAGATCCAGATTTATTGCGCAAGAAAATTTTTTTCGGAAAATTAGTTCAAAATGTCTAAATTAATTTTTAACAGGTGATATTAAATGAAATTATTCATTATTTTATAAAATACATAAATAGAATAATTAAATTTACAATAAATGATGAAGTTGACTTTGAGAACTCCTGAAACAATTATCCACGGCTGCATATTAGATCCATCTGAGTTCTTATTCGAGCTCTCAAATTCTCCAAATTTCCTGACCTCTTCTTGTACACTTTTTTGAGATGTCCCCATAAAAATAAATCAGTGGGCGTTAGATTGGAAAATCTAGTAGTTCATTCTATAAATCCCCTCTCTACTTATTCATCTATACCTGATTTAAATATTGCTGCACATTACTGAAAAAATCTTGTACAAAACTCATTGGGAAAGAAAGTTTTGTGTAACTCGTGCTAATTTGCGGGAACTCGACTCATTAGTCATTACTAGAGTTGGCAGAAATGTACGGCTGGACATAGGAGTACGCATCATAATAAGCGTAATAAAAGAAATTAATTAGTAGCAAATGCAATAAACTGTTACAATTTATAACAATGTATACACAACTCACCCTCTTAACTACCTTAATGAACTAGCTTGGTTATCACAAACTGGAAGAGATCTGTAAAAACTTTGCAGTATCAGGTATGTTTCTATGGTTGTCTCCGTGAATGTGTTCACTGTGGTAAATAAATATGCTTATATTTTGTGAACGGCCGTTTAACATCTATTGATGTAAGACAGGCATACCTAAAATAGTATTTGAACGCACTTAACCGATCTGGGGTTGCACCATCAGTACCAACACAAATTTGTCTTAATTTGCTAAAACCGTTGGCTTGCTTTATCACACGTGCGAACTTTTCTCTAATGGGCTCATTTTTTTATGTCACCTATAGAGTGTAGCTGTCGATTTGCTCGTCCACAGTGACTCCGCTAACGACAATGCACTGTTTTGTAAGTTTTGTATGGCGTCATACAGTCTTTTAAAGTTCTTGTGAATAGTTTTTTAAAGCTGCTTCAATGGAAATACTTTCAAATATTGTCTGGCTCTCCTTAATAGCTGCAGCCTCGTCAGGGTGGAATTGTAGTCTCTCAGTTTTTATTTGTTGTAAATATTCAGCATAATAAAAGCTACCCTCAACCATGTTCCTCAACATGTAAGAATCGTCTGTGGCAGTTCAGGAATACCGGAACACTTGCTGTGAAATTCGCGAAGACGTTTAGAATATTTAAGGAACACTTTTCTTGTACTTGCTATTAATGCAATCTACCTCTGCTACATGTACATCTCTAAATCCTTGTCGAACAGTTTCTGCCAAAAGATGTAAACCATGCACTTTACATATAACATGTACCAACCTACAATCGTGTTCTTGAAAACAAAGGCCTACTTAACGCATTGTCGCGGCACCATCGGTCACAAACATCAACACTTAACTTGTTGACATCAAAGTCTCCAGCACCACCTGCATAATTGTTTTGCCAGTACACTCAGTTAGTCATTTGCTAGCTAGTAATAGTGGATGTCGATTTAAGAGGGTCCAGTACTCGTACTATAACATTTACAATAGAATTTTTTTACAATCTGTCATCTCCTCAACATATAACCACAGCAGTGTATTTTTTAATACACATTTGATCTTATTTACAATGTCCTCGCGTACAGTTAGTACATAGTTACGCAACGTTTCGCGACTTAACGTCACCTGGGGATTGTATTTATTCCAGAACTCCCGAAAGATTATCTCTCGAGTATGTGTAGCGAACACCACAGGCAATCTGCATTAACAATAAATCGAACATAAACTGTGTTTTCGAAGGCACACAATTTTTTTTAGTTTTAAGCTGCTCAGTATTTACGTAACTTTTACAGTCATATATATCCCAGCACATCAGGCCTGTCTCGCACACTTTACAAATTATTGTAGCACTAGAATAAATCCGAAAATTCACTGATAAATTTATTCACATTGTCAGCGTATGGCTGTTTTTACCCTTGTGGAGGTCTGACATATTTTATTATGAAATTAATATCAACAATAACATACAACAAATAATATTATCAACAATACAACAACATAGAATACAACGGAGAGGAATAAATTAGCGTGTAAACACTACGACACACAACAATGGGCTAGTGTCACGGCTCGCTTCGATTTGTCCGCCAGCCGGTCAGTGCCTCACCAGATATCTATCTACCTGCTGTTGCACCACCGAGTAACCGCACGACTTACCACCTCTAGCAATTACACAAGGATTCATCTTTCCCAACTAGTTATATAAATATCTATTTTCATTTATTCTAAAAACAAATTGATATAACTTTTTTTAAAACTATTTCTCGCCTAATTTATGAATGATTCTTATTATACGTATTAGACTGTCTAAATATATAATATAAAAACAATGTTCGAACGTCGTTTTTTTATTATTATTATTACAACTAGCATCCAGTACTAAATTGAAAATTTATGCTTTATTGGTGATCTGAATTCTCATAAATTCACCGAGTTTATTGTTTTATTTCAATTTCAAATAAATTCCACATGGCTAATTGCTTTTAACGTTTCTGTATAAAAAGCAATGTGAATTTCCACGAATGTCAGTTCATTATAGAAAAATATTTGTTTACACTTGATTAAGCTGCTACCTTGTAAAAAGTTATATAAACATGAAATCAAAGCACGTTTTTTGAATTTTCTCTTCACAAATAACCCGTCTACTGAAGAATATCACGTCTGTTTTCTTAATTGCGATGCTGAGTTATATAACGAGCAGAATTGTAAGCAGCTTGATTGGCATAAGAAATCTTCAAGAAATAAATTGGGCTTAAAAATGAAAAGGTAACATTCAACTTTTATTTTAGATAAATCAACTGGGAGAAATGCAATTATTGAAAAATATTGTAGAATGAAGGTACATGTAAAGAGTGTCTAAAGAAAATCCTTATTGCATTATGCTCACAATTATTTATTAAAATAAATAATAAGGTTCTTATTTTTGTAGGAAGTGTAATGGGGCTCGGATCCTCAACACAAAAAGTTTTAGTAGCTATATTCCCTTTCTCTTTGCTAGTATTTTTCTGTATAACAAACAATTATCTGATATTTTTTTAATGTTATTTATAAAAATACCTGCACGAATTATAAAGGGTATTTCAATAAGAGCGCAATAATATTTCAAGGTTCAATAAAACATGGTTTTCTGTAGCAAAGTATTGATGTATTTATTGAGTTATAATGTAGACACTTGGGAGTTATGTATGGAATAACACATCTGGTAAATGGCCGCTTTGCTGGCACAAGCAGATAACCCCACAGCCAAAAGTCCAAAGGTGTTAAATCGCAAGAGCGTGGCGGCCATTCTGGTGACCAAACCGAGAGATGATGCGACCAGGAAAAGACTCGTGACCATCAATGTTTCATGGGCGCCACAGTGGACGGAAACGCCGAAAAGCTGGCCAAAATATAAAGGCATTGAGCTATTTCACTGAAATTGTGCATACAGGGGTTTTTTTGTGTCGCTGATCAAGAATCCGAAGTTGATTTTGAAAAAACAAAATGGCGGCCATGAAATCCCCCAAAACATACCAAAAATCGTCAATTATCGCTGCATTTTTACAAAACTTTGTATACAGTTTTTTTGGGTCGCTGATGACGAATCCCATATAGAATTTCAAAAAAATTACGGTCAAAAATATATACATAGTTCAAAAATTATTATTGAATTGACGCGAATTCATGTGTTTCATTTGTTTCGGGAAAATTGGGATCTGGGGACTGGAATAAAAATGTGTAATGACTTTGAAAATTAATTTTATTCAATTACTATCTGAATTACATTCATCGTCCTCTTCGTCGTTTTCACTGTGTAATACACAATTTGTATCGACTTCCGCAACGGAGAGTGGATCAAGCAATTCTATCGCATCAGGAGACAATGAATGCAATTTTTTCTTAGGGAGTTTTCGCAAACTAGAAATAATTGGATTTGAAGTTATTAAAAGCCTGCGAAAAACGTCCTCTACGTTTTTTTGTCGGTCACATTTCCTTGCAAAATTTTCTCGAAATTTCTTAATATCCTCATTGCAAGACTCTTGTGCTTCTTCTGACATTTGACCAATCGGAAGCATCAAGGAGTTAATAATTTGATGGCCATGAATTAACATTAATGTTGTGCAAAATTGACGTTTCATGAGAACGCAATCAAAAAGGAGCCCACTTTATGGTGCACGAATGTGCATGCATCCGTGCATTCGCGCACAATTTGGTCAATATCTCGCAAAGATGCAAAAAGATGCAGCTAATTTTTTATACACTTTCGAAAAAATGTTCATTGAACACATTCCAATAAGTTTCAAGACCAACCATCACCAACCGCGTAACTTATGGCTTTTTTTGTGGAGTTTATGAATCGTTGCATGTACAAAAATGCACTCCACTTCGATAATTATTTACTAATTACCATATAAATAAACTGATCTGATACTGAGATATTCTAATTGTACTTACTTTCTGATGCAGAATCCATTTTTATGACACCGAAAACTGCACTTTGAGAATTATTACGCTGCAGACAAAATTTATCGATTTTTGAAGCGTTGCGAGCTGCCGAAGTGACGTGCTGCACGGTCGCACAATAAGTAATTTCCTCGCTCAGGTAGTGAACTCGGACCGGTATTAACGGTCGTTTCTAATGCTAGGGGTACCACTACAATGATTTAACATGTTTCCATTTCAAAAAAAAAATCTTAATTTTTTAAATTTTGGCCAGGTTTTTGGCGTTTCCGTCCACTATGGGGCGGTATGACAAGTGGCACCATCCTGCTGAAACCACATGTCATCGAGAACAAATCTTCCAATTGAGGCACAAAATTGAGTTATCATAGCACGATAACGTTCGCCATTCACCGTTACTGCATTACTTGCCTCGTCTTCGAAAAAAAATGTCCTTATGATTCCTCCAGACCACAAAGCACATCAAACAGTGACACGTTGTGGATGCATTGCTTTGTCATGAATCATTTGTGGATTTTCTGAGCCCCAAATGTGAGGGTTTTGCCTATTATCGAAGCCATTGAGGTGAAAATGGGCCATCACTGAAAATGATTTTGTCCGAAATAGCGACATTCACTTCTTGTTGTTTAAGGATCCAATTGGTGAACTCTCTTAGTTGTGTATCATCTGTTGGGAAAAGTTGTTGAGTCAATTGAACTTTGTAGGCATGGAGATGCAAATATTTATAGAGAATACGCTGAGGAGTTGCTGTTGTAACGTCCAATTCTTGTGCACGATGACGAATCGACGTCCCTGGACTCTCGACCACCTCTACGAACTCGTGTCGTGTGTTTCACATCACAAACCGAACCAGCATTTTAAATTTTTCGATTATTCTTTTCACAGTAGATGAATGGGGAACATTATTTCGATCGAAAGTTGGACGCACTTTACGATTCGTGGCAATCGAGCTTTCACAATTTTGATAATAATGTTTAACAATCAGATCGCGTTGTTCTATCATGTAATGCTTCATATTTACTAACTCCTCTCTGTCTCCTGTCGACCTGGCATGATATAATCTTGTGACGTCATGACAGCCAAACTGGCGCGCAATTAAAATCTTGCGCTCTTATTCAAACGTATTTTACTTAAAAATTAGGTTATTATGAATATTTTTTTGTATATTTTTTTTATATAGCTTCCAAGTAACCTATAATACCGGCTTATACACATCTACTTTGAGGGTTGGTCATTGGTCTATGACAATCTCTACAATATTTTCAGAGTTTGTTTGATTATAAACCAAGAAATTCATTCGTAATTGCAAACGAACTGCGTCGAGATTTCTAAAGGCTGCAATATTCAGATATCAAAAATAACTCCACAGCAACAAGCGCACTAATTTGCATGAAAACCGTATACTCTCCCATAAGAAACATTATTATCGTATAAGCAAGAGTACAGATTAAGTACTAAACTAATTTGAAGGAAATGGCTGAGTGCTATTACGTCTAATCGTCCGACCTTATTTCTACAAATAAACTTAGAGTCTCTGCATAATTAGACAAGATGGCGCTAAGTGCCAGATACAGCAAACGTTTTTTTAAATAATAAAATGTGAAAATTAGTTAGTAAAAAAAATAAAATTCTGTTATTAAGTAAGACATAGATAAAAATTAAATAATAGGCAAGTTGTGTGCATTTTAGAAATGCATTAATTTATTTTTTGAGCGAATAAAACAGTTTTTTATTTAAAAAAATTATAAACACTTTTTATTACGTGTCTAATTTTCACTTTATTTGTTATTTTACAACTACTTTCATCCTATATATTCGTATAACAAATAAAGTGAAAATTAGACAAGTAATAAAAAGTGTTTATAATTTTTTTAAATCAAAATGGATTTTCACAAAGTAATTTCATCTTCAATCAACTTATTCAATAAAACAGTATTTTATTGCCTCGACACAGAAAGTAAAACAATCGTTAATTCTCATGTTTTAAGAATATTCATGCCAGAACTAGAATATTCACTTTACTCCCTTGGTGCATAAATAACTATTATTTTTATGACATATGTTATATAAGTTGAAAATGCAATACATTTTTTTTCAATTTTGTTTCGTAAATACATCATTTAAAATTTTAACTGATTGGTTAGATTTAAAATTTAAATATCTATTAGTATGAACTATTATTCTATATACACTAGTTTCAATAGCGTTATCGATTTTTTAACCAAAACATCTAATGAGGGTAAATCATTATTACTGTCTACTTCTAAAGTGGATTTAATAGATGGCTCAAATTGTGAGGAGAAAATTAAAAAAATATTTCCACCAAATAACCGGTTTGTCATACAATTTAAAATATAATTACTTTCAAAAGTCTCCAAATATGTATTATTTAATATTAAAGTTAACGAATATCCCATCCCATCTTGTAAATGACATAAAAATAAAGTCATGATATTATGACCAAAAACTTAGTGTTTTTGTCTATTTTCTATGCTCATAATGATTACAAATAAATGCTAAATTACAAATAAATATAAATTTACATCCATTTTAAGTTCGAAGACTTGCATATGGATGTGACTTTTAGATTATACACACAGATAGAAGTTTCTAAAAGTAACTTAATAATGTTACAAAATTAATTCTATTCCAGTAAAAGAGAATGTTATAAAACTAGCCTAATGAACTATAATACATTATAATATAATAAGGAAATCGTTATTGCTACATAATTAACTCAATTCAAATAGAGAGAATTCTGATAATTAATTGTTAGACTACTAATCCATAATTGTGCTCACACAACCCCTGTCATTTGCCCTCAACCATTTATTAACAAGTTTTTTAAACTTATACAGATTTTTAGTATTTCTAATGTTTAGGGGCAAATTATTATACAACCTTTGACCCAAATAAATAAAGCATCTTCTCCCTGTGTCGTTTTTTGCTACACATGTTTTAACTAGTTTTTTCCCTTTTTGCCTAGTACTGTAATTATAGTCTAGAGAATGCAGGTATTTTTTATTTTTAAAAAGATATATTAATACTATTTTTGCGTACACTTGTCTTAGATCCAGTATTTCAGACACACGATATAACTGGTCTGTAGAATATCTCATATTTTTGTTGAACATTATTTTTACTATTCTCTTTTGTAATACTTCCAGTGGTATTAAAAATGACTTTTTTGTACCACCCCATGCTATTATACCATATTGAAGTATAGATTCCACAAGAGCTTAGTAAACTACTTTCAGTGTTTTTAGGGTCAAAAAGTTTTTTAAAATTCTAAATTTATATACCAAATATCTAAGTTTTTTTATAATACTACTGGCTTGAACATCCCATCGTAGGTGACCGTCAATCATTATCCCTAAGTATTTAATACTTGTAGCAGAAGAGATTTCTTTGTCATCGATAGGTACTGTGTTAAAATCAGGTAAGTATTTCTTGTGCGATGTAAATGACAAATATTTAGTTTTACCCCAGTTCAACGTAAGTAAGTTTTTATCAAACCACTCTGTGAACTTTTTTAGATCTGCCGACACAGTCTGTCTTAATTCCTCCTAATTATCACCTTGGAAAAAGATTGCAATATCATCTGCATAGGAGATAATGTTTCCTTTTGTAGATGAGGTAAGTAAATCATTAATATATATGGTAAAGAGAACAGGCCCTAGAACTGTGCCTTGTGGAACACCGTATGTCACAGTTTATTAAAATGATTAAAAGGTAAAAAGTAACAAGCTATTAAAAATTTCAGTTTTTATTGTCTACCCAGTATGTATATCATTTTCTCTAAATACGATATCTTCTGCAAGACTTAGGTTCTATTAACATAAAGTCACGTTGCCTTCACGCTCCGATCACGGTTCGGTCATATTCCCAGTAATACACACCTGTTCAATCACGAGTCTTTCTGTTCCTACCAAACCGCGATAAAAAGTGGTGTGTTTTCCATCCAAAATTATTAAACTTTATCGGAAAATGACGAGAAATTTTTCTAATACGGATCTAGCTATGATAGCAATAGCACTGTACGAAAAGGAAGAAAAGAATAGAGAAGAATATTTAAAAAGGGAAAGATTCAAGATTAATTAAAAGGAAAAGTGAAGGAGAATTTTGTACAATACTTGATCGACGACGAAAGTAAATTTATTGAATATTTCTTATGGGCACTAGAACTTTTCAAAGCATAGACTCAAATATTCATGTTGAGCTCTATAAAAGTAACTCGAGGTTTTGAGAATCTATTACTCCGAAGGAAGTGATACTCTTTTTGCAAAACAAAATTAGATTTAACCACCCATACAAACGCAAACGGGCAGACTATTGCCTGTTAAAAGTTAGGGGCATGTAGATTTCATTCAATTTAAACTGGCGCACAGTAGTCCAAAATCAGAATGAAGTTGTATTAAATTTACCACTTAATGTAAGGATAAATTTCATTTCGTACAACAATTGTATTATTTAAATAAAACTTTTTTTCATTTTCTTTTTTGGAACTTACTACCACATGAACAATTCTTCGTTATCTAAAAAATATGGTTAGTTACCCAGTATGTTGCTGGAAAAATAAACCTTTGCGCTTGTGACTTTACATTAAAAGTTTAGTCAGAGGGTGTTTTTTGAAACGTTAAGGAATTATATTATTATTTTTTTGTCTCATATTAGTTGTCAAAAAACAGCCTCTGACTAATCGTTTGACGTATAGTCACAAGCGCAGAGGTTTATTTTTCCAGCAACATACTGGGTAACTGACTATATTCTTTAGATAACGAAGAATTATTCAAGTGGTAGTCCCAAAAAAGAAAAGGAAAAATTTTGAGAATGACACAAATAACGTTCAGACAATATTTAAATAAAACTGATAGTTTATTTGAATCAAATGTGAATTTCTGGGATTGGCTAAGGACTTTTCAGAATAAGAAGAAGTTTTTATGAAAAATGACGTTTTATCAAGAAACCAAAAACAAAAAATTTTACAAGTATAAGTCCATTCGTGAACACACTATATATGAGGCTTCAAATTTACCACAGGGTACATTATTTCTTTATGTGCTTTAGTGTTTTATGAATTTTATTCTCTTTCCAATTTGAGGAATAAGTTCTATAATCTATTCTTCGGAAATTTCCAGTAAATTGTCCAACGTTAGTTCATTTTCTTGACCTAGAAAACAATTATTTATGTTATTAAAGTATAAATAATTTAAACAAATCATTGTAGCTAACTATATAGTAGAAAAGTATGCTCGAACTTTTAAACAGGTATGGCATAACAAGTTTTGTAGATATGAAACCGAAATTTTTAAGCCCATTTGAATATTCACAAAATTTCCATGCATATATACAAATTGTAAATAGGCACCTAAAATACATAATAATTAATATGTTAACTTAGCATTTTTGGCAAGAACAAAGAACTTTAATCCTACACTAATAATAAATTAATATCAATAACTTCAGAAAGTCATTCATTAATAATGTTATATGTAAGTACACATCAGGGTGCATGAATGGTAAGTCGCCGTATTCCTTTCAAGGGATGTTAGTAGGTCTCATTTGCAACTGATTTAACTGTAATATGCATAATGCAAAACCTAACAGTTTTTGAGATATTTTATTATTTCTGTTTAAACTTCCCTTGTCCTTATGTGTTTTAAAAAACATGTGTCATCGCTTAAGCGGAGGTTTCTCACTCAAAAATAAGACAAATAGTTACTATCAATATGGGTCCATTGCTGTTTTGTACTTGAATAGCAGAATGTTGAAGTTTTATTATTTCGGTGAATTTTAAAGAAAATATATACACCACTGACTTCTTTAGTTTTAGATGGCACAGCTATGTAGACAGTTAATTGCTGAAAAGAAGTCACCTCTTGATTTTTGTTACATTTAGGTTTCGTGTAGGAGATAAATGTAATTTTTTTATGTCGGGTACTTAATAGCATTATTTTATTATTCTTTTAATAGACTTAAAAAACCTTTAAAAATTACATTTATCTTCTATACGATGCCGATATCTAAAAAACGTCAAGAGGTGAGATTTTTTCGGCAATTAACTTTTAACATAATTGGGCCATCAAAAACTAAAAAAATCAGTGACATATATATATATATATATATATATATATATATATATATATATATATATATATATATATATATATATATATATATATATATATATATATATATATATATGTATATATATGTATATATATATATATATATATATATATATATATATATATATATATATATATATATATATATATATATATATATATATATATATATATATATATATATATATATATATATATACATCCATGCTACGTCAAACCGTCCGTGTAATTTTTTACCTTAAACCCTCCATTTGATATACTTTCGAATATACGATAATTTATTTCCCAACGTTAAGCGGCTCTTATGTTGTTGCAACGTCAAACCGTCCGATTTATGTTGAAACAACGTTATTCCATCCCAAATTATATACATGTGGATCTATACGTTCGTTAAACTATCCTGCGATGTTGCCGCAACTAATTTGTATGTTTCCTTAATATTGATCTAATATTGTGAATTTATGAACGTCTTCTTTTATTTGTATCGGGATTGAAAAAATATAGGTGATAACTGTGTGAGGGATCAAAATTTTCGGAAAATAATCAGCAGAAAAGCTGCAATTGTGGAGTATGGGTTTTATTCAAAATGTTTGATTTTCCCAGGACATTAACTACTTATATTTTTTAAATGAGACCAACATGTTTTCTTCATGGGATGAGAAAGAGGGCTGTGTTTTTAGAAAATACCACACCTTGGTATCGATTTTCTTTTGTTTTGAGAGATAATAGTTAATAAGTTTAAGAATGGTGATTTGCTTGTTTTACAAACTGTATTATTTCTGACACATCAGGGATAATGTGTTATATATTAGTAACCAAATTTCTGTCAAAATAACCTAAAATTTTCATTTGTCTCCAATTTTTGCAGGCCGTCAGATGAACAAATGAATTTAAATATATTAAGTTTAGTTTCTTTAAATAAACGAACATAAGAAAAGAAACCGTCATTTGCTGACTGCCTGCAAAAATTAAAGAAATTTGTGATTATTTTAACAAAAATTTAATTGTTGATTCCTTAAATATATAACACATTGTCCCGTATGTCATCAGTTTTAGAGATATTGCACTTTGCAAAATAAGGTCGACATTTTTTTAAATTTAATATCTCAATAAAAATCGATATCGAGTGCATAGTATTGTTGAAAAGCACTAGTGGTCCTCTTTCTAATCTCACGAAGAAAATATTTAAAAAATATAAGTGGCTAATGTCCTGGATAAATGAATCACTCCGTAAAAAACCGTTCTCCTCATTAATAAGTCTTCTGCTCTCCAGAATCTCTCCTTATACGAATTTTGTGAAATCTCAATAAATATGGTTTAAAAGTGGGTGCTCACCCAATTAGGAAAAACTTTACGTTAAAAATTTTTTTAAAAAAATATCTAAATTATTTGTTTACATACATAGTTCAACGGGAGATAGAGGACATCGAGCTGATTTTAAAACACCTGCATATGTAACCCCTTGAGCCCTTCATTACTGATATACAGGGGATTTGCTAATTTTTGACAAATCCGTCATATTTTTTTCAATTATTTAATCCAATTAGTTAAAATCTGTCATGTGGTATTCAGTTCTACACATAGCCAAATCGTGTTTTTAAAAAAATATAGGATTGGACTGGGAAAACTTTTTTTAAGTCATAAAAATCGCCTGATACAAACAATTTTTTTTATGGATACGAAAACTACATGAGTCAATAATAAACAATATGTAAAACATTTCTGGGCACTACTGCATTGTTCTTATAAAAACTAACAAAATATTGTACCAAAATGTTGAACAAAATCGAAGAATAAATTTGTGTTTTTACTTACTAAATCTATTATTTAGACTAACAAAAAGTATAGATTTAAATCAATACAATGATTAATAAAGTACATTTATATAACTATGTAATTTTTTAGAATACGAGCCCGTACTTTTAGTAAAGTATGTTTTTCAAATTTTTTTAATGAATGTACATTTTAATTTTTCATATTTTGTAATTTAAAGACAATACTAAATAATCAGAATTTAAAATTAATTACCTGAAATTAATTGTTTGACATTGTACATTATCTTGCTAAAACGAATTGAAAAATGTCGCTGGTTTTTTATTTTAAACAACTTTCAAAACTCAGAATTATTTAATAGGGATAACATTTTAAAATATTGACTTCCACTAAATACAAACAGAACAACAATAATTATAATTGATGACAAAGAGAACACAACTACACAACAAGATATTTTAACACTAAATTACAAGTGGCTAAAATAAAAAAGAAAGTAGGAATTTTTTAGTAGCATAATAAGGAAATAATGTTTGAAATATTAAAATAAAATGCAATGCCGATTATTTAGTAATGCTTTTAAATGGCAAATAATGAAAAATTAAAATATAAAAAGCTGTTTATTAGTGTTGATTAGTGTTGATTAGTTGAAGCTGAACTTCAATAATTAAAACAGGTTTGACACTGGAAATAGGATTTTCCAAAAAATAACAACGGAAAAAAAACATTTGAAAAATATCAGGTCAAAAATATCATTTGCCAAAACATTTAAATAATGGAAACGGTTAAATAGTATCAAATCATTTATACAGAGAAAAAGTTTCTAAATGGTCAGATCATCCAAAGGCTATTTTTTTTTAATTTTTAAGGGGTAAAAATTTTTGAGATAAACCATTTAAAGGGGTAGTTTGATTTACCCCCTTAAAATAGCGTGAGGTAAGTGGTAAGTAGATATAAAATGTATATTTTCAGAAATAAAATGTATGTAAAATTTCAAGATTCTATGTCACTAAGCAATCAAAAGTTATTAAATGATAATAGCATTTCACCACTCCCTTTAAATAGGCTCATTTTATTTAATTAATTAAATCACTATTTAAATAAACCTACTTTTAGCATTTAGTTAAGATAAAATATTTAAATGATACGAGTTATTTCAAAATTATTTAAATTAAATTAATTTAGTTGGAAAAAGCAGTTTAAATAACGAGAAATAGTTATTATTTTAATAATAACTCGTCTCTGACTCTACATGGTTAATACCTTTACGAAAAGTTTCTAGTCAGTGTACTTTCCCTCGAAAACCACAAGCTGAATGTGAGGGTGAATTTTCTTTATACTACTCGGTAGATCCTTAATAGTTCAGTAGAAAGTGTTTCCACCAACCTTTATAACAAAATTTTAAGAGTAAACTATATCAGAAAAGAACGTATAAATATTTTTGAAAATAAGATTTACATATAATTTCTATCGCTTCAGAAAATAGGACCTCTCATTTTAGTAGCCCTCCAATTTTTGCATTGGACGATATTTTTCCACCAAGTCAAATGGTAATAAAATACCAGACATCTATTAGTCAATTTTTCATTCCAAGACTGTCAATAACATAAGGAATGAGAGAAAGATGGATGTTAATGGGCATTTAGAAAAGATTTTAATTTATTATTTAAAAAATAAATTAATGAAATAATACTTATGGTCCAACAGTGATAAAAATTTTTCACCACGACTTAAACAAAGTTTCTCCATAACACTTCAAAACTTCTTTAACAAGTATTAGAACGTTAGACGATCCTCCACATGTTTTCTTAATCCAAGTTGCCAAATCTCCGGATGGTTTAGTGTCGACAAAAGCTATGTTGGAACATACAGTGTACATACAATTTGCGATGCTAGCGCTCCAAGTGGATATACTTGACACTACCATTATATACAAATCATATGAACCTTACTTTAAACTATCCACCTAAAATTCAGTAAATGAAATATAGAACGCTTAACAACGTCAATACGCGTGAAAACGTTAAACCGTCCGATTATCGGAAGGTTTAAGGTCTTCGGATAGTTTACCGTCGGTAAATTAATATACGCTGGACGGTTTAACGTAGCATAGACAAACGTATATATATATATATATATATATATATATATATATATATATATATATATATATATATATATATATATATATATATATATATATATATATATATATATATATATATATATATATATATATATATATATATATATATATATATATTTTTTTTTTTCACAGTTAACGCAAAGAAAAATAAAACTTTGATTTCGCAAAAATGGACCTATGGTGATAGGAATTAGGTATATTTGTCTTATTTTTGAGTGTACAATCTCCGTTTAAGCGATGGCACATGTTTTTCGAAACACCCTGTATTTCTTTAATTTGAAAACAATGGACGCTCTATCTCTACCTAGTATTTTTGTATTATGTATGGAAGTAAAATGTAGTTTTTAAAACTTCATATAAACCCCATTCGAAAAGTAATACATAAAGTAGAAAAGTTTTTAAATAATTTGCACGTTTAATGCATTATCAAGTTGTAAAAATATATTCCTATGAATGTACGATTGGGTTGAAATTTTTTCACAAATGTAGTTTTTTAGTTCGTCTTTTTATCCTATTAAAATATTTAACCTAATTTTTGTTACATAACTATGTAAACTAATGCAGGAAAATGAAATATTAAAGAAAGTTTTATTATTTTTTTATTTTAAAAATAAAATACCTCAAAAACTTTTAGATCTCTAAATCAATTGCAAATAAGTTCTACTAACCCACACTCAAACGAATAAGCCGACTTACCAGTCACCCTGTATATGTATTGTATAATAAAACGAACACTACAATGAAAATGCAGATCTTGACTACAGATTGTATATAATACACATGCAAAAATTATCAAAACGGAAAATAACTTGGGAAATCTATACACAACCATTAAACTTCAGATAAATACCTTTTCACGTACAATATGGTGACGTTGTGTATTCATTTCTTGTAAAATATAACGTAATTAAAATAGCTTGTATGCAGTAAAACCAGAATTATTAAACTTACCTTCTAATATTGAAATTAAGAACTCCAATTCCCAACTTGCTATCGTAAACTCATTAACTTCTATTTCACAGTTCATAATGTTCATATACTTCTTTTTGAAGTATAACTTTACAAATATAAATTATTTCATAATAATCAACATCTATGAACAAAGTGCAGCACACACAATTCGACGCGTAGTAGATAAGGTATGTCGTCTTTGTTTGGCAATGGCATAGCTTTCTACCTCCCACCACTGCGCGATTCACTTGTTCCAATATTAGAACACCTCACATTTAGATTAGGAAGTATTCAATCAAGCATAACAGTTATTGGATTAATAGTATGTATAACTCTTCCAGCAAAGTTGTTTGTTGTTTTATTCCGAGAGTAGTAATCTTATATCAAGAAAAATATTTAAATAAGAATTTACTTCAAGATGCCTTATACTTACTCTCACGGTTAACAGAACTCGAAAGAAGTGTACTATTAAGGGTATATTTAATACATACTTATTCTTCAAAGGAATCAAACTTATATTGATTTAAAGACTTGCGCTAATGAAACTCAAACATATATCTGTTCTTGGTTTACAATGGGTATATTATTGAAACAATAATAATTTATTATACCAAGTAATATTTTTCTAGTGACAAGTATAAAAATTCAAGAATAATTGATTACTTTGATATAGTATAGTTTTCTTTCCGTGCATTTTTTGTAGCTGCTACTAACTCAGGTGGTGTCCCAAACACGTGGACATCATCATCACTGTCCATTTAAAAAAATATGTATTATTTTTTTAGCACTTAAAGCGAAATAAGCACTGAATCTGACTTTTATCACAACAATAAATAAACAATGATTGTCTAGGAAATGATTTCATAAGCAATTAGATTGTAATGAAAAAATGCTATGCATTAATAAAAATTCCTTAATTTATAATAATATTGATTGCGATTTCAGAAAAAATAGTATGTGTACCTCGTAGTAAAAAACACATTCCCGGACATCTATGCTTGTTGGCCTCGGTTTAAGGGGTCGGCCAACAATTTACTTCGTCGTCCGGGAATGTATTGCTTTTACCACTAGATACACAATGTACTATTTCCTGAATCTGTAAAATAATGCATAATAACATTGCACAAACATTTTTTGCGCAAACCCTTAGATATTTCGTATCTTGTATGGAAAAACTTTACAACGTTGTTCAGATCACTGGGTAGTTTAATTGCACGTCGCATCAAATTTTACGTTTGACTGAAAATACATTTCTGAAAAATTAGTTTTCCGTTATTTTAATTTCCATTGTTCACATTACACGCAAATGAATTTAAATATTTATTTCACGATGAAGACAGTTTATTTTGACTTCTCCAATAGTGCTTTAAATATATTTAGGTATCAGAAGACTGAGGTTAGTATTCAGAAATACTTTTA
Organism: Rhamnusium bicolor; assembly: GCA_029963845.1. Classification (NCBI taxonomy): domain Eukaryota; kingdom Metazoa; phylum Arthropoda; class Insecta; order Coleoptera; family Cerambycidae; genus Rhamnusium; species Rhamnusium bicolor. The sequence continues at coordinate 1,715,784 of JANEYF010000177.1, read as the reverse complement.
TTGCTGATGTATATTCTAAAATGACAAGGGAAAATGCGTACATTTAAAGTTATGTAACATCCTAACTGTACATGGACATCAACATTTATTAGTTCAATATTGGATCGGAATATTGTATATTTTCGTTAAATGTAAATCGACGACAAACTGCAGACAAAACATCAGTGTGAGTATACAAATCTTCATGTCTGCTTATTTTTAGGTATTTTACAATTTGTGTAATACGAGCTAGACAAAACACATGATCACATTCACGTTTCACCGTTAACCATAACAAAACTTAAGAAAGTACGGTTATTGTTTTACGTGTATTCGATGTAATAGGTACTAATGAAAAATGAGTGATAACTAGAGTTGGCATACATGCGCCGCAGGACATAGGCATACGCATCATAATAAGTGTAATAAAAGAAATTAACTATATATAAAAGTAATAAACTGTTACAATTTACAACAATGTATGCCTCTTAACTAGCTTGGTTATCACAAACTGCAAAAGATGTATAAAAATTTTGCAGCATCATGTATGTTTCTATGGTTGTCTCCGAGAATAATGTTCGATGACTAGCATTCAATAGCAATTTTCCTGGTAGGTACTGTTTCAGAATATTCTTCAGGTAAATAAAGAACATTTTCTTATATTTGTTGTGCCCTAACTGTTACATGATGAATATTTGCAAAAGTTTTTGGCAAGTCCGTATACGAAATGCATATAATTAAACTATTGCTAAAGGTAAATAGCCCACAGGATTTTAAGGACCGATTAATATTATTTCAACGTTGTCAAAAGTTTTAGAAAATATAATCAATAATCAAATAATATAACTATATTTAAGAAAACAATATTCTACTCCACTCATCTATCAGATTTTGGAAAAGGTTTTAATAAAACAAAAACTTTATTAGCTCTAGATAAAAGTGATGCTGTATCGCTAATTCTTCTTATTCATTTTAAAGCTTTTGGACCTCTAGATCATGAAGTATTTGTGCCAAACTCACCTTCTATGGCTTTGATGATACCTTAGTCAATTTTTTTTAAATCCTATTTAACAGTCAGAACTTAAACTATCTCACTAAATGAAGAATTTTCAAGTATATATACAATTTTTCAAGGAGTACCACCAGGAACAGTTTTAGACCCCATACTGTTCTTGATTTAAGCAACTGATATTTTTCATGTTTTAATAATTCTGGTAAAATTCAATCTTATGCAGGCGATATCTAATCACTTCATAATTTTATTCCAAAAAATTTAATAAGTATACTGAGTTACATCTCAATAGCTCCATGTGGAGTCAATACAAAAAACAAGTTTGTATCATGAAATACCTAGTTTCACGGAAATGGAACACACCTTGTATAACATTTTCTATACTAAACTTTGATGAAAATTCCACTTGCAAATAAAAATTTTTAAAAGAAAAATGCGATTTCTCCTTTTTTTTGCTAATTTAATATTGATTGAAAATTATATATTACCAGCACTTTGTTTTATAATAACAAGGTTTCTGTTGAAATATTCATTTGATATTGATAAGTTAAGAGGCTGCCTATGTAATTATGAAGAAATATGCTTATATTTTGAGAACGACCGTTCGACATTTATTGATGTAAAACAGGCATACTTAAAATAGTCTTTGAACGCACTTAACGGATCTGGGGTTGCACCATCAGTATCACCACAAATTTATGTTAATCTGGTAAAACCGGTGTCTTGCTTTAACACACGTGCAAACTTTTCTCTAACGTGCTCATTTTTTGGGTCACCTATAGAGTGAAGCAGTCGATTTACTTCGTCCACCATTTGCAGTGACTCCGCTAACGACAATGCACTATTTAAGTTTTGTATAGCGTCATGTAATCCTTTATATTTCTTGTCAATAGTTTTTAAAGCTATTTCAACAGAAACATCTTCAAATTTTGTCTGGCTTTCCTTAATAGCTGCAGCCCTATCTGGATTGAATTGTAATACCACAGTATTTATTTGTTGTAAATATTCAGCATAATAAAAAACTGCCTTCAGCCATGTTACCCAATGTCTAAGAATCAGCTGTGGTGGTTCAGGAATACCGGGACATTTGCTATGAAATGGGCGAAGACATTTAGGAGATTTAAGAAACACTTTTTTTTACTTGCTATTAATGCATCTACCTCTAGAAAACCTTGACGAATAGTTTCTGCTACAATGTGTAAAGCATGCACTTTAAATTTAACATGTACCAACCTACAACCGTGTTCTTGAAGAGAACGACTTACTAAAAGCTTGTCGCGGCACCATCGGTCACAAACATCAACATTTGATTTTTTGACAAGTCAAATTTTTCTAACGTCTCCATTCACGTAATTGTTTGGCCAGTATACTCAGTTAGTCTTCTGCTAGCTAGTAATAGTGGAAATGTCGGTTTAAGAGGGTCCAGTACACGTACTATAACATTTAAAATAGAATTTAGTCAAATTGTCTACAATAATTATATTTAGTCATAACGCAACGAAGCTCTCTATTGCACTCGTTTTGCCGACTATTAGTAAAATTCCTAGCCATTTTATAAAATGACTGATTTTACAATCTGCTTATGACCAATATAATGTAGTCCTTTAAATAAATGTACATACCTTTTCATACGATTGTTGTAATGTGTAAAATATTTCAGTTTACATCAGCTTTATTTAAGTACTTGGAAAATATATTTTATTGGCTTGATATAGTAGACACTATTTATAATCTTTCGTCAAGAATATATTTTCCTGTAAAGATAAATACGAACAAGTTTGGGTCAAATGGACCTCCTCTCAGCTGGTCAATTTTGTTCATCGCCAAATTTATCATTGTCTTTGGCATTTAGAACATGTGTACCAAATTTGAAAGATTTATCTCAAAAACTGTGGCTGCTATCGCGATACTACAAGCATGCCGCCAGACTATTTTCTAAGTTATATTTTTTTCATTATAATTCCTCGAGATTCGTCCAGAAATTGAATCAAAATTTTTATTTTTTTCCATTATGTCGCTTGTGGTGGTACCACATTCACCAAATTTAATGTGTCACCCATAAAGTTGTTGTTGAAAATCTTAACTGCCAAATTTGCGAAGTTTTCCATTAGTATTTTTGAGTTATCGCGGATATACATACACAAACACACACGAACCGATAGACATCATTCGGGAAATAGTCACATTGAATCAGGAGGATTCAAAACGTACATATTAATCAAAATCTCGAGGTAGACAAAAATCACGATTGCTATACTTCCTTATATTAGAGTATTACATAAGCATCATTTCAAACCTAATATGATATCTATGGTAAATACCTATAGTTTTGTTATATTTTATACGGTCATTCCTATCTGATTGCGCTAGTATAAAAGTTTCAGGTACATAATGAATCAGACACAATACATCCAATACATTTTATGGTAGAAACTATTAAAACAACTACTCCAATCTAGAAGCAAGAATTATATTGAATTATATTGAATTATATTACGGTATTTTTAGTTAGGTACATATTATTATCTATTATAGAACCGTTACATAAAATTAATTTTTGTTATAAATATATCACAGCAAATTATAATCAAGGACACTATTTCTGAAGCAGTGATTTGGCGTATACCTATATAATTTTGTTAAAGTCAGTTTTATATTAATGAAATGAAAATAAATTTCGCCAGTAAAAATTTTTTGTATTTTGTATTTATAAACGAGGCATTTTTAAAAATTTAATTTATTTACAAGAAATATTATAATGCTTTTCAATCAAACTAATTCAGGTTATTAATTAAACAGGTTTGAAGTTCTCTCGTTTCATTTAATGTTTCGATATCACATTTAAGCGAATAAATCTAATAAAATACATTTTATTATAATTTGCTCAATTAAACTTAAATTTATGTATTCTGTCAGTTGTAAATTAAACAAACACAGTTACATAAAATTGTACATTTTAAATGTCTGTATGTATATATATATATATATATATATATATATATATATATATATATATATATATATATATATATATATATATATATATATATATATATATATATATATATATATATATATATATATATATATATATATATATATATATATATATATATATATATATATATATATATATATATATATATATATATATATATATATATATATATATATATATATATATATATATATATATATATATATATATATATATATATATATAATTAATAGAAAAACATATGTAACGTGCCACTAATTAAATTGAATACATTAATTATCTTTACTTCCAACTAATTGTAAGTATAGTACAATGTGAACAATGGAGTGGATAAATTAGTCTAAAAATAAACAAAGTTTTAACAGATTCATAAAATATTAATGTTTATATTTAGGGGTGACCTTTTTTAATAATGTAGTTAATGAACTGTTGTAACTAGAACACAAATATTTTCGTGTCGATAAAAACAGAATCACTAATGAAAGGTAGTTTAGCCGTTAAAAATAAAATTTTGTATTAGATCTATGAAATTCAGAAGATGCGTATTTTTGAAGCATATACATATGTACCTCCTCAAAACATATTCAACTGATTGTCTATTAACATATATTTATCTACATTTTATCCTACTAACTGTAATTTAAAAATAGCGATTTTTAACAAAAATGTGCAAAAATGAATCTGTTTTTTTTTTTAATATTAATGTTTTTTATTTTATGTATTTTTTGTAATAACTTGAACCGAAATTTAAAAAGTTATAGCGTTTTCGTTGTGGAATTTGTCCAAAGCCGGGTGCTCCATATGGTATTGTTTCCTATTGCCATTGTCAAAATAAATTATTTTATTTTGTTTGCTCTTGAATTATTTTTGTACTGTATTTTTTACATAACTCTTTAATAATTTATTGGTACGCTAGCAAAAAAAGTTCCTTCCAAAGTTTTAATAATTTTAAAATATTCCAGCTTTTTAGCATTTTAACTTCTGTTGGCTCAAGTATACATACTCCTATTTTGATCCTTTGCCTTATCTTTTCATTTCTCATTCTGTTCTCCTTGTAAATCCGTAGCAGTTTTCTCAATACTCCTTCTCCATAACATGTAGCTTATTTGCATGTTTGTTCCCAAAATCGGATCCATATGTACTAAAACCTGTTTTATCTATTGTTCCTTTTGTTTGCTTTGTAATTCCTACTGCACGATATACAGTTTTATTGTCTATCATGTCTTACTTTAAATAAATTCTATATTTTATTTTCTTTATGCTGTCATTATTACACCCAAATTTCGATCCTAAATATTTGTATGATATATGACTTTTATATCTTTTTTGATTTTGCCTACCAGAAACTACTGTGTCTTGTTTGTGTTTATGGTCAGGGTCCATTCTTTATGTTCTTTTTTTGAACTTACGACCCATGTAACGATCAACTTTATGTGAATTCAAAAGAATATTTACAGAGACAGAGACTGTAGAACTATGGTTTTTTGTATAGTAGGTGTCGTTCTTTATTCATTTTAGTGGAAGATTTCAGACAAAAAACATAACCATAAGCTCTATTTAACTGCATACTGTTTATCCGTATCTGTCAATGATTTTAATCGTATGGCATGAATGAATGACATGTGGTTTGCTACTTTCTCGAGGGATTAAGTTCTAAAGATACTATAAGATTTTTTTCTACAGTCGCACGGCTTGGTATTTTGAAAAAGCATTTATCGTTTCCTGCAGAAAATGTTATCAATATTTTTTTATTGCTACCGATTTTTTGGATTAAATATTATTCCACATCCTCAGGCAACAAAGGATTTACTCATTATATACATACCCATTTACGCAATTACATTTTTTTCTTTGTCCATTTTTACTATAGTAACTGTGATTTCACGATTGCAATGTTCAAATCAAACGGTGGACTATTAAGACTCGATGCCGATGTAATCAAAATCATTTATGGTGAGAAAATACATCGACCTAGGACATTCATTTTCAGGTAGATTATCGAAATTTCGAGGTAAACAGCTTTGTTTCAAAACACTAATCCAGCGACCAGATAGTTAGTCCACTGAAGAATAAAGTAAAGAAAACAGGTACCTAGGAACGTGATGATAAAAGCATTGTCAGTGAAAAAAATATTTACGTTTATGATAGAAAGCTTCATTAGAAATTGAAGTCCTGTTATTTTCATTTGAAATAATTTAAGAATTGCAAAGAGGATTTTGAGATAATCACAACATATAAATAGACAATTATAATGAAAATATTTCATACACAAAAAGTCGTTACTTTTCAATTTGTACAAAATGTATAACAATAATTTTTTTTGGCGTACAAAAAAAGTCGTAAGAATCTAACGATTACCTTCTAAGGTATAGAGCTTTTTATCCTTCATATTTTTTTTCAAGATAGAAGCTTAATTAAGTTGGCTTAAGAACTTCTTTAACTTCTGTGTACAAAATGACCTATCCAAAAATGCATAGAAACTTTAGGGCCCAAAGAATTGCCACAGATTCCATTAAATGATCTTATTTGACTACTTTTATGATGGAAACATCCTACTTGGAATTGCTTCACTTATTACAATTCCATTTGTTTTCTGCGCATCCTATTAAAGCTTTGGTTGATTTGTTTGTTTCCACTTTTCAGATAAGCTATTTCTTGATATTCTGACAATGAAAGTAAAGGTATATTCACAAGTTATGGTGCCATGTCATTATCGACACAAGTAATGCGATTTGGCAAAAAGGAACCTTAAGGAGTGAAAGCAAATTATGCATGAAGAAAAAAGGAGCAAAACAGGTCAAAAATTGGCGTTTTCAAATTTTTATGTTAAATGCCATCTAATATTAGGTGATGTGGAAGTTAATTTTATAAATACTTTTAGGTAATTAAATAATTACAAAACACTTTTTTCTCTTGTCTAATTTTCACTTTTATTTTATGCTTTTAAGACAACATTTGTGCACAGAAAAACCAACCATAAACTTATTTGCTGTTCATTTTATACCTAATGATTATATTTTTAGTTACTTGAAAATGACCGAGTAGGATGAAACTAGTCGTAAAGGATTAAAATAAAAGTGAAAATTAGACAAGAAAAACAACGGTGTTTTGTAATTATTTAATTTCAAAAATGGATTTTCACAAAGTAACGTCATCTTCTATCAACTTTTAGGTAAACTGTAATAATTTACATTTGTAGGTAATTAATAATATTTACAGTGGTAAAAGTGTAATCGAAGTTCAATGACTTCAATGGCATATTATCCTTTTGCCAGATTGCAGCACAATTAAAATTAAATGATAGTCAAATCCAAATAGAAAATATCACAACCAGCTAGATAGCATATAAACAAACGACGGGATAATGTTCTTTTATTTTAGTATTAGAGTAATGACAATAACTGGTCTTGAGTCACATAGATATTGATTTGAGGCAACAGTTGTAGTTACTGCAGTCATAAGAACATTGTATGTTAATATATGATAATACATCATATGTGAGTGTTCCATTTTATTTTGAAATCAGATGACTCTGGCATATTTGTAGTTGTATGAACTTTGCCGGATAACAACAATTTATGAGTCTCCTGAAACAATATCTCATGTATCGATATTTGAAACTTTCTAAGAACATGAAAACTTAAACAAACTTTGTAGGCTCCATCACGACAGGCAATTTTGAGGAGGAAAATATTTTGTTATGGAATATCTTTTCAAAACTCTTTAATGAAATTCTCTATAATCAGATAATTTTGATTCATTCATGTTTACAAGAAAAATGTTATGTCTATCGTGTAAAATAACTCAGAGATTAGGCATTTCGAGATATCAATATTGTTCAGTATTTAGAGTAATTAAAACCCAGATGAACTTACCGTTTGTTTTTTAAAGACAAAGGAATGATTTACCTTTTTCTATATACAGGGTGTTTCCTGATGTAAAATACTTAAGAATGCGATCCCTCAAGTAATTTCATAGAGAAAAGTTCATAGGAATGCGTTGAAATTTTCGATTTAACTAGTTCTTTTAGGGATTCTCTTTTGTTTTATTCTTTTTCCTTTTTTAAATTAAATACGTTTTTTCGTATATTGTAACAGTGCGTACCTCTTCACAAGTTTTATATTTTTAAGAACCTGTTGCTCTGCATATCCGTTTTGTACGAATATGTATAAACTCACCACAGATTTTTTTTGTTTTTATTATTTATGTACGCTCTAACATGAATTTTGTAAATATTATTTTCTGTAGCCTGCATTGAAATATATAATCAATTATGTAATTTGTATAAAAAAAGAGTAAATAAATTGTTATTATTATTATTGTTACAAATTTTATTTTCCCTCTCCCACATTATTCGAGATACTGATCTAAAATTCGTCACTTCTATATCTTGAGATCAGATTAACTCTGCCATGATAATTTTACTGATATACATTGTCATATTCTTTGAGGGGGGACATGTACCTTTCCTCCCCCAAGCTATATATTGAAAATATCCACCTCTAAATATAATGCAACCCTCTCATTATGTCGTCTCATTGACTGCCGTACACATTCGAAAATGCCAAGAGAAATAATTATGAGGTATGCATTTTTTTAAACCCAAACTAAATTTTTATGGCAACATATCAAATTTTGAGGCAAACGGATAAATTGTACCAAATTTTAAGGATAAACAAAAACGCTCAATACTGTTTTTATCACGCTTTTATATTAGCTTCACTTGTATGTTTGTTTGTTTGTTTGTTTGTTTGTTTGTTTGTTTGTAACCGACTCTTTGGACTCGATTTTGACCCACTTTAAACGGACAGATTTAATTGAAACTTTGTACACTTACGAAGAACCGGTAACAATACAATAATTTGATAAGTTTATATCATTATCTTGATCAGGATCGCCAGTCCTTTCCTCACGTACCTCTGCGTGAGAGCAAGAGGCTTAATATTGTAAGTATATTCCGTGATTCTCAGTTCGGTCGTTGGCCGAGCGGGCAAGTCTTAGTCGACGCGAAACGACGGACTCCTCGGGCGTGAGTTCAAATCCCATGGCTGAAATAAAAAAAATATTTTTTTTTCAGAAATATCTGTTGGATCGTTATATGTTATAATATCAGCATCAATAAGCAATATAAATATACCTAGTTTTAAAAAACTACAAAACACGATTTCATAGCACATCAAACTAAAAAGTGAAAAATAAATATAGTTTAAAAAAACTAAAAAACACGCTTTTAAAGCACATCAAACTAAAAAGTGAAAAATAATTATTAATATAAACTGAAAACAATAATGAACGAAAAATACTAGTATTATTGTGAAAAAAAGCGTGGGGCGCTTTGTGCCATATTTTTCGTATATCGAGCAACCCACGCTTTTTTCACAATAATACTAGTATTTTTCGTTCATTATTGTTTTCAGTTTATATTAATAATTATTTTTCACTTTTTAGTTTGATGTGCTTTAAAAGCGTGTTTTTCAGTTTTTTTAAACTATATTTATTTTATTCAAAATTAAGAAACTATTTTATTTTAATTATATGCTATAGTTTTCGAGATTTTGTTGGGTGTAAATAAAAAGGGTACATTCTGTAAAGGCAAACAATACTGACAACCCTGTTCACTTAAATTCAAGATTATAGTAAAAAAAGAAATCACATACAAATTAAATTAGCCCCCATACAAACATTTATCGTGATATAAAACTGTGGGAGTAGCGTAAAATAATTTTATAATATTCATGTTAAACAGGACCTTGAGATAAATTGCCGACGAAGAAATCTCTTGGGCAATAGTATATATGCTTTTACACAAGGAATATGCTAACTCCCTTGTTAAATCCAAGAACAGTGGCTAAGTTGGCATATAACGATTTTTATAAAGACCATAAGGAACAAGGGTACAAATAGTGTTTGCGAGGAAGGGAATACTTTAATCTCTGAAAGAAGTTTTAGAATTAAAAATTATTGTCACATACAATTTTAAGAACGCATTTGTAAACTGAGATAAAGTAAATTTTTTTAGATGTTTGATGTAGGAAATGTTACTGGACATATTTCAACTTATGTACATGTAACTGCAAGAGTAATGTTCTTCCCAACAAGACCAATCAGTTCTCTAAGTCAGATCTTTTATTTACAGAATTAGTTTCTTTTTTTAATGTACAATATTTCCTTTATATTTTTTTCTTTTTTTTAATATTTTGCTTATCATTAATTTTGGTCTCATTAAAAAAAAGGGGAAACTAGAATATGGTTGTCTGGTATTATTACATTTTTTATGTCATCTGCAAATTGGAATAAGTTTTTTTACGTGTTAATTATCCTTAACAAACGCGAAATTTATTAAATTACTTATAAGTTTAGATAGTTTGTAAGTGGGTGATCCTATAAAGCTTACTATAGGTCTTAATGTCAAGTTTAGTTTATATGTTTTAGGTAAAAAAATACATCTTTGAAAATATTTTCACATTTCAGATTATTCCGAGAAATAATAAGCTGGACTCAAATCTCGGAAAAAATATGAAATGTAAAAATGGAATATTTCCAAAGATGTATTTTTACCGAAAATACACAAGTCAAACTTGCCATTAAGACCTATAGTAAGCTTTGTAGGATCACCCAGTTACAAACTATCTAGTTTTATAAGTAATATATTAAATTTCGCGTTTATTAAGGATAATAAACACGTAAAAAAAACTTGTTCCAATTTGCAGATAACATAAAAAAATTAATAATACTAGACAACAGTATTCTAATTTATCTAGATATTACATCATTATTTACTAATATGCTAATAGACGTAACGATAGAAATCTTTAAAAAAGATGGCCATTAACAGAAAATAACTTAAATTTTTTTGGAATTATTTAAATTTTGCATTGACAGCAATTATTTTAATTTTAGTGGAAAGTTCTATAAACAAACATACGGATTAGGTATGGGTAATTGTCTCAGATTTGTTCCGACATAATAATTTCAAAATTACAAGAAAATTGTATAGAGAAATTGTCCTTTGGTTTGTTTTAAGAGATGAGTAGATGACATATTCCTTATTATACCAGAAACCAAAGAACACGAGCTTATTGACGTTTTTAATAGTTTCCTTAATAAATTACAATTTACTTTAGAAACAGAACACCAGTCTAGAGCACTTTTGGATACAAAAGTTACTAGTAGAAAACAGACTATTATTAGTAGCATAAATCAATTTCTTCTGAGAGATTTTTAAATTATAACTCTAATCACTCTACTTCACAAAAGCTAAATATAATAAAAATTTACACCATAGGATTAATAAAATTTGCAGCCCAGTATACATATATCAACAAAAACGTTCAATTATTAAAATTCTATTTAACAAAAAATAACTATCCAATAGTCTTATAAACAGAATTATATATAACAAACAATATATTACTAACCAAAATCAACATAATCAAAGAAAATCAGAAACAACTAAATATTTCAAAAAAACCTCACAGAAAAATTAACATCAATCTAAAACAATGAAAAAATTGCAGTTTCCTTCAGTAATGAAAACACGAAACTAATGTCGAAATTATCTACAACATACCATGCAAAAACTATGAAAAAATGCTATGTCGGCCAAACAGGTAGATATATAAAAATTAGAATTAAGGAACATGAGAGAGATATAAAAAACAAAAATAAACTAAATAATACCACTTCTTTAGTAGAACATTGTAATTTAAATAACAATGAATTTAATTTAGATAGTACTAAAATCATCGTAGGCATACAAAATAATTATTCGAAATGAATTTTTTCAGGAGATGGTTAATATAAAAAAAATTAATACTGTAAACGAAAGACATATCTTAACAGTGCATATCTTAATTGAATCAATGAAATAGAAATTGGCTACAACCCCTTTTTGTTTTTATAAGGGTTGGAAAAAACATTTTTGAAAATGAAACAAAAAAGGAAAAAAATAATAAAAAGTGTCATGAAACTTTGGTTGTTTAAATCTAATAATAGCATTAGTTCGCCAAACAATAAGACTTGTTCCTACTTAATTTTAATATTTGTATTTAGACATCAAATTCACTATCTATGATACACCTGCAATTAATTTATATATACCTTTTAACAAGGGAAACTCATTTTTAAAGTACTGATTTTAATAATTATTATGTTTGTTATTATTTTATAGTAATATTTAATAAATTGTAATAGTCACTATGAAATCATTTTTAATTAATGTATAAATGTTAAATGTAATCTGTTTCACAATACATTTTATACAGGGTGTTCCTAAATATCATGTACATACGCAAGGGGGTAATTCTTTGGCTTAGTTCATGACTGAAAGTTTATATAAACATAGGTCCGCAAACGCTTCTTTACTGATCTACAGGGTGTTGAAATTTGAGGATTTTTTTCTTTATAGCTCCTGCAGTTTTTGAGATATTTAGCTCAAATTTGGAATATAGGTTACGCTGTAGGGCTTACATCATTGGGTATGCCAAATGGTTGTAAGAATCTACAGGGAGATCTTTTTTTCAGGGGTTATGCCCTTTTTATTTAGAAACTTTTTGGTCTCTTGTAGTTTTTCCGTATATGCAACCGTTACCGAGAAAAAAAATAATAAATCTTCAAATTTTAACACCCTGTAGATCAGTAAAGAAGCGTTTACGGACCTAGGTTCATATAAACTTTCAGTCATGAAATAAGCCAAAGAATTACCCCCTTGCATATGTACATGATATTTAGGAACACCCTGTATATTCATTATATATATATATATATATATATATATATATATATATATATATATATATATATATATATATATATATATATATATATATATATATATCATACTTATGATATCGTAATTCTGGTAGGACCCTGAAGAAGATACAATGATCGTATCGAAACGTCGCTTGTTTTAAAAAGTTTTCTTTAAAAATAGACCTTAATCCCATAAAAATTGATAAAAACTATTTATTAATATGTAATAGTAATAAATTTAATTATAGTGATATTTTACTAACTACGACATTGAAATTTTAAGTGAAACAGTAAGATTCTCTATATCATTTTTCGTGACATTTGAAATTACAAATAATTTAAGTTTTAGTTTTAGAAAACTAAGAAGTTTTTTCATATACAACTTTCAAGATTGTAAAATGCAGCAAAGCATTTTTTAGGTTAAAAGTTTGGCTGTCAAACTGCATTGTATTATATTTTTCCTGTTCTCCAACAAGTGAACAAATAATAGTTTTACTCTGAACGAATATTTTTAATCTTCTTATAGTTTCTGAACACAGAAGTCTATTTTCATTTTGTCGTGGGAAATCGTTCATAAGTCCTTTAAAAGCTTAGAACTAATCTAATTGGAAATTCGAACGCCGAAGGGTATAAACAAATTTGAACAATGATGAATTAAAAAAGCTCCGTTCTCAAGTCAGGCCGGCTGTGATAAAACTTTTTCAATCTATAGATTTAATTTCATTGTCAGTTAAACAAAAAGATTGAAAACAAAAAGAACGAATTGGAGGCACACTTAAAACTCCACAAATTACTTAATTTTGAAAGTTCATTATTCAGTATCATCGTTGAGAAACCATTTAAAAACTTCGGTTTTCGTATTAGTAAACGAAGTACTTGGTATTTTCTCCACAAACTCCGCTCGTATTTTCAGCTGTAGATTTATTTTAATTACGACTTAACGAGAAAAACTTGGACCAATACAAAGAGGAGTAGTTGTTTCTAGGTGTGACTGGAATATTTATTATCTCATAAACTTTTCATTATCATTTGTCTTTACATGTTTAGGAAAACTTTTAATTGAGTTATTTTTCTGAATAAACAAAAGTACTTAATAGACAATGAAAAATAAATTCTTCATTGTGGAAAATTTTTTTTTGTGTTGCACAGCTGTTGTAAATTTAAAATGCAGAATATTAATCAAGAAATTTATTACTACTTAATTATATCAATTTAATTTTTTGTACATATGTCCTGTACAGGGTGTGCCATTATACTCGCCCAGGGCTTTTATTTCCTAACGGAAAGAGATATTTGAAAAATTCAAAAAACGTTTTTTGAGCTCAACTTATTCTACAAATCTAGTGGCGAATCAGATTTTTGGTGCGTCGGCTAGGCGTCGCGATGCGTTTTACATATTTTTTTCCAATGGATACCCAATTATTGCACACTGTTATAGACGACATTTTAAATACTTTTCCTAATAATTTTATTCACAAAAATCATTAGTTTTCGAGCTATGAGCAAACAAAATGACTGATGCATAATTTCAACCCATACCTTTTATATGATTTACTTAAGTTATGTAAAAATAATGTAAACCAATAATGAAAATGTAGACATGATTCTTGTATATAGAAAAGCGAACAGAAATGCAACTCTTGCTCGTCTTCTATATGCTGAACAATATACAGATCGCCACTTGTCAGACAATAAAAAAAGACTTAAAAGGTTAGAATCTAGTTTAAAACTAAATTTTTATTCTTAAGGCGGAAATCATATGAAAACAATTTGCACAAATGATAATTATGCTATTGTGCAGAAGAGAATCCTAATATTTCAATTAGACAAGCCTCAAGAATTTTGAATAGTGGCAAAACATTCATACAGAAAATCTTAAAAAAATTTAAATTTCACCAATATATGTTACATTTTTTTGCAAAAGCTTACTAAAGCAGATTTAAAAAAAAAGTGACATTTTTTTGGTAAATGATGACAGATATTCTTTGAAACATATGGACGGATAAAAGTACGTTTATAAGTATTACTGGAGAGATGAAAATTATCACAATGTTCATAGAATACATCAATTTCAATTTGGTATTAATATATTTGGTGTGGACTTATTAGAAAACACATTATAGGGCAATACTATTTTGAAGGCACATTCACTGGTCCTGCGTATTTACATTTTTTAGAAAATCAATTTCCACGACTGTCAAAATATACCTACAAGACTTTTACAGGTAGCGTGATTTCACCACTATGGGGCTGCTCCCACAAACCTGTAATGGTATTTGAAAGTTTTTTTTTTAATTTCTATAACTATTTGTTCGTGCTACAAATAGTTAAAAATAAAATGCATCTAAAGCATACAGAAGAAATGTTGCAATATAAATTTATTTGCAATTAACTATTTAAAAGCAATTTATCTATAAACACATTATCTTAATCCAAAACATTTCTAATCTTAATAATTTTTGAATTATGAATTAAATTTTTCAAATACATATTCAATATATTATTATTTATGAAAAAACACAAAAAAGAATGCAAAGTTTCATGCAGTATGTTGACGCTTTAAATATTTTTCAAAAATAATAATATAGTCTCATATTTTCATAGGTGACTAGAATTTAAGATAATTTCTTAAGAAAATTTAACTTGTAAATAATTTTTTTTACGATTAGTAGACAACAGGAATAGCCCATAAATTTATTTGTGCAGCAATCTTGCTCTATAAATTAATCTTGATGTGAAAATTTAAAGTAGATGAAGCTGTACAATATATCATCGGATTTTCTATGATTGCGGTATTGATGCTAGGCCTAGTAATAAACTTGAAAAATGCTATTTAAATTTGGCGTCAATTTATGCAAGTGCTGCGCCAAATTTTGACACATAGGTATATTTTTTATCTCTTTTTATTTTATAATTTTCTACAAATTAACAAATAATAACCTCTCAATACATTTTGCATTTGAAAGGATAAATATAGCATATAGAGTTCTGATATGAAAATACTACATACCTTGAAATATTATTTGATGGTTTTGAATTTTCTAAGTAACCGTCCAATTTTTTATTTTTCTGAAAATATGCACCACTAAATTTTCATAACTAAAGTAAGTGTACACCGTGCCGTATTTATCTTGTCCAGAATTGGAAAATCTTGAAAACTGTAAGAGAGTACATTTGGTTAAATGGTAGAAAATGTATCTATTCTAAAAGATCTAAGTTTAGAAAAATTCAACTAGTTTCTGAATTATCACATCGCAGGAAAATAAAGTAGTAACTGTTTTGCAAATAAATGTTACGGATAAAGTTTAAACGATAGCAGGTTTATTACCTAAAATGATGAAAATATATAATTTGGGGGCGGAATTTCCCTGGCCTCGCCTTAATCCGGCTGTGACTATTTGTTTCGTAAAGGCATCCGAAGTCCATCTTTGGCTGATCAGGAGATTTTGGTGCCTATAAAGAAATAGCATTTGAACACCTGTATAAGAATATAACACCCTAAGAAAGTATTCAACCAATTAATTGATTACTGTGAAATATAAAAAAATTGATGATTAGTCATAGTATACATGATATTATATCATTTTAAATTTTTCTGTTACATATTCTTTAGCTAATAATTAGAACCCAGCAAAATTACTAGTTCATAATGAAGACTATTTCTTTTATCACCAAGGATAATGTGTTTTTTTAAATAAAACTCCTTAACAATCCTGTGAAACTTTATTTAATCAGAAATTTGTTAACATTTCTTTAAAAAAATTCTGTTTAAACTTCAGTTTTTAATTAACTAATATTTCTATGTTATTAAAGTGAAAATAATATTTGTTTACAGTAAGTAGTTGTTTAAATAATTAAGTGCGGATGTAGTCACATATCCGCAGCACAAACTTTTCCATCATCTTCTGACGTTCATTTCATAAATATTTTATAAAGGTATTTGTGAATATGCGAACCAATATTATTTTTAGATACAAAGGAATTTTATATCGTATTGTCAAAAGTTTTAAATCCCAAAAATATTCCTATAAATTATCAACAGCTTCATGCAAACTCACGACTTATTATCTTGTAGAAGATATTATTTATAGCCGCCCTTTGAGCGAGGGGAACTCAAGGGTACCTTAGCCGATGTAACCTTTTGGTTAAATCAAGGGAAATTTTTGACAACTGAAGATTTATAAAAGAAAGAAATTCTCAAGTGTAGAAATCGTGCTATGAATATAAAGCTGTGAGATTTGCTCAGTGATTAATATTATGAAAATTCATTCCCAAAACCTAGTTGTTAAATTTCATTAATTCCACTGAGAGAAATATTACAATTGTTTATAAAATTTTATCACATATAAAATAAATGCCAGTCTGTCTGTCGTATAGTTGTCATAGTTTATTTGATTAATCTTCGTAATATCCAAATTGACTATTTTCTAAGATATGGTTCGTCCATGTAATATCTGGGTCTAGGGGTAAAAAAATAGAGCTTTTGGATTTTAATACTGTTTTATTAAACCAAACTGTTACCGACGTTTCGATAAAACAAATTTCATCTTCAGGGCTATAATCAATACCTTACTTAAAAATTAAAATTAGGTGGGAATATTCTTATCTTAGTTTAAAATAAATAAATAGAAATTAAATCTTTCCATTATCTCCAAAAAATAGCACAAAATATATATAAATGATATTTTTACACATAAATATAAAGAAACAATTAAAGAATCGACATCCGATCCAGAGACTGTAAACAAGCACTGTATATAAAAATATGACTTTTTAATTGTCAGTTCAATATTTTTCTATGCAGTTCTTTCACTTTTACTGTGCAATATGTATTGTTGCGCCACTGAATTGTGTAGACTGGTTAGATGAGACTGGAATTGTACACGAACGGGCGGGAATATTCTGGAATGTCCTAGATTGTGTGAATGGAAAAAATAAGAAAGAGACTTATAAGTGTTTAATTGTGATTATAGTTAAGACAGTAATTAACCTATTGTTGTTAATTGTTAATTAGTAAATAAAATAGTGAGTAAATGTTACCTAGACTTTCAATCCACGAATATGGGTGTTTGTGGGGATAGCAAACACGTAACACTATATTAAAGTATTAAACATAGTACATTGAACAAAGACTGAAATTTTGCATCGTATCGCATACAGCGTGAACTGTTGACCGCACGACAGCTAAATGGAAAATAAATTCGTTGAACAGTTATAATTTTTAATTATATTATAATACAATTTGCTCAAAATTTTAATATTGTATTTAGCATTGACCGTGTTATTATTGGTAATATGAAAGATTTCTAGAAAAGCCTTTTTTTGGTAGTTTATTTCAAAGTTTAAAATTTATTTTTTTAAGAAAGAAAACATATGCCCTGTCTAAAAGTGGTGCAAACTAAGACTACGGTTTTGAGGATTGTTTCTGTTTGTAATTTACGGTTTATGCTAAAAAAAAATAAACTCAGGGTCTGTGAAGTCACCAAAAGCATCTCCAGGAAGAACAAATATAATTATAGATTATCACAAACTTCTTATTGAGAAAATATTACGCTTCATTTAAAATTAATAACAGATAAAAAAATTATTTACAATCTTTTCCTAATTGTAAAATCTGCCTGCTTATAAATAAATAGAATGATAGATAGATATTCCTTTTAGTACATAATGACTGTGTGAATCCAAGTAGTATAGCAAGTAGGTTAGTATTGTGAATAGGAATATTAATATTTCTCAGTTTGTTGAAAAATGTGTCATATAAAAAAAAAAAACAGGGATAATTTGTTTCGATCATTAATAAATATTCACAAAATGGATCTGATAAATCATTGTAACAAAACTTATGTTCAATTAATATTTAGATGTTTACAACATCTAAATATTAATTGAACATAAAATTAGACAAAATAAACAATATAAAGGTGCCTTTATTTCAATTTATTTTTTAATATGTGTTAGATATGGATAATGGAACCGATAAATTATTCTAGCATTGCTGTAAACATCTAAATATTAAATAACCATAAAATTAAACATAAAATAAACAATACATAAGATATTTTAAATATATAAAAGCACTTTAAAATTTGTCATGCCCGTGCTATATACATTACACAGCCCCACAAAAAAAAAATTATGTATTTTTGATCGCTGATTCCGAATCCGGGGTCAAAAAAAGTCGTACACCCCCAAAAAAAAATTTTAGAGCCAAAAAAACACCTCCTGAATCGTTTAATATTTTCCGGAAAAATTGAATGTATTACGATAAAAATAAAGGTGAATTGCAGCGGTCACCCTATCGGTATGAAAGGCACCCCCATAGAGGGTGAGAACCACCCTCATCTGCCATCAAACCAATTGATAACGACAATGACTGAAAAACATGTAAAAATGTTTAAGTTTCGTTAGGTTTGCAATAAACTGACGTAGAATTCACGTAATACCCCAAAACTACCCATATAGCGTTATGAAAAACATCCCTTAACTTCAATTACAGAAAAAAGAAAGGAAAAAACATAAAATTTGATAACGATTTCATTATATGGATGTTCTTATTTGCAGAGATCCTTATTTCTAGGATATTAGCAGTCATTTCTCACCAATCTTAACACCATTTGGGTATAAAACGCATCCCTGAAGGGGGTGAGAAGTACTCTTACGTTAGTAGCTTTTAATTCTTCTTTTTTTAATCTTTTTTTATGGTATCTTTTAACTTTATTTTCAAACGATCTTCTTACTGACTGTCGTTTGTGTTGTTCTTTCGTGTCTCTTTTCATAGACCAACAGTAGTCTGCTATCATGTGTTCGTCCCATCTTCTGTTTTTCCATTTCATAACACTATAGGGGTAGTTTTGGGGTATTACGTGAATTCTACGTCAGTTTATTGCAAACCTAACGAAACTTCAGTGATTGTCGTTATCAATTGGTTTGGTGGCAGATGAGGGTGGTTCTCACCCTCTGTGGGAGTGCGTTTCATACCGATAGGGTGAACGCTGTAATTTACTTTTATTTTTATCGTAATACATTCAATTTTTGCCGAAAATATTAAACAAAACGATTCAGGGGGTGTTTTTTGGCTCTAAAATTTTTTTTTTGGAGTTGTACAATTTTTTTTGACCCCGGATTCGGAATCAGCGATCATAAATACATAAGGATATACTCGTCTTGTTGCTAGGTCAGAATTTTTTTTTTGTGGGGCTGTGTTATTTACAATAGATTTCTCTTATTTCTCGAATCGCTCTTTTATATTTCGTCCAGTTCGTCCAATGTATTTAGAGCATCACAGTCACTATATTTTAACTCATAACATACTCCTGTTTTTTTTTTGTAATTTTTTAAGGTTCGTCATTTTTATTTAGTAGCATTTTATTTAAATTAAATTAATTCCATTTTATCTGAAATATTTACTTATTTTTGAATAATAATGTTGTCTTCGTCTGAAACTTATACCATGTATTTACACTTTTTACTCTACGAAATCCTAATTCACATTGTATGACTAACGGGCTTTTCCGGTTGTAATGTATTTCAAATATAAAACATTTAATATGAAATAGATTACAAACGAAATGATAGATACAGAATATAAACCTTCCAAGTAAAAAACAGGTGAATGAGTAAGTAATACTGTTTAATTAGTGATAAATAATTATCTTATCAGATGAAAATAGGTGAGATAGAATTAATACGAAATAGTTCAGTGTTGAGCGAGTCTTCGAGCAAAGTGCGGTTTCGGTTTCCTTTGTATTTAACGTCCTTATAGATTGATTGTTTCCTTTGTTGTGGAAAATGGCTGGAAAAGGTGATGGAGAAGGCGAGGGAAATATACTTAAACTAGAAAATCAAATCGCTGTCATTAAATATGTAATGTTGTTTACGAATGTTCTGGAATGGGTGAGTTACAAAATAATAAATGTGTTCGATATGTTATATAGGATTTATACTTTCAACGAGGAAATTAGCTTTTAATCTTTTGAATTTCGCAATTTTGAATACCCATCAAAGGTACGGCTAAAACATGAATATAATATCCATTTCGTTTATATTTTTCAATTACTTTGTCGTATTGTAAGCAATACAAATGTAAGCAATCACAATTTATAATACACAAGATTTTCTCTTTACACAATTTTTCTTATACAGGTTGTTTTCCTTATAAGTAGAATGACTCATACAGCTTCTATAAACAGATAATTTAAGCAAGAGAAATTCTACGAACAATTTCTAAAACGGATTATTTCGAAGAACATCTTTAGAACAACTATTTTGGGCTAAAATTGTGACCAGATGAATGCATTTCTTTCAAGTTTGTAATCCTGCAATAACATAGCAAGGGGCATTGTCATTGTTCTGTATAACAACAATTTCTTAAAGACACCTCGTCCTCACAGACTTTGAAAAAGGAACATATGTCATTTTCGTTGCTACAAATTTTGCACAACTACTGGCTTGAAGACAGAACTTTTCCATGTAATTTATAGGCCATTGAGTTTTCTTCATCAGACTGGTAATTTTTGAGTTATTTGAAAATTCACAGAGAACATAGTCTTTTTTTCGATACAAAATAAATTGATTTATCCTTGAACACCCACACCAGGCGAGCCAAACAGGGTACGTGCTTCTTCCGGATTTTTTAAAATCCTCACTGTGTTTCGTTATCTTTTATTATCATAGCTTCATATCTCTAAGTTATGAAGTCATCGATTGTTTTGTTTAATTGTAATTAATATTACTTATTAAGCTATTTGGGAATGTTGTTCGCATTTTCTCAACCATTTATTTAACGTCGTCCTATTTCCGCTACCAGGACCAATGCCCCCGATGCCAGGAGACTAGGAGAGAACTACCCCCAATCTGAAAATTTTGCAAAATCTTTTACATGTCTTACAGCTTATAGACAAGGGAATATCTGCTTTACATCTCCTCCGAATGACTGTATATTCAATGCACAATCCTAGTCTAAGATTGCATAATTTCAGCGTTTTAAGCTAATATACAAACGAACAGAAGACCGGGCAGAGACTGCTTGCTGTATTCTGCTGATCTGGTTGTTACACATCCAACCATTAGCTGCAGTACCCGTTATTTTACTTTTATTATCATTCTACACGATGAAAAGTAGTTGCTATATTCACCTCATGTGTTATTCTTGTATAACTACATACAAATTTTATTGGATGAAAGTAACTGAATTTAAAATGAAGTTGAAATTCGGTAAAAAATTTATTTTATCAAATAAAAAGTTGCTCATTGACCATCCCGTTAATTTTAAACGTAACACAATTTGTCTATTATGTAACATCACGTTACTTAGATATTTTAATTTTGACCCGATTTTTTCTCAAAAACTTAATATTGTAATTATTTGTACTGAGAATGGGGAAGAGATTCCTACAGAAGTGTTCTGATTGATCTAAAAGTATGTTATTAATTGTAATACTTTTGTTCCCTTAGTGTTTATAGTTGCATAATTAAATTTCAGTAATAAAGTGTATGAACTGTATAGCAAGTTCATGAATTTAAAACAGATAAAAGTTAATTCAATATGTCTGTATCTTTATAACCTTCTATAAATAGGTAGGTATAGGTATAAATAGGTGTATAAGCTTTTTTTATACATAAATCAAAAATGTTTCACATCATTTCTCGATTAGCATTTATTACATATGTTAATAAACAGGATAAATATATAGAATTCAATATTATAAAATAACACAACAATAAATTTTCATTAAAAGAAAATGAAAATACAAAAAACTTTACTAAGATATCTACACTGTGAAACTAAGAAAATTATATAAATTGATAAAAGAAGTCATACTTTACGTATTGATGCATTACGAGTAGAGTAGAAATACCATGAAGTCGTAAAAAATGATAAGATTGATAAGAACTTGATATGGCGGCTATTTA
Organism: Rhamnusium bicolor; assembly: GCA_029963845.1. Classification (NCBI taxonomy): domain Eukaryota; kingdom Metazoa; phylum Arthropoda; class Insecta; order Coleoptera; family Cerambycidae; genus Rhamnusium; species Rhamnusium bicolor. The sequence goes on along the minus strand of JANEYF010000177.1, from coordinate 1,693,132 downwards.
TCAAATGTTTGTTATTCCGATTAATATTCCTCTAATATGAATACGGACATCTCAATCTCTAATGAAAATTAAATTAAATATATGGTTATAAACTATGTGTACTAGAATGAAGTTAATATCCCTTAAAGCTAAAATCTAGTAGTGAGTCGAAAAAAGCATTTATTTTATTTGATTTTTATAAATGTTGAAAATACGATATATGAACTATTTAAAACTGTGTGGCTATATAATTAATATTCCATCAACAGTAATGATATAATTATATAAAGTCAAAAATCGAGTTATAAAAAAAAGATGGCTACACAGATATTATGAGTTCACTTATTTCTCTGAAACATCGTCATTTAGTTAGTATCGTAATCTTTTTTTTTAGCAATTCTTACAGAAATTACTTAGCCAACATTGCGTCGCCAATACCACCACTAGTTGCATTTGTTTAGTCATCCGTCCACCTAGAGAGGGCAAAACTATCAAATTTATTGGCCATTCATATTCTTCTTGTCGGTAATCCTCATCAGGTCCCTATTCTAATTGGGTACCATGTGCATATTGCACATGGTATAATGGAGCAGTCCTGGTAACAAAAAAGTAGAAAAAAATAAGTAGAAAAATTTTTTTCGCCTTTCATTTTTTTTCTTCTAACAAATCGACTTGACCATACTCTTTTATTAAATAGTCTTGATGAAGTCGGGCTATGCATCGGTTTGGTAAATCTCTGCCAATCATACCTTACAGGACGCTCTCAATTTGTGCAATATCAAGGCTTTAGGTCTGACTCATTCCCTCAAACTTCTGGTGTTCTTCAAGGATCAATCCTAGGACCCCTCTTTTTTATAATATTCATTAATGACATTGTTAATTGCATGAATGTTCACTACCTTTTGTATGCAGTTGACCTTAATACACTTGATAATTGGTGTCATAACAAACTGCCACTTAATGCTGCTAAGTGTAATGTTATGTTCTTTTTTCTGCAAAAAAATCCCCACTTTTGTTTGATTATGTACTCGGAGGTGAAGTCTTGGAGAGGCCTGATTACGTTAAGGACTTAGGAGTTTACTTTGACTCTGATCTTAGTTTCTCACATATTGATTTATACTTGACTGATGCATACAGAAATCTTTGTTTTATTACACGCAACCCCAAGGATTTAAAAAATGCCTCAAAATTGCGCCTATTATTTATCAAGTTTGTAAGACAAAGCTCGAATATGCATCAGTCATATGGAGTCCTATATATGCAACATACGTAAGAGAGTTTAGAGAAGATTCTGCAAATCTGCTAGTTTCTTATTAGATGGAGTCCATTCTGAAAGAGGTGTACCCCAGCAGCAGTTTCTTGAGAAAGTTGAGCTGCAAAATCTCCTTATTTGACTCAGACTGCATTCACTAGTGTTTCTTCATAAATTAATTCATTATGATAAAGTATGAGTCAATTACAGCTGAGCTTAAATATCGAATACCTAGGGTTAATTGTTACCATTTGCACATACTAATCTCTTTGTAAAGTCGCCACTAAATTAGTTGCCTTAATGTTGAAAATGCATTAGATATTTTATCTTGAAGTCTCAGTGATGTCAAAAAAAGTTTCGTGTAAGTGATTTGTGATATATACATATTATGTATTAGATATCTTCGCTATTCTTTATATATGTAGATATTGTGTATGTGTATGTGTATATGCATGTATGTGTGCATGCATGCATACTACAAATGCCGTACCCAATTGGCTTGCCGGATTTTGGTTTGGTCGTACCAACGTTGTGACATCTGTCGGGGTGTTGGCGCGATGGTATTGAGGTTTGGCATTCTACTTGGGTACTACTTGTCCTGAAATTGGGCTCTTGCCCGTTGTATATTTCATTGTAAAATAAATAAATAAAAAATAATAAAACGAGAGAGATGGCGCAAGGAGTTCTATTATATGTGAATGTTAATATCTCAGACTAACATTGTTAATGCGATATACGAAAACTTAACTTCCTTGACGAAATAGAAATAGAAGGCCTGATTTCATATGTTTCAGTAACAAGCGAAAATAATATCGTTCAGTCTGATCGAACGCTTTTGACTAGCGGCGTTGTCACATGTTTCATGATTTTCTATCTCTGCATGTCAACTGTCAAATTTGGATTTGATTATTTTTGAGTTTAATTGTTACCGTTTTTTTATTTTATTGATTTTTGTGTATGAAAAACAAATATTTTCAGGACTAAAGGACTAACGATAGTTAACCTTCAAGACAACAGTTATATTTCAATGTGTAATAATAATGATTCTTAAAAATACATACAAAATCCTTTTTCTAGAACGCCATCGGAAAGCTTTTTTTTTATGGTAATAATTAATTTAAATGTAACTGTTAATATCTACATGCAATATGCATTTTGTCAAATTACATAAAAACATAAAATTAGTTCAAATTTAAAGACTGACGAAATCGTTAAATTATGTTTAACGGACAAATTGTAGGTTATGTTTTTACTTTTTCACCTGTCAACGAGTAAAGTTTGTTTCTATTTGAATGTCATATCAACAAGCATGAATTTGACTAACGTGGACGTAACGGCATTCTTTCGAAAATACTTCACTAATTAATTATTGAGATAGATGTATTGTACTCGATCTTGAGATATAGGCACACGTGAATTACCATAAAAATACACCAGTAAGAAACGTCTCCTTTGATACTGGTATGAGCTCAACCACAGTTGGATGTCTCTATTTACTACATTCAGTCTCGACTATTAATTACTACGTAATGACATCTGAACATGACTGAATCTGGTGGACAAATGTAACAATGATTACAGGACAACTGTACTATGTTCGAGGATCTGTGCATTTGACATGGACACTTATAGTAACAAGAGCTGATTAAGAACATACTGAACAAATATTTTGTTCTGCAATATTATTCATTATATTTCGTTTTTTTCTAGAGAAGACTTAATAAATTATATGAAGGCGTAATATTATTTCGATTTGTTTAATACTACTTTTCAATAGTATGTGTTGTGTAGTTATACTTCATAAGCATTTAACACTCGCCTCACATTTATATAATCTTTACATATAAATCTTTATAATGCAAATTATTTTATTTTTCTAATTAGAATTCAAACGGTTAAATGTCAAAAGCCAGAAAGCCCAGAAAGCAGTGGTTATATACGCATATTGTTCGATTTTCTGCACTATGCTGATAAATTTAATAATGTATTAACCCACAATTTCTTGAAGAGAAATAAACTTGGTTTATTTGCTTACAAAACCTCTTGGGAATTTAATTATTTACATCAAAGTAAATTGCTGCTCCTTTTGGTTTGTTACATAACAAAGATGTTTACAGTATAGCATATACAAATACATTTAATTATTTAATTCTAAGCTACACTTCAAGTAGGTAGCGACTGTATGAATAAACATCGATATTTCCATAAATAATAATCCCAGATGAGTTGCTTAAAGTTATACGGCGACTGTAATTTTGTTAAATTTCCAAGAATAATCATTATTATTAATCATAATTATGTATACAAGTACATGAAAAACATTTTTTTCCCAATAAAGAACTCAAAACTCAAATATAAAATTCTTTAGGCACGGTACTAATATTCTGTACTAACGTATTTACTGTATGATTTGTTCTTACTTTATTTTTCATGATTTCATGCAGACTTAGCAACACTGGCAATTTAGTAAAGAGGTGCTCTATTTCCTAGCAATCCTAGGTTCAAGACTGAGGGGAAAAAGTAGGTCTAAGATTATTTTAATCTTTTCGAATTTTTGAATTTCAATTGTGAGGTTTGTTGCATATTGTCATAAGGTCCTACAGATTTAAATATATGCATTAGGGTGGTCCAAAAAATAATAATTTGGATTTTTCTTTCTCCACAAGGCTTTTTTTGTTCCATATCACCTCAAATACCCCTCTGCAAAATTTGAAAGAAATCTAATAATATTTAGGGGTCGCTATGATTTGACACCTTCTTGGGTATAAAGATAAATCAGGCATTTCTTGTAGGCAGTATGTTTTAATAAAATATTAAAAATTTAAATTAACAATGTCGTATTTAAATTAAACTTAATGTAATATTTATCTATTAATATCCTACCCTTCCTTAACCTTATCTCCCGAATTCATTTTCAGGACGTTAGACTTAGAGGCCACTGGGCATTTCTTTCTGTGAAGATCGACAACACGGATAAGATATTGTTTTTTTTTTCATTTTTTGTGATGCTGGAATTGAATTTTTGTATTAAAGCAATCCCTCGCTCTGCGCAGTCATTGACAACTTTCATTTGGCGAACTTTTTCCTGCATTTCAACGTAAATTTCAGTATGCCATTGTGAAGGATCATTTACTAAACATGCTTCTGACTTTCCTTGACCATCATTGATTAGCAAGTCAAAAGGAGTTTTTGTTCGTTACGTGAAAAAATTCTGTAATAACAACGGTTCTTGTATGTTAAAAGTTTTTCTATCTGCTCTTTTCAAAGCCTTTTTTTGTAGTAGAAGAAGGTATTTCGAATTCATCGTTTGAAGATGAAGATTCAAAACTGCTGGAACTCGAACCAATAGCTCGTAGCAAAGATTCTTGGCTAGCGTGAGAACTAGCGTGAGAATGAGGACATGGTTCAGTTTTACTCCTCAGTTTCCTGATTTCAGCCTCTATTACTCGCTTTCGTTTTCGAGATTCTTTCTGACAAAAACTCATATCTACGCCAACCATACTGCAGCTCAGAGCATCTTCTCGCTGCATGGTGAGAAATATTTTATGTTCTTCATTTTTCATTATTTTTAACGCATCTTTTGCAGCTATGTCAAAAAGTTCCAGAAGATCAGATCTGAAAGGGTCCTCATTCATACGACATAATTCTAGATTAGTTTTTCTATTTTTTTTCAAAAGAATGTATCTTTCTAAAAACCTGTTGAGTTTTCGTTCCGCTGCTTCAACTCTTTGCTTTGGAATTCTTGCCTATTCCCAAATTTTCAAAACTGATTTTACGCTGTTTTTAACACTCTGTTTAACAGGTTGGTTTTCTTCTAAATGATGAAAGTGAAATCTTTTTAGTACATCGCCATTTGAAGGAACTCTCGCGTGTGAAATAGAATTTTCCCATTAACCACACTCCTGCGGATGCCCTTGTAGACTCGGAACTACTAGTAGATGCCATATTTCACTGGCGATACACAAAATTTGTGAAAGTAAGCGTAAATTGTCGCTTGCGAATGCCTAGGCTGGGTACGTGCACTTTGTCTACTAGTTGCTCGCAAGCTAAAGCAAAACACAAAACATACATGCGAGCGAGGATGATGAAAAGGCGGGCTGCGGTGAAGGGGGGAGGAGAACATCGCGAGACTCACTAATTACGTAGCAACAGGACAAATTGAGCGCGCTAATATTGTGAAAATTGAAAACCAATGACGTCGTACTTGGTGATTTCGAAAATAATTTTATTTGCAAATCATAGCGACCTCTAAATGTGGTTGGAAAGGGCTTATTTTTGATACATATACTTTTTTTGGATAAACGAACAAGATAAACCCTGTGGAGCAAGGAAAAAAAGCAAAAAAAAATTTCATACAAACTTGGACCACCCTAATATGCATGTATATCAAAAACACCCTGTATAGTTCATATTATACTTATGTAAGTTTCTAAGGATTTTTTTTTTTGGGAGTATATTTTTTACTTATTAAATAAAGTTTACAAATTTTGTGCAATAACTTTTTAATTCTCTTTAAGAATATGCAATAACCCCCCCCCCAATACTTCCCGGATGTCATTTATTTCAGATGAAACTAAAGGATCCTTCCCTCAATTTTTTGCTCTGGGTTCATTGGTTTGATTAGAAATACGATAATTAGAGTTTAGAGTTTACATATGTCAAAACTGTTAATTACTTCCTTACTTATATTTTCATAGAATTCAAAAGAAAATCGATAAATCTGTTTAAAATAAGAAAAATATATCTTTTTTTGACCAGACTGTAATCCTTTAATGTAGGTCTGGAATTCTGTAATTCAAGCACCGAAAAAACTAAAACTAGTTTTAAAATTTTGTAATTTTCGTCTATTCCGAAAACCATGTATAAAAGTGAGTAACATCCTTTTGTATTTACAGTGTATATTGAGAGACCAAGAATGACAATCGGATTTTATTACAAAACTTGGCCCGTTAAGTTATCTAGAGAGCCTAAAATATAGCTATATCGTCGACAATCAGCAGTCTAACCTTATCAGCCTCTCCTTTACGCAAGAAAAACGCGATGAGAACGGCATTGTCATATGTCAACAGAGGTACACTCGATTTATCTTTCCTATATTTTACCCTAGAGAATGGAATCGTAACGTTTCACGTCTGTCGCGCATTCTGACTTGATGACCTCTGACTTTTGGGAATCGTGGTTAATGTTCATATCTAATACTTTCCCTTCTTGCAAATATTATTTCGAACCCCATGACCTATGTTGTCTGTTACGCTGGCAGAAAACACTTAAATATGACATTGTTGAGAGATTTTCAAACAATTTTTTACAAGGGTAAAAATAAAATGATAATTTAAATAAACTATTACAAGGCGTACAGGAACATGTTCTATTAAAATAATTTGAATAAACGTAGAAAGCACATTTAGCTGTTAACCAATACCAAGCACTATTTAACTTCAAAATAGATACAAAATAAATAACTGAAAATCTAGTTATAAAAGCCTGTTTTGGCGTACTGGTAGAGAATTGTGACAGGAACTCATCAATGCTGAATTTGGTGTAAGCTTAACTATGATTTTTACTATCAAGGTTTATCTGATTAAATTAGGTTAGAATTTACTATTTTTTACTGTTTTGCTTTTAGTCAACAATTTATTAGAAAATCAAGAGCAATGTGACTGCAAATATAAATTAATCAAAAACGTTATAAATGTTTTATGTGTTTCATTTAGTCTTTTATATATTTTCTCTTCAAAAAAGTTTGCAAAACATAATGAATTTTGAAGAAATAAATTAAAAACTAATAGCATATTTACAACTTGTTAAAATAAATGACATCTTTAAGATAATTAAGTTTCACTTTTGCAAATAAATAAATTGAGGTATGACTTCCCTTAATGTCGATTGTCTACCAGTGGCGGTCTATCCATGGAAGCAAGGGAAGCAGTGCTTCCCCCTGGGATTATTTAAAAAAACAGATAAATAGAACCTAATTATTATTTATCACATATATTAATCATTAAAATTTACTTTTACCCAATTTCAATAGATACGGCCCTGCTTTTATACAGCTGAGATAATGTTGCACGCTAAAACCGTAACGATGACGCACTCGATTAATCGAGCCAACACGAACTCGCGCAACTTCGATATATGTAAGCAGAAACAACTGTCTCTGGTAAGTAGGTAACTTATTGAAATGCATCCCATCCCACTTCATAATCTTGATATCTGAGCTGTATAGCATCGTAATACGTTTTATTTTATAGATTTTAATCTCGATTTTAATATCGATTTTAATATTATACTTAATATTAATCTTCCTAGTATTATTCTCAGCTTTTGTGCTATATTTGTAAAAACTTTTTTTGGTGTTTCTAAACCTGTGGTGCGGCGACAAGTGATTTTTAAAACGTTGAATATTAGTGCGCGTGTACGCAGATTTAGAATTACTTATTAAATTTGGAAGCTGGTTCTAGCACTGTGGAAAATATTATTTGCGTTTGTGTGGTGTGCAATTTGTTGAAAAGGGGATTTTCAACATATTCGTTTCAAGATAAACTGGATATTATTAGAAATGGGAAACCAACACCTGATTTAAAATTCTTAAAAACGAAAGTTAAATCATGCTATAGGTACTTTAATATTGAAGTGTACAGTGCTAATCAGTAGTTAAGGGGTTGTGAAAATTTGTGTAAATTGTTTTGTTGGCCATGTGTACTGTTCACAAATGAAAAAGGTGTTTGGAATAAAAATGGCTTTTCAGATTTAAACAACATTCACAAAGTGACAAAAAGGCATGGTAAGTGTGAAACTCATTTGGGAGCGGTGCTAAAAGAATAAACATTTGGAAAATCACGAATTGAGCATTCATTAGATCAGCAGTTAAAAGAAAGTGTTAAAAGGACTTATTGATATTGTTTGTTTTCTCGGCGAAAATGAACTTAGTTTTAGAGGTCATACTGAATCTCGAAGCGTTGCTAATAGGGGCAATTTTATCAATTTAGTTGATTTATTAGCAAAATACGATACAATTTTAAGTAACCATCTGGAACACTCCACGATATTTCGCGGTACATCAAATCATATTCAAAATGATTTGATTCAGTCGATAAGCAATATTGTTTTAGAAAAGATCAAGCAAGAAATAAAAAAGCTCCTTTTGTTGCAGTTATGTTAGATGAAACAACCAATATTACGAATATTAGTCAGTTGTCAATCGTAGTACGATACATAAATCCAAATGGGAAATTCCAAGAGCGCTTTTTAGGATTTTTAGACGTAGCAACGCCATGAACGACCGCAGCTTTATATACTATAGTTTGTCAGATAGTCGATGATCTACAGTGTGGTGCCAAACTTATCGCCCAAAGTTATGATGGGGCCGCTGTAATGGCTGGTGAATTGGGAGGCCTGCAGGCCAAAGTAAAAGAGACTTTTCAGAATGCAATATTTGTACATTGTTTTGCGCATCGATTAAATTTAGTTCTAGCTCAATCTGCAGCGTGTCTTAAAGAATGCAAAGTGTTTTTTTTCAAGTATTAGTGGAATGGCTGCCTTTTTTTCAAAATTATCAAAACGGACACGAGAATAAAAACTTTTTCAAGAAATTTAACCAGTGAAGAGCGGCTTTCAAAATTGTCCCTGTTAACAATAGAAAGTGACTTTGTGAAGATGTCAAAAAATTCAAACTTTTACGACGAAGTTATTTCCGACATCGCAAAAAAGGAGAGGCGGATTAAACTACATTGTAAATAGGTAGGTATGTGCATGTTAACTACTTAACAAACTTTCTATTTCGCTGCGGGTTCAATCCTCGCCACCGGCGCTGGCAATGTCGGTGGATATGGTTGTGTGTCTGCATTTTTTTCATAAGTGTAACCCTCGCCCGTGCAGCTTCGGCTTTGGAATCGGGGGTTGTCTAATTTTTGTGGTGTTTTTATGTTTTATGTTTATTGAGGAGTGGCGGTCCTACAAGTGTACTTTTTCTAGATGTCATAACTTTGCAGCTTTCGACATTTGTTTTAAAATGAGTATACGGAAGCCACGTCCCTTTTCTTAAAATAATTTTTGCCTCGCTTCGCTCGGGGCCTCGCGCTACCCATCACTCTATATCACAAACTGCTTTCCCTGTATCAAAACTCACCGCACGCCCCTGTTGTCTACATAGTCATGTAACAATACGAACGGAGTCTATTTAATTTGCCACATATGAAGTTATATGTAAACTAGGAAATGAACTAAAAAAAAGACCTCATTTGCTACTGTTTCATAAATAACAATCTCACATAACTTTCTCCAGAAAATTAGTCTCGAGGTCTTACACGTGTGCTTCATTTAAATTTCATTTATTTACATTATGCTACATTAGGATATATTAGACTACATTAGAGCAAATTTTACAACATACAACTCAACTAAAAGCTTGATAAAGTTATTGAAAACTTTTCCTTTAAAGAAATTTACAATAGGGAGGCCATATAAGGCTATATAACTTGCATACAATTTTACGGTTGATAGTGTGTAACTGAATGATATGGGATGAATTGATATTAAATACGAATACACTGTGCACAGAATGTTAAGAAGATTTCATGTATAAAGTGTTTCAATAAGAGTGACATATTTCAAGGTTCAATAAAACATGGTTTTCTGTAGCAAAGTAGACATTTGGGAGTTATGTATGGAAGAACACATCTGGTAAATGGCGGCCACGGTATTGCTGGCACATGCGTACTCTTAAGGCGAAATTTTGAAGAACGATGTTGCATGCATGTGGAGGTATTTCGTTGATATAACGTCTAATTTCGGCCTTTAGTGTTTCGGTGGTCGCGGGCTTGTTGGTATAAACGTGTGTCTTCAGATTACCCCACAGCCAAATTGAATCTGGTTGCGGCCAATTCTGGTCACCAAACCGAGAGAAAACACGACCAGGAAAAGACTCGTGTAAGACCGTCAATGTTTCACGGGCGGCATGGCAGGTGGCACCGTCCTGCTGAAACTACATGTCGTCGAGAGCAATATCTTCCAATTGAGGCACAAAAAACTAGGTTATCATAGCACGTTAACGTTCGTCATTCACCGTTACTGCATTACTTGCTTCATCTTCGAAGAAAAACGGCCCAATGAATCCTCCAGACCACAATGCACACCAAACAGTGACACAGATGCATTGCTTTCTCATGAATCGTTCGTGGATTTTCTGAGCCCCAAATGTGGTAGTTTTGCGAAGCCGTCGAAGTAAAAATGAGCCTCATCGTTGAATCAGCATTCACTTCTTGTTGTTCAAGGATCCAATTGGTGAACTCTTCTTCGCTCTGCATGGTCTGTTGGCAGAACATGTTGAGTCAATTGGACTCTGTAGGCAAGTACTTCGGATTTTTCAATTATTCTTTCCACAGTAGATGAATGAGGAACATTATTTCGACCGAAAATTTTACGCACTTTACGAATCGTGGCAATCAAACTTTCACCATTTTGATAATAATGTTTATCAATCAGGACGCGTTGTTCTATCGTGTAGTGTTCCATGTTTACTAACTTCCATCTTGCATGTCATAATCTTGTGACGTCATGAAAGCCAAACTAGCACGGAAATCAAATCTTGCGCTCTTACACCTTTTATTTATGAAAGGATTGGATAATAATAAATAAAACTCCTTATGGGGGATTGGCAATTTCTTTATTTCATTTTTGCATAATTTGGTTATGAGAAAACGAGGAAAAAAAATTGATTTTAAAAAAAATTTTTAGCCGTGGCAACCAGCAATATTCTAAAGCATCAACAATACCTTGTATTCTGGCCTCTCACTCTAACTACTTTAAGCATACATCTGAGCATGCTTCTGGTAATATGGTCGATCACATCTTGTGGGATGTATACCTATAAAATGGGAAGGGTATCTGACAGTTTCCTAATATCTTTTGAGACGGTTGATGGCAAAGTAAGTTAAAAGAAGAAATAATAACCATTGTAATAATGAGTAAATAAATAATTACTAACAAATTATTTGAAGAATATAATAAGGAATTAAACATAAAAAAAATCTGCGGGAAAAGGGAACTAGTATTTGGAAGATGAGCTTCCAGCACACCAAACTATTGCCAATTAGAACAACCATTCGAGCGAGCGAGCAGGCCAGAGGATTGAACTAACTGATCAACTACTAATTACTAAGTTATGGGACTTCAAATAGGGTTATTGTAATTAATAATTATTTTGTTATAGTAGTACTAGGATTGCATAAATACACATCAGTAATAAATAAAATAAGTGTATGTTCATATTTTACACATGTCCGAAGGATTGTATTTATAAAATCAATTAGTGTGTTAATTAGCATAACTAATGAATATTTGATTAAATTTACATGAAAACATTGGTAAACAAATTCACTATAATGAACTGAATAATCCTGTAAATTAACAAGTGGTGAATTGGGACAACTTTGAGAAAATGATAATGAATGTTCATATATATATATATATATATATATATATATATATATATATATATATATATATATATATATACATATATATATATATATATATATATATATATATATATATATATATATATATATATATATATATATATACATACATACAGGGTGTCCGAACCAAAAGTGGGCACCCTGAATAACTTTGGAGATACAATTTATTTGAAAAATTGGTGAAACACGTCGACCTTGTTTCCAAGGAGGACATATTTAATGTAATACTTGTATACCTATCATCATCCCTCTACCCTACATGGCCACCCCCTCAAAAATTTCAAATGGAAAGGGGGGTCGAGTGATACATCTTTTGAAAGCTCTTTCAATTCTCTACATAACTGTGTATTTTTAAACTTTTATCAATTCGTTCCTGAGAAATAATTGTTTCATTATTTTAGGTTCGGGAAATAAAAATAAAAGAAGCAGTTTAAATTATCGTATGTATTGTTCAAAATGACCCCCACCGACTTCTATACAGTAGTATAATCTATCTTGAAATTCTGTACGAACATTTCTGAACACATCTGGAGTCAATAAACGGCATTCTCGAACAATTCTTTCACGTAACTCTTCCAGAGATGCGGGTTTTGTTGCAAATACCTTCGATTTCAAATGTCTCCACAGAAAGAAATACAAGGGAATTAAATCGGGTGATCTAGCGGGCCACTCTAGAGGACCTCTTCCAATCCATCGCTCAGGAAACCGATTATCCAAAAATTGACGGACTGCTATAGCAAAATGTGGGGGTGCCCCATCCCGTTGAAAAAAAGTTCGCCCTCTAAAAGATTATCGTCTTCTTTGAGGATTTGGGTAATCATTGGGTCGATGTTATTTTTTAAAAGATCGAGGTACCTTTCGCTATTTAAATTGTCAGGAATAAAAAACGGCCCGACAATGTGATCCCCTAAGATGCCAGACCAAACATTTAACTTCTGAGGCCTTTGGGTATGAGTTTTCATGAAAAATGTGGATTGGTTTCACTCCAATACCTACACTTGTGCCTGTTTACTTTCCCATTTAACTGAAATGTCGATTCATTACAAAAACACGTATTGTACAGTAGATTGGCATTACCGTTTAACTGTTCACTAAAAATCTCACAGAATTCAAGCCGACGATCGGGATCATCTTCGTTTAATTCGTGTACCAATTTAAATTTATATGGATGAAATTTGTGGGCCTTTACAATTCGATGACTGCTTCGTGATACACCGGAAGCCTCAGCTACTTTCCTGATCGATTGAGTATTATCCAACTGCAAATGACCCAGAACTGCCACTTCGACTACTTCATTCCTAATCGGTCGCTGAGGTTCATGCTTTTTGTTTCCTACAGAACCTGTTTCCATAAATTTTGTCAATAATTGTAAAACATACTGAGAACCAACCCATCTATCTGGGTGAATTCTATTGAATATGCGCTCCGTAGCTCTAGCGCAATTATCGTTTTTAAAATAAATGCTGAAAATTTCTATTCCCTCCTGAAGGGTATAAACCAATTTGAGAACTCACTCTGGTAAAATGTATCTCGATTTAAAATTGGTTGTGAACAAATTAATGTTCAAGGACTATCAGATACTTATGAGTCTTTTATTATTCTAAAACTAAACGGACAAGGAAAGTGTTTTTTGTCGAAAAAACTCGTGTTAATTTGAGAGCACTAAAAAATGAAAATTTTTTATAAATTCCAATACCCAGTGCCGTGTATTTTAGATTTTTTTAAATGATTTCGATTGTGTGTAATCATCAAAAATAAAACTATTTTCCTTAAGAACGGATCGATAAAAGTTAAAGAAAATACATAGTTATGTAGGGAATAGAAAGTCTTTTCGAAAGATGCATCACTCGAGCCCCTTGCCATTTGAATTTTTTTGAGGGGGTTGCCGTGTAGGGTAGAGGGATGATGCTAGGTATATAAGTATTACATTAAAATATGTCCCCCTTGCAAACAACGTCGACGTGTTTCACCAATTTTTCAAAAAATTTTTATCTCCAAAGTTATTCAGGATGCCTAAAATAATTTGATTTATCGGGTACGCCCGTATAAAGAATGCAAGGTGGAAGAATGCAAGAAATTGCAAATGGCAGAAGAATGCAAACCGTAGACACGTGTTTCTGACTAATTGGTCGTCCTCAGCACAGTGTAGCTAAGTTAAATGATGGACATAATTTAAAAAACATGACACTAAAGGAAAACCACTGACAGGAAGTCAGTCCCACCTTTGTGGCTTCCACTTGGATGGCTCTATATTAGGGCATCAACCAAGCATCGCACACTCGAGCAACTGTAGCATCCTGCGTGGTATATCCGACCCAGGAGAATATATAAGTACAGAGAAAGAAGCTGTATCGTGGGATTATATACATTAGAGTATAAAATAATTTGATTTATCGGGTACGCCCGCATAAAGAATGCAAGGTGGAAGAATGCAAGATATTGCTAATGGCAGAAGAATGCAAACCATGGACACGTATTTCTGACTAATTGGTCGTCCTCAGCACGGTGTAGCTAAGTTAAATGATGGACATAACTTAAAAAACAAGACACTAAAGGAAAACCACTGACAGGAAGCCAGTCGCACCTTTGTGGCTTCCACTTGGATGGCTCTATATTAGGGCATCGACCAGCACCGCACACGCGGACAACTATAATAACCTACGTGATATTTTCGACCCATGAGAATATATAAGTACAGAGAAAGAAGCTGTATCGCGGGATTATATACATTAGAGTATAAAATAATTTGATTTAACAGGTACACCCGCATAAAGAATGCATTCTTTATGGGGGCTTTTTTTAATTAACAGCCAATTAGTATAATAACTTTGTAGTCGAAGGTAAGCTAATCGACTCCCTTGTAAGTTAGTGGTTCACCAAAGTTAATGCACAAATATGAAACAGGATTTTGAATACAAAAAGAGTAGTAAGACTTCACGTGCATATTTAAGTATTATACTATTATATTGTAGCCCTTTCGTTAGATATTAAACGGCATGTAAGTTATTCAAATGATGTTACTAAATAAACTTCTATGCCGGAAGGATTGGGATTGTTTTTTGAAAAATGCCTTCCTATCTGTTCACATATTTATTTCAATGTTGAAACTTCCGTAAGACTTGAAAATAATACACTTTATTTTAAAAATGCTTATCACGTTTTCCACTGCAAGGAATCTAGATTAAATGGAAAAACGTTATTTTAAATTACTTTTCTAATTATAAACTCAAACATTTGAACAAAATTATTTTTAATCATGGGTATTTATAAAACTAATAATATCGTTCTTTCAACATTTGTAAATAAACATCCTATATTAATTATATTAATATTAACTGCTGGAAACCAAAATTTCAGTTAGAGTGAGGAACTACTTTCAAAAATATCTCCCAGTTTACTGAGTTGCCTATAATTAGATATCGGTAGGTAGCGATAAATTCCAGAGACGACCTTTTTACTTACGTATGTCTGTGTAGATAGAATATTATAATATTGTAAAACCTAATGAATCGTTTCCGAACATTATTAAATGATAAAATATTCTTATATGTAATGGTTAATTTCGGGGTTGTTTGGATAAAAAAATAATACAATTTATTACAGCTGTCGCGTTTCGTTGATTTTATTCAACTTCTTCAGAGCCAACTATAAAAATATCTGTAGCTAATAATAATTTTATAGTTGGCTCTAAAGAAGTTGAATAAAATCAACGAAACGCGTCAGCTCTAATAAATTGTATTATTTTTTGTCCAAACAACCCCGAAATTCGCCATTATGTAAAAAAAATAAAAAAAGAGTTGTTCAACCAAATCAAATTAAAACATATTTTGTGGCTTTCTAACTACTTCACTTTTTATTATAACTTATTATTTGTTATTATTAGTTTGGTATTATGTATTATGTATACTTACATGATACATAATTATAATAATAATAGGTTTTTGTATTTTTTTTCTTTTTGCATAACTATGAACAATAATTTGTTTGATCTTCCATAATATATTTTTCAATTATCGAGAAACATTTCTGAGGCACTGAAACAAAAATTCGAAACTGTCTTGAAAAACAATCCCGAATTTTTGACATTATCAAGTATAGTGGATCTTTTAAATGGTAAAAGATATACTTTTCTACATAAGACATAAAAATCGTCTCTGAAAAAATTCTGATATTTTAAATATACTCCAATTATATCTGTCGATGATGAATGGTCTTTCTCACAATCGAAATGGATTATTAACAAGGCGCCGGAGATTAACTCCACAACAATTACAACAAATATTAGTAATATAGCTTTATATTCGTGATCGCTATTTAAAAATACTTGTGCGTTATTGTTACATTCACCAGTACTTGCAGCCTCCTTCTTATTAACTTTGGATGTTACCGTACAATATAAGATAATTGTGTCATATGCATGACCATTTTACGCGATAACACATCACCTGGAGCCAACCCTGTAATTACGTTATTCATCGCTGCTTCCCGATCTCTAATAATAATATACATTTCCAGGCACTTACAGACTGGACTACAAAATTGGCCATTTTATGGTTCTGTCACGGCAGAATAATTGTACAATTGTAACAATTCATTTAACTCTTGATGGCACTGCCGCCCTTTTGTAAAAAATGATCTAACACTAGACGGCGCTCTTGCACTTTTTTGTAAATTGCTAGCACATACATGCAGTAATTTTACAAACCTCTGCAAAAAAAAGGAATAATCATTTACAATAGTGTCTTGTTCTAGAGAAATCTTTTGATCCGACAATCGCATTTTTTGGTTATTTCATTAAATTTTGTAATAGTATTATAATCGAAACTAATCATCATTTATTGAGCCGGAACAGCTAATTCAAATAATTCTTATAAACAGTAGCTGAATATGAACCATTCGAGCATCATGTACTTTTTTTATTGTCGAGGGGTCAATAAAATATATTCTGAAGAAAAGTTGCCTTGCCCAATTTTGCATACGACGAAATTGCCTCCATCTTATCACTATATTTGTCTTAATAAAGTTGTTAACACGGATATGAAGCCACCTTGTATATTACTACTTAAAAGCATTATTATCTTGCATTCAAATTAATTAAAAAAGAAAATGTAACATTTTACAGATTGAAATCAAACAGCTGAAATATATCCTGGATAGGGCCCTGTTGTGGCTACGTTATGTTTTCCTATAATTAAATTCCATAAATAAAAATAAATTATCTGGTAAACGCGATAATAAGCATGCAAGGTAGTTTCCAAGAAAGCACCGTAAACTTTATGCAATCTTTATAAACGGAGCTTACTGTAAGCAGCGTTATTTGCATATTTAGGCGTTATCCACGAAGCTGGAAATTAAAAATATCCGCGAGTCATAGTCCCTTTCCACATTAAGCTAATTGGCCTTAAGGTTTCCCGTGCTGAAATTCTGAAATTTCGTGTCTAAGAGCAATATTATGAAACAGTTTCGCTAAATCTCAGAATTCACTACTTATTTCATTTTCGCCAATATGTGTATTGCTGAGTGATTCTAGAAGGTCAACAAAAATAACTATACAGGGTAGTTCCTTTATATTTCTACAAGCCGCAATAGCTGAAAAACGGAATGTGAAATATGACAGATTAGGGGATGGAGCATACAAAGATTGTAGCTCTACCGATAAGATACCAGGTCCAGTCGGAAAATGACCGGTTACTTCCAATGTACCAATTTACTATTCCATATACAACTGTGTTTCCTAGCTGAGATGATTGGGACAAATTTACTGATCCTGGTGACTTTCAAATTGGTACATAATGGTAATGGTGGAAGTGGCTGACGCCTGGCAAGTAGGCCGCAGACCGGCCCCTTTTACCAACTAACTCAGTGACATTTGTATGGGTACCCGGACATAGATGCATAAAAGGTAATGAAGAAGTGGACCATTTGGTGGACCCTTTTCCTGGCCCGAAATAAGCTTTTTCCATACCAAAAATTTTAACCACATCAGACCTACTAAACTGAAACATGGCACAGTATAACAACCGCTGGGCTCGAGCTCCCAGAATGAGACAATCAAGGCTCCATAGACCAATGAGAGTCTATACCGTAAAATGGCGACTGAAGCTCAATAGATAACCAATAAAATGGATAGTAGACCTGATAAGAGGGCACTGTTCTGTGAAAAAGCAAATCTTTAACATCGGTAACTACGTAGTTATCGATGTTAAAAAGAAGAAATAAACAAAATTAATATTGTATAATTTTTAAGTATCAATAGTTCTATGTAAATATCTATAGATATTATATAAACAAAGACCGTATGTGTGAAATTTCATGCTTGACATATTCTACAAAAAAGAAAATCCATAAACATAAAAAGATTTGTTTCCAAAACGCCAGGGAAACATTATTATCATTTGTTTGTTTCATATTAGATGCCAAAAAAAACATCGTATCCTGACTGATCTTTTGACGCAAAAATCACAAGCGAAGAGGTTTATTTTTCCAGTAGCCCCAAGGAAGAAAAAGAAAAATTTAGAGAATGCCACAAGTAACGTTAAGAGAATATAGAGATGATGTGTTGGCGCGCTCTTGACAACATATTTTACCACAGAGTCGTCATTTTACTATATTTGTTGTCGCTAAATATCCCTGTCCATTTTTGAAATTTTACCTTTTCACGGTAGAGTGATTTGTATAAAAATATGTTGAAACTGAATGAATGTAATTTACTTATAGCAAGAGTACCAAGAAGGCTCTACATTCACCACTTTCCCAGATATTAGGGACTTGCAGTTATTTGTCTAAAAAAGATTAACGCCACTGGGGAGGTTATTTTGTAAAGAAGGTCGTAGTCCAATAACACATTAACCAATATAGATTCACAAAAATATTCTAAACAAAAAATGATCAATGAAGTCGTTGCTAACTTTATCTTTATAATTTCTTTGATACAGCTTACGACTTTCGAAAATGTTCAGTTTACTAAATTTTTGTATATCATTTTTGGTTGTTGAGTTTTTGGACTATGACCTTTTTTCATATTTGCAGTTTAACCAAGACCAACATTGAACTTTAATCAACAATAAAAGTTATATTCACAAGAATTTGGAAATATATTTCCTATTTCCTCTAGAGTTATAATAGGAACAAATTTCCTTAGTAAATAATTTAAAATCACATTAAAATGTTCCGAATGATACTAAGAAATGTGAACCTTTATAATACGTCAAAATACCACGGTACATCCCATAATAAACACTGAAGATTACTGTAAAATAAAATATTTGAATATAATAAATAGGTACTTGAATAAAATATTTCCATATTATAATACATGATTATTTTATTTTGGGACTTATTAATTTTTTTTGTGTGATTAGAGTTGGTGCCGTACATTTTTATTCTATTTATAATAAAGTTTGCTTCATAACAAAACCAACAAAATTATTCCATCGAAATAAGATAAAAACGATAAGATAACGATAGAATGTTGTAACCAGTAAACAAAGAAAACCTACATACTCGTATGCGACAAATTGCTATTTGTAGATAATAGTTTTATAATTTTAAGTAAATAATCCACTATTTATATATGTTGTATTTTAATGTTTGCAGCAACTCCCAAAATGATAATATTTTTAAAATTTGGCAGTATAAAATATTTAATTACTGTCTAACCAGTGAAAGATAAGAAGTGCTGTGGATATGATGATCAATGAGAATGAAAATATTTAATTTATGTCAAACCCCCAGTGGAGTAGCACAAAATGTTTAAATATTGAAATATTTAATATTTAATTTAGAAAATATATTAAAAATATGACATATAAAATAAAAATATCAGATGAAACAAAACGTAGCAAGTTATGGTGTTCCCAGTACAAAAGAAAAGTGTTGTGAGCACTAAGCCCTAAGCACTTAACAAAAGTGTATTTATTTTTTGAGTACTAAGCACTATTAACAACAAAATGCGCAATCGTGGCATTTTGTGTCTGAAGAATTAATTTAAAATCATAACACTAAGCATTAAGCACTTTCCTAAAATAAATCAAATATAGACAGTAGCGTACCATAGAGGGACTTGTGGGGCTGGAACTTCCACTCTCTTAAATTAGGGGTGCGTTTAAAAAATTAGAATTGCTTATATAAAAGATTAGAGAACTGCAAATTGTAAATCTGGATAGGTATATCACTAAGGTTTTTACACGGGTAATAAAAAATGAGGAGACTGAAGGTATCGTAATATGATTGTATTAATCAATATTCCTCCAAATGGTGATTACGACATATTTTTATACCATCAGTAATGCACTCAGGGTAGCTTTAAAAAATCAAATTATATAATATTATGTGGAGATTTTAACATTGATTTCAATAAAGACACATTAAAAAAAAGTGACGATTTTCAGTCATTCCAGTTGGATATAACTACTCATGAACACACACGAATATTTACAAACTGTAATGGTTAACAAGTAGCAGTATAATTGATTATTTAACTACAAATCTTTCAGAAGATATGTATAGCTGCAAGATAAGAAATCCCTTTATAGCTGATCATTTTGCTCAAATTATGGAATTTAACATTGCCCACAATTCTACGCTAAAGGAATCCGAAAAGCAAATTAATTCATTTAGAAATATGTCGGTTGAAAATATAAACCAGTTTGTACAAAATGTTTCTAAAATTGATTGGTCGTTCATATATTTAGATGATGTGAATCTAGCTTCTAAAATTTTAGTTGATAATCTGACTTGGTGTTTGAACATTAGTTGTCCTATTGTAATTAAGAAACTCAACACAAATACAATCCTTGGTTTAGTAGAGAATTAGAAATAGAACGAAATCTATTAAAAAATTTATACTGGCTGGCAAATAACTTAAACTGTGAAGAAACTAACGATATCTAAACGATTAAAAATAAGCAATATGAGAAAAATGTAAGGTTGACTAAATCAAAGTATTATAGCACTAAAATTAAAAATTCGACAAATAAAACTCACGAAACATGGAAAATAATCAATGATCAAAAATAAATAGAAACAAAAACAAATTGTATCGAAAGAAAATAACGAGATAGTGAAAGAACCGCTTAGAATCGCAAATAATTTTGTAAATTACTTCAGTACTATTGCAGCAACAAGTCTAAGACAAAATGTTGATGAAAATCTATCCTTGCCTTGCACAACAACCGATAAACAAATTATTCCCTACTTATTCCTTATGTTGATGTAAATGAAGTACGGGAAGAATTAAATGAACTAAAAAATGAGAATTCCTCTGGAGTAGATGAAATAAGCATAAAATTATTGATATACATTAGTGATATAATATATCAACCTTTAGCGTATTTAATAATCAAATCTCTAGCTTCTGGAATCTTTCCAGATATATTAAAAATAGCTTGCGTTATTCTGCTATTTAAAAAAAATGATCCGGTCAATATCGAAAATTACAGACAAATCTCACTGTTGAGTGTCTTATCAAAGCTTATAGAAAAAATAGTTTATAGTGTAATAGCGAAATACCTAAATTAGATGCATATAATAACTTCTAACCAACATGGCTTCAGGGAAAATATGTCTATAGAAACTGCTTCTTATCATCTACTGAATTCCATATACAAAGAATTGGATGACGGTAAATATGTGTCATCACTACTGTTTGATCTCTCACGGGCTTTTGACACGGTCGATACTGATTTTAGAGGAATTATGTTGCAGTGGATTTTGTCACATATGTCAAACAGACAAATGTTGGTCAAATATGATAATTAAAATCAGAAATAAAAAATTTAGAGATGGGAGTTCCTCAGAGTTCAATACTGGGCTCTCTATTGTTTATGATATATGTGAATGACTTACCACTACAATACCTAAAGGACAACTAACCATGTTTGCCGATGATACTACTGTAACGATTGCAGTTCCAACCCCTGAGTATGATGTGTGTACGTGATGAAATTGAGACATGGTGCCAACGTAATAAATTAATTTTAAATAAGGAAAAAACTGTATTTTTTAAATTTTCATGTAAGGAAACCATCACCACTAAATTTTGAAATGGTAAATAAAATGGAATTATCTTAAAGTGTAAAATTTTTAGGGACGTATTTGGACAATAAATTATCTTGGTATAAACATATCGATTCTGTGTGTGCTAAGCTTAATTTCGCATTTTTTGCAGTATTTCAAATAAAGGCATGTTTAAACATAGATGGTCTATTAAATATTTATTATGGGCTTGCTTCCAGTCACTTAGCAAATAATATTACCGATTGGGGAGTTGGAAAAACCATATATAGGGTATTAAAAGGACAAAAACGTGTTGTCAGATTAATTTTTAATATACCACCAATGAGTAGTTATAAAGATGTTTTCAAAATTAAAAATATTCTAACTGTTCCCTTAATATTCTCATGGAAATGTGCTCTGTATGTTTTTAAACAAAAATAGTACTTTAAATGTGTGGGTGAATATCAGGCCTATAGCACCAGCCATGGAAACACTTTGAATATTGCATCACACAAAACTTATTTCTCTAAAAAGTTACCTGTATATAATTTTACCGTAATTTTTAATAAACTACCATTGCATTTAAAAGAAATAAATAGATATGTCAAATTTAAAAACAAACAAAACTTTTTTTATTGAAAAAGCTTTTTATTCAACTCAAGAATATTTAGATGCCAAATTATAGTCTATTTTGAAGGCTGTGTTCATCTTTTTTGTATCATGTGACAATTACGTTTTGTACTGTATATAAAAACGTATATATATATATTTATATATTTTAGGTATTTATTGTTTATTTTAAATTTATGTGGATTTTTTTTAAATATCGTGTTAAACAAGTACATATTTTAAAAAGTGCTTGTAAGTACAGTGCTCCTATGCATAAAGGTACTTTGGGTGCTTAGACCAGCACTAAGTGCAGTGCTCTGGGACAGCTCTGTAACTTACACTACACGTTTTGTTAAAGTAATTTTACATCCTTAAATCCTATATTATATTTTACAACACCAGTATCTTGTACAAATTAAGAAAGTAGTTTTCTGTTTTCTGATTGATCTATTTCCACCAAATTGCCAGATTAATAATAACATTAAATCAGATATGGCACTTTCAAAAGCAGCCAATTATGATCTTCACATAATATCGCAGTACAATCTGCATAAGCTACAATTCATCTGTTTATGGTAAGCTGCATATTTTATTTTTGTATAATATAAACATAATAGGTCCTGAAACTGTCTCTTGCGGTAGCACTCACAATGTTGTTTAAAAATCACTATAGATATTTCTTATTCTGATGTACTGTCGTTGATTACTTAAACAGTTTTCAAATAAAAATTTCATTATGTTAAAGTAAATTCTAACTGTTACTTATTACATTATTTTCAGAGCAAATGTTTGCAAATCCGTGTGGGTAATAATCTGTATCTGAGTAGTAGGTACTCTATTTGATCTTGCATTTGAAACACTTACCTACGAAGTAAAGAAAGTATTATACAAATTTATTTCTAATAAAAATTCTTGAGGAAACTTTTCTAACAGAATGAATAAAAATGTAATTCAAACAAACGCATACTTTTTTCAATGTTATCACAACATGACAGTGCAAGACTTGGCTCTGCTCTCTCGAAATTATATGTTACGAGAACGTACTTGACCTACATCAAGTAATTTTTTTGCATCGATCTAAGATATTCCACATTTCGTTTGTGTAAACAGCTTTATACAGTTTAATATATTCTTACCAAGAATATACAAAAATAACAATTTCATACATGTTTCCAAGTCAAGTAAAATTGTTACCATATAATTCAAATTAATATTTTTCTTAGACACAAAATATATCTTATCTATTAAAAAATTGGATAATAATATTACTGTTATCGGAGAATTAGGAATTTTGGGCGATATCGTAGAGATTGGTTAAAACCTAATACTATACTTCGAAAAACGGGCGATATAACAGTTTTTTACTTACACATTAAACTGTTTGCATGTAAAACCTGCACCGATGAGGGGTCGTCGATCTCCGAGAATTATATAATATATCGGGAACGACGCATAATCATGGCGACAATGGCAACATAGCGACTGCCTCGACCTTATATTGTTTATCTGCCTGCATCGTTCTGTTCAGTCTGCAAGTGGTTATGGTTGACAACTATTGCTTATATGGCGAGTATAAAGACATTTCTTTACTATTTTTATTGTTATTGCGTAGGTTCTGTTGAATGCAATACGGTTAGTGGACGTTAATAACGGCGATGGAACCCGTGTCCGCAGAAACAGTGGATTCGCCGTTGCCGAAAATTTTACAGTGTTGGTGTGTTAGTTCGCTCCTTAGAACGTTCAACTGTCTTTATAAAAACTACTAAACTGTTATTGTTAGTGTTATACCCACCAAACTTTCATTCCTCTTCAAGCATCATGGAATTATTTTATATCCATGTCTTCCTGTGGAGTCTAATCCTCTTCATACAAACCACAAAGGAGTTTACAATTTAAAGTCGTTATATATTGAAATAAATTATATAAAATTATTAGTGAAAATAGCATTAAAATATATATTATTTTAATACGCTTTGAGCCAACCTGTTTCAATAATAAGCTTGCTCCGTCGCGTCAATAAAAGCAGACATAGATATCAGTGTCATCCGGTCATTTAAAATCGAGGAAGCTGTATATATACCTACATACCTTTCTTATTTAATGCATCGTTATTCTGGGAAGTTCTTTGTGTGTTTTTAAATTTGCGAATTGTGGGTTATTTCCGTTTAAATATCTTGACCTAAAATTTGACGCAAATGGCGAAGAATAAAGTGTCTGTAACTCTTTCAAGTCATAAACAGCGGACAATTTTGGAAGCCGTAATGTAAGGTGGCGAGTGTGTTTGAACAAGCCGTTTGTTTACTCCCCTTAATGCAAGCCTGGAGCTCGCTGGTCATCATCTCATATTCCTTCCGATTTTCAGATCAATTCTCCAAGGATATTTTCCCCCAAGGATAGTATCGCATCCTCTAATTCTACAGTCAGGACCGTCGTTGCCGTGAGATGAAAACCATAGAGAAATTGAATTAGGAAACTTTAACAACTTTTACGGACTAGTGCACATGAGATACACCCATTTTTCTTGAAAGAATTACACAACTTTTTCTTAAGATTTATTCTTTGATCTGATAATCTAACAAAGAATGTTTTATGTGGAGGCGGCATCTAATTATCAATAAATAAAAATGACCTTTTATTAATTCTACCATGTGAAAACGACCATATCTGTTTAAAAATTAAAAATAAAACACTGGCGGACAAAAAGATATATTTTTTGTAACATATACGTGAATAGCATATTCCACTGGAATAAATAATAATAATAATAATGCCCAGTATGGTGTCTTCTATAAGAACATGGAAACACTGGGTTTATCGACCAGGCTGACCTTCGCCTTTTTAAGGTCAGCAGGGCTTAAGTCGGAGACCGAGGGATTCATTATGGCCTGCCAAGATGGTGTTATCAACACCTTGGTCTACCGCAGCCGCGTGTGGCGTGTAGAGGTTCCTGATATCAACTGCAGGACCTGCCATCAGGCGCCGGAATCGCTCATGCACTTACTACCTGCATGCCCCATATATGCGATTTCGGCCTACATCCACCGGCATAACGCGACGTTACGAGTGCTATACTACCATCTAAGGCACTCGTACGGGGTAGACCAGACACCAGTGCTGCCTTACGTCCCCGGAGATATTGAGTCCGTTGTCGAGAACGAAAAATGGCGGATTTACTGGAACTACTCGTTCCCGACGGTCAGGCTAATCCAAGCCAACAAGCCTGACATAGTCCTTCTCGACCATCAACTCAAGGTGATGTATGTCATCGAGTTCTCGGCACCTGCGGAGAAAAACATCACCTTGAAGAAGGAGGAAAAACGGACCAAATACCGCGATCTCCGATACGAGCTCCAAGTGCTGTACCCAGTCTACTCAGTCAAAATGGTCGACTTAATAATCGGTGTACTCGGAGGGATAAAGCCTACGCTGCTCTTGGAATTGAAGACCATACCAGCCTGCCAAAAATCAGCTGAGTGGCTGGCAGGCCAAATGCAGAAGGCGGTCATTCTGGGTTCTCTTCGTCTGCTTAGGGCACACGATTCCGGAACCTATAGTCACTAACCCTGCGGGATGTGGGGAATGGCTGTGGTTAATGTGCTGGCGCGACTCCCGTGAGGCGTCGGAGGCCACGGGAGGACTGTCCAGCGTCGAGTAACCGAAAAAAAAAAATGATAATAATAAATGCCTTTATTGATTTAAATTGTTTATTAATAATACAATTTTGATTTTAAACATAAGGCGTAGTCTAGCTTATAGCTACCCCCCTTAACCTTAACTAGTAATATCTAAACAAATGCGTTACAATAAATTGACATTTAGAGTAAAATTCGATAGAAAATAGAAAAAATAGTGAAAAATCTACAATTAAACTAAAACTTATGAAATATGTAGATAGGGAAAGTGAACCTAATATAAATAAAAGTAATAATTTAGTGAATCATAGGTGGCAAATGTGTAGACAGAAGATAAGATTTAACTTTTTTGCAAAAGCTGTCTATAGGAAGAAGTTTGAATTCCTTGTCCAATCTATTATATATGTTGACAGTATTATACGAGAACGACCTTGTAAATAAGGAAGTATGAAATTTAGGCAAGGACAATGAATCTATATATCTTAGGTTAACATTGTGTGCATTTTGTCGAATAATTAATTTATTTAGTAGATAGGGCGGTGAAGAGGTACGAAGAAGATTATGGACAAAAACAGATATATGATATTTATACAAGTTATCTATACATAACCAACCAAGTCAATTTATGTTATGGGATACATGATCAAATTTCCTCAATCTAAAAACGAACCGACGGCAATTGTTTTGAATTTTCTGCAGACGATATTTAGTTATTTTCCCAAGCAACATTTTACCAACTACCGACTACTTTTTTCACTAATTTCGACGTCACAATTAATACAAATAGTAGTCGAGTAATAACTTAAATTTTGTAGTTGTAATACGACATCGAACCAAATATTGCGTCGACCTCGCAAACCTACTGCTTAAGTCTGGACGATTTACCAACGTTCATTTGCCGTTGGAAAACGACTTAATAAGGTTTGATATGTTTTCAAGTCATTATCCAACGTTGATGAGACGTTGACAACTGACTAAAATAGGTATGGTTAAATTTTGAGTAACCTACCAACGTTAGCTAGACATTGGTGACTAACTGAATAAGTCAAGTTTGTTATGGACACTTGTCAACATTGGTTAGATGTTGGTTAGTGGCTTAATAGGTTTGGTCCTTTTTAGTTATTGACCAACGTTGGTTAGACGTTAATGACTAACTCAAGTAGCTCCGATTAGTTTTTCGGTAATACACGTACTTCGGTATAACGTTAGTAACCGACTTGATAGGTAGCTACATTAATCCCAAGTAACATTTTACCGACTACCGATTACTTTTTTACTAATTATAAGGTAAGAATTATTACAAATAATAGTCAAGTAACGGCTTAAATTTTATAGTTATGATACAACGTTGGAGCAACGTAGCTTGAACCTCGCAAACCTACTATTTACATCTAGCACATTTACCAACGTTGGTTTGATGTCAGAAATCTACTTAATACGTTGAGTGTGTTTTTAGATTATTATCCAACGTTGATTAGATATTGGTAACGTATTAAGTAGATTTAGGTAATTTTTGGGTAATATTCCAACGTTGCTAAGACGTTGCTGACTGACGTAGTCGTCTAGCAACGTCGGCTGGACGCTGTGTTAGGCTTTTGGGCCTTGGTCTAACATAACCTCAAAATTAATGTCGATAATTCAGGTATTGGTAGATATTTAGTAAAGATTTATACACCAACTTCAACAGACGGTCGATATTATCGCGATTGTTTGGAATGAACGTTAGTGTTAGTGCAGACTTCTGCACCAAAGCCTACTAAAAGTTGGTGCAGGTAAAATTATTTAACCATGACGTCGCTGTTAGTAAAAATAGTTGCACTTATTCCCGCCTTCGCCATATTTTCTGGTTCCACAGACGGAAATAATGGGCGGCCATGTTGATTAAGTGTACAATTATTTTAAATACACAAAATTTGCCTCTTTTTTCAAATGAAGTAAGCAAAAAAGTTTTTATTTAGTCGTAAAATTAATTCAACAATATTTCAATAGCAATTTCTTTGGAAAGGGAAAATATTTTTTTTAAAGTAAAAAAATAAAAATAGTACTTCCGTTCTTAAAATAAATATTATTCTTATGGGTTCACTATATTTTTCGACCTACTTTATATATATGTATCAATAAAATTTCTTTCGTTTCAGTTTTTACCCCAGCAAATTTATTAAAATTTTATTCGAAGTATTTTGTATATAATACGTACTCAATGATAAACACGCCTTATACATTTTATATAAATAGATAGGTACGACAAATAGAATAATATACAAAATTGCTTAGTTTCACTACCTACACCCGACTTTTGTAGGTCAGATTAAGCGCAAATTTTAAATAAAGTTGGTAATAGCCTGACAACCAACTTAAGCCGACGTAAAATTTGGTGAACATTTGGTCGGTAATCACAACGACTAAAGTCGGTCCTCTACGTCGAATCGACCTATATTTTATTGACCAGATTAGTACAAATACGAGTCAGCCCGACGTTTTGTGTACGTCGCACACCGACATTTAGTTGCGAACAGCAACGTCGCGTCGGTTCGTCGTCAGAATGTTGCTTGGGTATCTAATCAGGGGAAGTAGACTATATTACAAAAATTTAAAATCGGTAAAACCAGAGACTCACAGAGTTTTTTTCGTAATTTGAAATGAATTGTATTTATGTTGCAATAAAGAAATTTTAGAGAAACATAAAAATATTTTATTAATAAAGATATGTGGTGGTAAAACCTTAAATCTGTGTCAAATAAAATACCTAAATTTTTTGCTTTATCTAAAACATTTAGAGGCTGACCACTAATCTCTAGTTTTAAATTATTTTGTATAAGTTTGCACTTTCTGAAAACGGTTACTTAAGTATGAACCAAAAAATTTAACTGAAACGTCATTGAACCCATAGAATTGTAATTTGGCGCATAATAAGGAATGATCAATTGTATCGAACACTTTAGAAAAATCTAACAATACTAAAGCATTTGCCTCACTACTGTCTAAAGATTTTAAAATATTGTCTGTAATATTTAGCAGGATCGTTGTTCTGCTATGACCTTTTCTAGAACCCGATTGATTATATTTGATTATATTGTTATCATTCACATAGTCATACATTTGAGAGTATATAAATCTCTCCATTACTTTAAATTGTGCTGGTATAATAGTTATCGGTCTTAAATCAGAAAAAGATTCAGGGTTATTTATTTTTGGCATTAGTGAGAAAATAATCTTCAGTTTGTTCACAATTTTTGGATCTGGACTAAACACAGATAAAAATTAGTTATTAATTTCACTAGGCTCTTTTAGTGTAGAATGAATATTTATAATACATTTTTGCTTAATATTTAAGTTTTTTATAGCATTCCAAAGTGATCTGTTGTCTTTGCAATTTAGACTATAAGCCAAATATGCAGCTTTTTCACTCCTAATAGCACTAAGCGTAAGATTTCGAGGAACCTTATAATGGTTGCATTCTTCTCGAAGTGTAGTCTTTTTATAAAAACTTAAAGCCTTTTACGATCTTGTCATGTGTTTGATAGAATTAGTAAGCCAGGGAGCATAAGGTTTAGTAATGAGTGATATCTTTATTGGAGCATGCTTGTTAAACAAAATTAGAATGTGTTCACTTAAAAACTCCAATAGATGGTTTTAAATTTCCATTATGTAGTAATACAGCTTTTAAACTGTATTTGGAGAAATCCATGAATAAGCGCCACTCAGAAGGGGATGTTCGATAATAAGTTCCTGTATTAAACGATCAATATCAATACACGCGCATAGTGAATTTTCCATATCATAAAATGCAAAAAATGTTGCACTTCTTTTTCTAAAAGTCGTAATTTTGTTTCTTTGGCCAGTAAGTTCCACTCCTTAAATAGGAAACGAAAGAGTTCTGCTTGTTGTTTCGACAGCCTCAAGTCACGTACCAAATCATTCGATTAATTTCGAGCAATTTAGTGAGGTCACTAAAACTTTCTGGAATATACAAAGGGTCGATATACTGGTCTGGACTGTCTGAAGAGTCGCTACTATTTCCATTACATCCCAAAATAATATTTGGCCAATCTAAAGGCGCAGTTGGCACTGGTAAGTCTAATGCATTTTGAGGAACAGGTCATAGGACGAATGGCAAATTTGGATATTTGATTTTTTATTTTTTTTTTTTAGGAATATTTTCAGTTTCTGTTACATAAAAATAGCAATCGTCGAAATGTTTGATGGGTTGTCGCTATACCATTGGAACCGCAAAATGCATGATTCTTATTTTCCCTTTTAGCTACTGCACTAGTGACACGCTACGATTTACACAACAAACGAGGGGAGCCCATTACTTATCTTAATCTCCGACTAAAACTCCAAAATATAGAAAATACGTTTCCTTCACATATTCAGAAAATGCACTCGCTTGTGACTTCACAAGGAATTCTCCACAAATAAAACAAAGCTTGTCAAGTGAGATTTTGCAAGTTCGGCGCGTTTGGCGAGAAATTTTTGTCGTAACAGAGTTATGTGGGCAAACGAAAACACTTTCTAACAGACACAATTGGACACTTGGAAAGCCAAAACAAGACTGATACTGAAAATATCCCACCTTACTCTAACTTGCTCTTCTAAAATTGCCGTCCCATCATAAAATTAATAGGGTCTATTGAGTTCACTCAAAAATGGTACGTATTAGGACTTTTGAATATTTTTTCAAAAAATAGAGAGATATCCACAATATAAAAACAGTAGTGTAAACTGTGCTAAAAAAAATTGTGTCGGCCAGTGAAATTAATTGCTCAACGGGGATTTACAATTGCTCTGTTTTTATCAAAAAACTTCGTTTGTCAACGTTTCAATAAATAATTCATTGTATTTGTAATTGATTAAATTTAATCAGTTCAAAATTGAACGCTGAAAAATGACTGTCATTCCAATACGTATGACGAATGCTAGAGGATTGCAAAAATATGCCTAGTAGAGAGAATGCCTCAATGAGTCGTGGAGAATCTCCATGTAGTTTCTGGCTATTTGCCCTTAACACCATCTATGATACAAATAAGTGAATATAAGGTACGATATACTTATCTGTTATATATAGACGGTCGCATTTTCGTTCGGTCTACGCATGACATCACGCGGTTAATAAATGCCCAGTTTATTCAAATGAGGTCTGCGATAAATGAGGCAAAATAATAAAAACGTGTGATTCTTTTTACTTTACATATATAAGATCGTCTAATAATATACAGGGTGTTAATTAATTGCATGCCAAAACTTCAGGAGGTTATTCCCTAAAATATTTCAAGATGGAAAGTTAACATATGTCCTGAAGTGCTAATATATTTTTAGGAGACATGAATCCTTTACAACCCCCTGAACATTTTTTAATTAGTTAACTTTCCTGTTATTTTCTTAAACTTTTTGATATCTTAAATTTTTTTCTTATTTTGCACCATTTAAGAGTTATGTGACAAAATAACAGATAAGTTGGAGCACTAATAAATTAGTGTTGTTGAGAATATTGACATTTTTATGAGATTTCAAGGAAAAACTTGAAAATTAAATTTAATTGTTTCCTACACATTAAAAAAAAAAAGGTTTTAAATAAACAATAAAATTCAAATTTTGGTCAAATTACAAAAAGTGAGGGCAAAACTATTAAAATTAAAAACTAAACAAAAAATAGTCTAAAAAATTATAGTAACTGTCGGAAATGTCCTCCTCCTGTTAGTATGCAAGCATCAACTCTTCTTCTTATCAATTGGTGTACCTCTTGAAAAATTTCTTGAGTCTTATAGTTTGGCATGAAGCTAATATGCGATTGTTCTTCATTTTGAATAGATGTATCTTAAACTAGAATCATAGTCTCCCATAGATAATAATCCAAAATGTTTAGGTCCTATTCGAGTGGGTAAATCGGTTATAGCTATTTTCTTGGTACCGGATATCGATGGTTCGAATCCTTCCCCGAGTAAGTTAGAAATTTTAATTGTAATTTGTTTTGTATTAAGATGGGGGAGAACTGTCGATGCACTAGATGTGGTCCGGACTCCATGATAAACTGTAGGGCCTCGTCTCTCTTTACTCAATCCAAAAATCCTAGGATTTTTGGAAGTTACTTTGGTGACTTGAGAGGCGGTTAAGAAAATATTTTTTTTAAGAAAACTTGAAATCTTGGAGGCCATAACTGGGTTCCTCCTCGACCTATCCAACGATTGTTATGTTTTATCCAAAAATTCACGCCCCAAAACACTAAAATGTGTAGGTGCAACCATCGGAAGATCTTAAAGAAAGCGAGTGTCGGATTGCCCATTAAGTCTCCTTAGAAGAAAAAAGGGCTCACCCTATTCCCTATCTCTCCAAGAATTCCAGCTCACACATTCACTGAAAATTATGATAATAAGAAAATTTAAATGTTGTAAGGAATAACCTCCTAAAATTTTGGCATGTAATTAATTAACACCTGGTATATTTAATACTACCTTAAATAAAAACGAAAGATTACTGGAGTTTTGATTGAATAAAAACTTTATTTTGTTTACAAATTAACTGGTTTATTTGAGAACCTGAAAATTTAATCAAAACAATTAATATTTTTATATGTAAATATATTTGTCATATTCTCGAGTAAGCAAGAATTTTGATTGTGGTATAAATAAATTTGATTTTACAATCTTCTTATATTTTTATTTTCTGCTCAATAAATCATTCGTGAATTCCTAATTTAGGTGCAGCATTCTTATCCTTATTTAAATGCCGCATTACAAACACTGGGAAAACGAAAAAAAAAACAATTTCTAGGAGGCTAACATAGTTAAAACAACTGACATAACGTTTACTAACCGCGTGACGTAAACAAATATGGCGTCCAATCAGCGCAATATCATATCTCTAGTTTATTGTATCATGAACACCATCTGCCATAGGCGTAATGCCTCAATGTTATCACGACAATATGACAGAATCCTGGATTCTTGCCAAAATTGTATTAACTTGCAAGACAACTCAGTTTAGCTCTTTATTCCATTTAATTTGGATAAATGCCTGGCAGGTATATTTATATTAACATAAGCTCTATTTATTTGTTAATATAACATAACTTAGTTCCAAACAATGTGTAATTCTCTGAAATAATTATTTAGCTATTTGTGATAATTGAGAGCAAAAACTAATTTCAAAGCCATCTGTAACTCGATTTATGGACATTTATTTTTTGTGATAAAGGATCGAAGTCTAATAATTTCATAAAGTTTCTTTTTTACATTCATCCAATACAGTGTTCCTAAAATATTGCCTATGGTACACTGTGAGAATGTATATATTCCGTTAATATGAAACGGAAAGTGATAACTAACTTTATTTAATGAGATAAAGTTCAGGAAATGAGTAAACAAACTTTTATTGTGTAACAAAGTTGTACTCAGTCTACGTGTATAAAATACTGTACTTTGGAAACAGCTAGAATTCTGCGTAAACTTTTTCAGATATTAAGGGCCTACTTAACTGAAATCTTTGACGCCTGATATGCAAAATTTATTCCTATTAGTTACTTTAATTAAGTATCATGCTACATACTTATATAATAATAACATTTAAGCAATTATGAAACAATTGTTTCTCAAAACTTTGATTTCGAATTACAACAATGGAAAATAATGAAATACGTACTTGCCTTTGAGAAGAAAAAGAAGAATTAGCCATGGCATATATTGATTTTTCAGAAACATTATTATGACAAGTAAGCTGCATCTTTGTTTTAGACATTCAGCTGTGCAGATGTCTTGTTTTCAAGGTCAACTATGTTTAACAAAATCATTAACGATATTTTATTACCAAAATTCAAATTTCTTTAAAACTTTTTGAGAAACATGACACAATATGTTAGTATTTTCTAAACCAGAAAAGTAAGGACAACCGAATTATTTGAAAATTTACAATAAAAAAAAACAAAGCAAGAAGTCTTATTTCTTAAACGCGATGCGCCATTGGTTTTTTGTGTTGAAATTTAGATTCTGCGATAAAAATTAGTTAAGGAAGCTCTTTACATCATTTTGATTTATTCAAAAATAACCGGGTTATTTCAAAAGAGGATATTTTAGCGTGATAACCCTGTACATATATACACACAAAAGCGTCTCCCTTACTATTTGGTGACACAATAATTGTTGAAAGACCCTTTTATATCTCTATTATAAAGTGGATTTTATCGAAAATTATATCTGCAACATCAACTTAAGTACCAATATTGAGTCAGCTCAGCAAGAAGCAGAAGCTCTCATTGAAGAGGTCTCCTTTATCAATCTCTCCAGTCGTTGTAACGAGGCAACGGGCCGTTCTCGACTATTACGTACTTCCCCCGACTCTAATGGGTTCGTTGTTTTAGTCTGTAACCCCTGTGTCGCCCCATGTTCTGTATTTCCTACTATATCTTAATACTTCCTTTCCTCTTCCATTCCTTCTCATTAAGTCTTCTGCTGGGTCGCTGTAAGTTCTGGCTTAGCTTTATGCAGGACAGTAACGGAATCATTTCAGAACATCATAAAATAACATGTTTAAAATTCTCCACTGACACTAAGGATCGGTTCAGAGATGACTAGAGTTGTGATAAAGTTTTTAAATAAATTTCCCGTAGCACTAAATTTACCTGAAATACTCTCGAATTTAATGATTTACAAAAACTATTCTACAATAAAATTTTGTATCACTATATACCTTTATACAGGGTGGTATGTACTTAGTGTCTACCTTAAATATTTAAAGAAACATATGTGGTTAATATTTAAATCATAGCCATCATTTATTTAAATATTGAATAAATATCATACTGTTGTCAGATATTTTTATTGTGGTGATATTATAAAAATACTTCATAAGAAACTAGAACAGTAATGCTAAAATAGTATTGATAGTTCTAATAATCTTTAAGGGCAATTAAGACAGTTATTTACAATTTGTTATTAGTAGACATTCTAAAAAGTTAACCATCACTATCTTTGTTTACATATCTACGTGTTATTCACATAGACGTTTTATAAATACTACGTAGTTAAAATTTCGAAGTCATTGGTGTATTCATTTCCAACATGGGGCAGTTGGCGTAAACATAGTATTCGCCTATATTTTTCCATAAATTGCCATTGGATACTCGACAATAACGAGTCCATTCGGCCAGTAAATAATTGTTTTTATAACTGCAAGCTGATCAATTACCTGATAAAAACCTTTAATTTTTTGTTTAAATTTTTATAAAGAAAACAGATTTGTTGTATAGTACAGAAGAATATATTATCATTTCATATTGTTTGGGAAAATTTCATTAGGTGTTTACAATATCGACGTAAAAGTCGTCTCTGGAATTTATCGCTAACTTCCGATCACTAGTAACTAATTAATAACTGACATATATATATTCTTACTTTAACGGAGAATACCTTGTAATAAAAGCTAAAACTTATGTTACAACGCACAGTGGACGGAAACGCCAAAAAGCTGGCCAAAATTAAAAAAATGAAGATTTTTTTTTGAAATGGAAACGTTTTAAATCGTTGTAGTGGTACCCCTAGCATTAGAAACGACCGTTAATACCGGTCCGGGTTCACTACCTGATCGAGGAAATTACTTATTGTGCGACCGTGCAGCGCGTCACTTCGACAGTTCGCAACGGTTCAAAAATCGATAAATTCGAAAGTAAGTACAATTAAAATATCTCCGTATCAGATCAGTTTATTTATATGGTAATTAGCAAATAGTTATCGAAGTGGAGTGCATTTTTGTACATGCAACGATTCATAAACTCCACAAAAAAAAGCCATAAGTTACGCGGTTGGTGATGGTTGGTCTTGAAACTTATTGGAATGTGTTGAATGAACATTTTTTCGAAAGTGTATAGAAAATTAGCTGCATCTTTTTGCATCTTTGCGAGATAATGAACAAATTGTGCGCGAATGCACAGACGCATGCACATTCGTGCACCATAAAGTGGGCTCCTTTTGAATGCGTTCTCATGAAATGAGAACGTCATGCGCTCTCAACTCATGCGTTCAGTCATTACACATTTTTATTCCATTCCCCAGATCCTAATTTTCCCGAAACAAATGAAACACATGAATTCGCTTCAATTCAATAATAATTTTTGAACTATGTATATATTTTTTACCGTAATTTTTTTGAAATTCTATATGGCATTCTTCATCAGCGACCCAAAAAATCTGTATACAAAGTTTTGTAAAAATGCAGCGATAATTGGCGATTTTTGGTATGTTTTGGGGGATTTCATGGCCGCCATTTTGTTTTTTCAAAATTCAACTTCGGATTCTTGATCAGCGACACAAAAAACCCCTGTATGCACAATTTCAGTAAAATAGCTCAATGCCTTTATATTTTGGCTAGCTTTTCGGCATTTCCGTCCACTGTGCAACGTGTGATACTTTTCGAACGAGGATCGAGAATTTTGTTCAAGAGTCATTAAATAAAAGAGTTTGTTTTATTCAGAATCATGTACGTGGATACCCTGAAAAAAAGTGGAAAAAAATAGTAATAACAAAATTCTACCAAACTGTTCAGTCGTCTGGTTTCATGAAAATAACAAAAAATTATCTTACACTTTAAGAGTTATTCTTTTGACTATTTGTACAGATTGTCTATGAATACAGAAATGATAATTTTTCTATCAAAATAACCATGGCTTTAAAATAGATAGTTTACATATAACTTTACTTTTCATTATACACTTTAATCCTAGCTAGTTTGTATACCCTGTACATTGACCTGATATTATAAAAACCTTGTTTCAAACTAAATTTCGGTCCGAAAAGGAGAGTAATTCTCCAAGAAACCCCAAATTTATTTACTTAAATAAATCAAGTTTACATATAGCATTCCGTTAAACACAGCCATTCGCTTACAAGAATTATTTGAAGTAATAAATTTCAGCCATCTTGAATACAAAAAGCAACCAAGGATATTATTTGGTCATATCTGAGTTTGGTTCTGCGGTGAATTCATAGAAATGTTTAACTTATTGTTAGGTAGGTGATTATATTCCAGAAATTTGTTCTATAATTTATTAATAAAAATAACTCACCACCGACCGACGATGACAATTTTTAAATACGTTTTTATATTTCCTTTTTTTATTAAATGTAGTAGATTTCAAATTTAATATGAAGTATATTTATGGTGTGTCCCAAATTCCAAGCTTCCTATTGGTATTCTTTTTTATTGGCACAGGTTCGGTTAAATGGAAATAATGTTGAGAAATTTCATGAGAAAATCAGAAACAGTAATATTTTCGATTTTTAATTTTTCCTTATATCGTTTTTATTTTTGATTATTTTTCATTTCTGTAAAAATTTTTCTGAAGCAACATTTAAATAATCATACGACTTTTCGATTTTTAAATATCACCATCATCCTATAGAATAAGAGCCGTACTAGATGTCCACATAGGTAGAAAGACCACTTTATTTCCTTATCAGTGCTTATTTACACTGTCTGGTTGGATATCGATTGTTTAAGTGTTTATTTATTTCTATATGTAATAATTTTAATTTATTTTGTATAAACTAAGCCCTGAAGATGACAAAAATGTTTATCGAAACATTGGCATCAATTTAATTTAATAGAACAATATAAGGTCCGAAAGCTCATGCATTTTTTTATCCTTTTTCAATAATATTTTTGTCTTTCATAAAATGTTTTCTTAACCGCCTCTCAAATCACCCCCGGAATATCCTAGAATTTTGTGTCATGTAAAGAAAGACGAGACTCTACAGTTTATTGTGGAGTCCGAACCACATCTAAGATATCGACAATTCCCTTTCCCATCTTAGTCCGAAACAAATTACAAATAAAATTTCTAACTTGCTATATAATGGAATCGAATTTGATGGTTCGATACCAAGTAAATAGCTATAGCGCTTTACCCACTCTGCTAACATGTCCTATAATGCATTACAAGATTGCATTCACATACGCGATAAAACTGTCAAAAGTAAATATTAATTTTAAATAGTAGGCTTTGAAGTTAAAAAATGGAAAGCATCATCGTTTTATAAAATAATAGCATCATAGAAGGCAGCAAATACCTCTTCATGTGCCTATGGCATTAATATTTTACCCCCTCTTTTGATTAAAACGACTGATTATCAGTATATTTATTATTGTTATTGTCAAGAATAATTAACTAAATAAAAAAAGACATTAAATTACTAATAATAATTGTATTTGCCATTTGTTCAATTAAATAAATTATAGAAAACTTGTGGTACATTACTAAAAATAATTTAAAGTAAATTTGGCGCCTATACGAAATTATGCTGTTGATGATGTTTTAAAAACTGATACATTAGAGAGTAAATATGACTACACATAACTATTCTACTTAAAAAGTTGCTTAAGAATTTTTTTTTGTTTGAAAAATAATTAAAAATAAAAATGTTATGAGGAAAAATCAAAAACGGATTTTCTTTTGTTTTATCAGAATCTGCAGCAGGTGGAAAATATTTGTAACTGTTCCTGAAATTCTTTAAAACTTGCCATATTTAACCCAACTTGCATTTTTTATAATATGAAGATATCAGTAGTGAGCTTCGAATTTGACACAGATTGTATTACATAAATTAAGAGCAACTGAAATCCTGGGTGAAATTTTGCTTATACACATGTATAAAATGAATAATATTAAATTTTTAGGTTCTTTTGCGTTAAAATATTCATGTCTTATCTAGGCATTAGAGTATAATATGAGAAAAAAAATTTAATAGTGAATTGGTAGTGAAAAAAAGTTCTGACAAACTTTTATGTATTCGTATCTGCTGGTGCAAGTCCTTGCTGATTTTCTATAGAAATCACCCAGACACACTACGAGGAAGTGGTTGCACGTCTGGTTTTGCCTTTCTCCACCATACCAATATCCATATGATTTATTTCTGCTGTGTTATAATGAGATTTTGTGTTGAACCGTGGCATTCTGTGTCTGTCCTTAATTCTATTTCGAATAAAACCATTTCTGGCTTCCTAGTCACGCACAGCACATGAAACTTCACACATAATCTTTACATATTTTTCTACAGCTTGTGTGTGACAAGGAATATTCGGTATGTCTAAAATTGGGAACTTCTATTGATCAGGTATTCTAAATCTTCATTTAAAAACCTAAACGTGAATTGTGGCACCGTGACCAAACATTTCTGCCAATTGGTAAGGTTGGTATAGTCGTTTGCTTTGAAATTAATTGTAGGAATTTCAAATTTTCTCACTGTCCGCATTTTTCACTATCGAGTTTCTCGTACACGTTTTAACGCTAACTCTCTCATATATGTCTTCTATCATCTGCTAGTATTGTAAGGAATAGATTTTCCTGATGGGCATAATATCCATTTCGTTGTAGTACAGAGTCAATTACCGCTCTCATTGGAAAGATATCTTAAATAATGTTTTATATGTCATAAATTCTTTGTGCTTTCTGTGGAATATGGATTACTTTTTATCTAAAACACAATTTGTCACCATCTAGATTGGGACAACTTTCCAGGCATTTTTTTGCACAATCTGCTGAACAAAGTTATTTCTAGCAAATACATCTGGCATCTGGTCCATGCTTAGACTGCTTAGATCTGCTGCAGTCAGCAAACAAATCAATCCTAATAGGTTCGCATTGGCATACTGGCAGCCCTCACATGTTTTTAAGTTTGTATCAATATTTTCAAAAAACTGCGAAAACCAGAAGTGACTAAATTGTCTCAACGGAACTTCAGTCGTATACAGCATGCATATGAACCAGCGAACTGTATGTCTTAACTGATTTGAATTGTGATGTACGCATTGGTTCCATCACATCCAAACGCGAGGGAATCATGTAAAAAATTCTTTTCGGTTGATCTACATTTTTAAACTCAATATTTTTTTACTTCTAATGCTACTAATATGAATAACTATTATTCAGTCGAATATCTTACTGCATGTAGTTAAGAAGTAGTTGATTTAATAATTTCTGCGTTAAAATGTATTTGAAGTGTTGCACTTAATTTATTGTCTTCACCTAAAACTTTTATACTATTACATTCAGATGAGAATGACAGTGTAAAATATAAGAAATGATACGTGGTTTATTGTTTTCATATTAGATTTGAAAGAATGCTTACGTAATGCCCAAATAATCTTTTTTTTTTCTAGAAATGCATAATACGAATAAAATGTCATATTTTGTAAAATACTGGGTGTGATTGTTTAAAGATTTATAATGAACCAAAAATAATTGCATATTTCTTACGCCTCTGCGAAATCCCAGCCTTGAGATTCCTCTTAATAAAATTGAATTAAAAAATATTTTTGTTTAATTTACTTTTCATATATTATAATCGAAACCCACATATTTTTGACTATCCCACTATAAAAAATACATTTTTAGATTGACTTGTTTATGAAGCCATTTTAATAAAATTAACTTGTCGTTTGCATTTCGCTTAACGAATTACTGCTGTGAATAATCCGTTTTTTTCGACCTCGAGATTTTTTTTTCGTCTTATAATACTAGTGAAGTATTTATTTTTCTTTAATCGTAATTTCCCTGTTTTGGTGTACATCGTCTCTTGGATAATAACAATTATTGTAATTGTTATTATTATGACATAAACAAAAGGGGAATACTTTTTCAACGAAAAAATCGAATGTTAATGATATTCTGTAGTTAGTTCTAGTGCAAATACAGAACTATCGGGAGGCAGATTCGTTGTACAATTAGTCAATTTGGAACAAATTGTCCTGTGGTAGTCAAGATTTATTGCTAGCATATAGGCCTGGAGTTGCTGATTGCCGATAACAATGACTGATAACACAGACAACAAAGTTTGTGCTGATAAGCTTTAGCTATCTTGTGTTTATTTGCATAATCTTGATATTTTACATCGTAAGAAATAGGAAGCTAGGTTACAGTTATATAAATCTTTAATAATGGAGGAATATAAAACTTATTGATTGTCAGCTATTTTGATACGTGGCATGGTTTTCTTACCTAGCCTGAAATATAAAAACTGTTCGATCGTATTTAAGTACAGATATTGCAAGTGTAACTCAAATATACAGAGTAATTGATTGTTCTTTAAGCGGTCAGGTCTGTAATCTCATACTCTGCTAAAATTAGGTTAAAAGAGTTCTTGTGTGATACAATTGGAAATATTACATTGTAATATTTACCGTATTATTCTGCGTGTGCACTGTGCGTTTCGCTTTATTTAATTGGTCGAACTCACTATTTTTACTCTTCTGAAAACTTCACTAAAATTCTGAAACTTTGTAGATGAAGCAGTAATAGGTAGACAATTCTTGAAATAATAAACCAAATAAATGTTCAAGGAATGAGTTGCAGGAGTAGAGGGTTATAAAACAAATGTGTGGACAAAAATTAAAATTACATATACCGGCTGTTATAAATTCGCTTCTCACTACAGGGATCTCGGAAACGGTAAGAGATACGAACTAGCTTAAATGGGGGTAAAGTTGCG
This sequence comes from Rhamnusium bicolor, assembly GCA_029963845.1. NCBI lineage: Eukaryota > Metazoa > Arthropoda > Insecta > Coleoptera > Cerambycidae > Rhamnusium > Rhamnusium bicolor. The sequence continues at coordinate 1,651,713 of JANEYF010000177.1, read as the reverse complement.
TAATCAGAGGACCAACATTATGCCTCTAAAAAATCAAGGCTAACATGTTTAGTTTTCGAAATATTTGAAAAAAACTGAAATTTTGGAAATCCGTTATTTTTCATTTCAGCCTTGTTTGAAGTGATATTGAAAAAAGAGGAACACTTTCTCGTGGCAACTTTTTTACCCTCTATCGAATGACATAATCAACTTTTATCTGTAACGTTTCGTTTTTCCAGGACCATTATCAACTTAATTTTTTTTAAATATATCCCTGGAAATTTTATTACATTTTTTGCAAGCCTTCATGACACCCAATACTGCACTGCCTCATCTCGAACCATATTCAGACATTTTGTCTCGAAAAATTTATCTTCAATGTAGTACTCGTTCCAAATGTATCTAAATTTTCTATTTAGATTTCTATGTTTATTGAATTATCATACACTCTAAGTGTCGTTAGACCCTGTGAAATCCACCTAGTTATTTAAACTATTATCATTACCTGGTCCTACATACTCGATAAGTTGTTGCGTCAAAATTAAAACGTTATTACAATTTTAATTTTATTATGACAAATTATTTCTTAAAAATGTATATGAACAACCAAAACTACAAATGACTATTATACTTTAAAAAATTACAGTAAATGGTCAAAAACATTTCCGTTTTTTTTCACAGGGTCTAATGACACTTAGACGATAATTCAATAAACATAGTAATCTAAATAGAAAATTTAGATAAATTTGGAACGAATAAATTGAAGATGAATTATTCGAGATAAAACGTCTGAATCTGGTTCAGGCTGGGGCAGTACAGTATTGGGGGGTCACGAAGGCTTGCAAAAATAGTAATAAAATTTCCAGGGCCGTATTTAAAAAAATTAAGTTGATGATGGTCCTGGAAAGACGAAACGTTACATATAAAAATTGATTATGCCATTCGATAGAGAGCAAAAAGTTGTCACGAGAAAGTGTTCTTCTTTTTTCAATATCACTTCAAACAATGCTGAAATGAAACAAAAACGGATTTCCAAAATTTCGGTTTATTTCAAATATTTCGAAAACTAATCATGTTAGCCTTGATTTTTTAGAGGCATAATGTTGGTCCCCTGATTACGCAACTTTACCGCTATTTAAGCTGGTTCGTATTTCTTACCGTTTCCGAGATCCCTGTAGTGAGAAGCGAATTTGTAACAGCCTGTAGATATAAAAAAATGATATTAAAAAAAATACAATACCGAAAAGGAAATATTATATTATATACAAAGCAACGAAACAGAAACAAATTTTATTCGTCATCTTTAACTAATATTACAACTTCCCCTATCAACTAGTTCTGATTGCTTTTTAGAAATATTGTTCCTGTCCTCCCATGTTTCGAAAGTTCACCACAAAATCTATCAATGATTTTTAAGACATCTTCTCAATTTTTTTAAATGCTCCTCATAAAAAAATGCTTTAATGTGAAAAAATTTTATTTAAGAGCCATACAAACATTTTTAAATTAAAAAGACCAATGGTTCTGATAGTACACTCTCTTCGAAAAGCAGCTTACTTTGTAGAACACATTTTCGCATATTAACCCATTCAGTGACCTGATTTGAGAGCTCTTTCTGTTGTAATTTATTACCGCATCGAAACATTTTAAAGTATTTCAAATTAGACAAATACAACGTCTCTTGTAATGGTGTACAATGTACATACGTCAAAATCGCTACATAATTTCAAATAATTCCTAAACTACTCAAAGGAAGTACATGTTATGGGAGTTCATTGGAAAGCTCTTGACGTTCAGTAACCAAATATGCAATAATGTATAGTGTATTTCATTTACTTACTAAAGTTGATTATTACCCAGCTAAAATGAAACTACCTACATGACTAAAAATATTTTTAGAGTATGCCATGATGAATGCTGAGGAACTTCTGTGTTATTTTTTTCTATCTGTAATAGTTACAGAGTTAAGGAACAAATACGCACTAAGTGGACACTCTGTATAATAAGTTTTAATTGCTGTAAAGATTTGGATTCTTGTTGGACTACTTCTATTTTCCAATGATTTTAGTTTTTCTATTCCTCTTTCTACACGCCCACTGGTTTCGTCTGTCTATTCTATTTGTCCTTTAGCTTGTCTGTCACCTTATTTTGTACTTGCGATAATTTAAAAAGTACTTATGGGTAATTAAGCAACTCTTATATTTAAAATTTCAAAAATATTGAGTAAATATTCATTTCATACATTGTAAATATTCATTAACATTGTTTAAATATTGGCAATAGAATCGTTTACAGTAGATAACTTAGTTGAATGGACAATTATTACAAAAATGTAACATATACAAATAATATTAAATATATTTATCGTATCATTGTAAATTAAGGTTTCTTTAAGTTAAATCTTTATTGACAATTATTCATCATAACATTACGACAACTTCACAATAACTTAGTAGCACATAATACGTTGGTTACAATATATAATACTTTAGTTACCATATCATAATACCCTAGATACGAATTTTATTTTATAGGTATTATTTATGAACATTGACGTGAATATTTTGATAGTTTTCAAATTTGGGAGATACACCTGATACACCATTATTGTCCAAAATGATAGGAATGTCCACTGAATCTTGCCTAGCAACATTCTTTTTCCGTTCGATGGTCTCTTTAGTACATGATAGTGTTTACAGAAACGTCTCCAACTTGAATTTTTCAATGGAAACCTTCTTACTCAAGTTAACTTCTAAATACCCTCTTGCAACATTGCTCGATTCCCAACCACCAAGTTTTTGTAAATCTAATATGTCTCCACCAGCATTAACAAGAAAATTTGCTGAAGATCTTCTAATACAATGACCAGTATACATAGTTGGATTTTCAAGTTTGAGATACATAGCAATTTTCTCAGGCATTTTAGAGAAGAAATGGATACCACAATGCTGAACGGTGCATTTTCCGTTTCTATATGATACGAACAATCTTCTATGCGGAGTATAAGTTGGACGTAATGCTATATATTTTTTAAATAAAACCACAGGATTAACGTCTCCGTCAGATATCACCGCAAAAAAAATTTATTGTGGGTTTTTGAGTCAGGAATTGTGATTACTAGCTTGCTCTCTAGAATTTCAACATTTTCCATGGAATTTTCGTTAATTCGTTGGTTCTATAAGCTTCACCAATTCCAATTAAAGAAGCTACTTTTATTATTAAAAATGTCTCATCTGAGGCAGTACAAATAAATTCACTAACCTGCTCTTTCGTAAATACTTTCGATTTTTTAGCTCTATATCCCACATTTCTTTTCTTAATGAATCGTATCAAAGCGCCATACTTGTCGATTTCCACTCTTTCTCCTTCAACTCCAAACAAGCTCGTAACACAGAATATTTAGGCCACAAAGATGACAGGGAGTACTGATTTGAGAGTTTCACAAAATAAGAAAGTATTACTAGTGCACCGTAAAACGAGGAAAAAGTAGCTTCCTTCTTGAAAAAAAATTTTTTAAGGTACAACCACTTGGGACCTTCACAGCATGATAGCCTAGGTCCTTGGCCATCTGTAATGGCCAATTACAACATTTTTTTGGAGGTCAAACTTTTTTTATTACGAAGAATGTCATAAATTTGTCAAAATTAAATTTTCTTACTTTTTCACACATCCCTCATGATATCTCCGGAACCAATCGAGATAATTGTAGGTATTTTTTTTTTAATTGATAAAGGAAATGTGGGCGAAGGTCACTGCTTTAATTTCGTTTTTATGGAAAATTTAATTTTTTTTGTAAAACTAGGTGAAACTGGAACGTTTATCTTCCTTGCTGCATTTTTTTCGGTAAGCGAAAAACTTTTTTATTTTAAGGAATTTTGTCATACCATATGTGTATGAAATAAAGTTTACACTTCAAGGAAGTTTTTAAAAAAAATTCAGTTCTCTACGACTTATAGTTTTCGAGATTTTGTTTTTTAAAGTTACGAGTTTTTCGATCCTAGATGCGCCTCACTGCGGCGCCACTCAAGTGTGTACAGTGTAGACTATTGAATACAAGTAATCTTATATTATACATAATATATTGTCATTTAGAAACAAGCTTTTCTTTGCGTAATGTGAATGCGAATGAGTATTATTTTTATTGAGTTTTTACATATTATTTAATGCTTAACAATGGAATGTTTATTTTATGTTATCAGAATTAAAATCAGGTAATACAAATCTGGTAAAATCTGTTGATACTGATGTCCTGATTTTGCTTTCACATTATTACTGTGAAACACCAGATATGTCCCATAGGAATATATTTATACAATTAGGACATAGTAAGAATATACAATTTTTGTCAATTAACAATATTGTGGCAAATTTAGGAGAGGAAATTTGCAAGAAAGTATTAACGATTCATTGCCTAACTGGTTGTGACACAACTAATGCCATGTATAAAATAGGGAAGAAAACGGCATTCTATGTTTTATATAAAAATTTAAATAATTTAAAAGATTTAGAAAACCTTCCTTTTCTGTCAGAGGATAAAGCGATGGAATTAGGGGTAAAATATACGCTTTATTTATATAAGAATAAAAACAAAAATATAAAATCCCTGAATGAGATGGGACTTAACAACAAGTACAAATCGGCCAGCTTCTCAGCTGCCTCCTACTGACCATGCTTTTAGACAACATTTAAAAAAGGTAATAATTATTTTTCTAGATCGCCCATACCTATTAAAAAAGAAACAAAACACCTACATGTAATTATTTTCTTTTTTGGTATAATATAATAATAACACCACATGAAATTACAACCCTCTTTATCCCTGAAGGTCTGGAATGACCTTGTGTGGGAGAGGGCTACAGATTTAGAGACAATGGACACACACCCAATGTCCGAGTATACTACGATTAATCTCTCTCACAGAAAAATCCCAGTTCCTCGACCGGGAATCGAACCAATTCCAATTCCAATTTAAAACATTTATTGCATATTAAAATACATCACAAAAACTTAATTAGAATGCCACACTCGGCATTGTACAAACAAAATCGAACCCCGGACCCCGAAGTTTTGAGGCAAGTACATTACCTCTAGACCACGGAGCCAGGTGTCTGTATCAATTAAAAATTTAGTATAATAGCCATATACAATACATGCAGATGGAAGATCCAACTCGATACGGTTGGATATTTGAAGAAAATGTTTGGAAGGCAACTTTTTCTAGTCAAAAATCTGTGCCCGATATTGTAAGGCAAAGTTTGTCAATAAGATGTTCCGACAGGGTCTGTAACAACAGATGTACCTGTTTTGCTCAAGGTTTGAAATGCTGCAGTGAGTGCAAATATGCAAACTGCTGCAACCAAGGAACTGTCTAGATATTTTTAGATTCCGACGTTGACGATTTTTAAAATATTTTTATAACAAGTTTTAAATTTATGTTTTAAAATAAATAATTATTTCGTATTTTTTTTAATTCAATTTTAGGTTTTAATGTATAAATATAATGGATTTTAAATAATGTGCAATGTAAATAATGATAAGTAAAACCTAAGTGCTTATGAAAATAAAATTTATATTAAAAATATGTCAAAAATAATACTTAATAGTGTGCACCCACAACACGCATAACACACTGATTAAAGCACAGTAGAACCGGGGGAGATATCCTGCCCGCAGAAACTTAATTTCAAATAACAATAACTTGAAACGTACAAGTCGTAGAGTATTGCGTTTTTTTTTAAAAACTTCCTTGATGTGTTAATTTTATTCCCTATGCATATACTGTGGCAAAATTCCTTAAAACAAAAAAGTTTTTCGCTTACTGAAAAAAAGTACTGCAAGAAAAATAAATGTTAAAGTATTACCTAATTTTATAAAAAACTAGGTTTTCCATAAAGACTAAATTAATTCAGTCACCTCCGCTCACGTTTCCTTTATCGATTAAAAAAAAAAAAACTTGATTATCTCAATTGGTTCCGGAGATATCGTGAGGGATGTGTGAAAAAGTACGAAAAATTAATTTTGACAGATTTATGACATTTTTCATAATAAAAAAAGTTGGACCTCCCAGAAAATGTTGTAATTTCCCATTTTAGATGGCCAAGGGCCTAATCTATTATTCTGTGAAGGTCCCATGTGGTTGTACCTTAAAAAAATTTTTTGAAACGTTTTTGTCGGTTTTTCAGTGTACTATACCGTTTCTCCAGCACCTTGAACCTGTTCTCTATCTCGCCACTCACAAACTGAAAATATTCTTTTTCGTAATAAATTTTTGATTTATCCGGATGCAAATCTAATCTTACAATGTTAGCAGCAGCAAGTATATTTTCAGGAATATCAATATATTCCATGATTTCGCCAAAGTTTGTCATAATTAAGACTATCTTAATTTTTACGGCACGCTAAAATGACAACCAAAGTTGTTGATTTTTTCACATCATCGTTGTCAATGATACGATAAAACTTTGAATGCAACTCGATTATTATGTGATTTAAACCATCTCGGACGTTGCCAGGCGACGTCCTCGATTATTATAAATCACATAATAATCTCGTTACATTAATAGATATAAAATAGTTGTATTACATTATGTTATTTATATAAATCATTATTATAAATTTATAACTTCTAAATGCTGCAATTTATAAGTAAAAGAAGGCTAAAGGTAAAGGTATTTTACATGTTCTTCTAAATCTTATCACTAGTAATAAGTGGTTTTCATTATTTTCAATTTGTGATGGAACCTAACTTTAGATAGTAGGAAAATTTTGATAGAAGCGAATTATATATGATTCAAGAGTTCATTGCTAAAAATATTAACTATTTTAGCGTCGAATTTAGAAGTGGGAAAAATACAAGAAGATTTTTATTACAATAAACAAAGATATTCCGTAAATGCTGTAAAGTATTATTATCTACCTAATTTAAATAGATATTTACGGTAGCAAAATTAACAATAATAAAATAGCTCACAATACAGATATAAAATAAACATCTTAACATTTGACAGACAATAACAATCACAGAACGTCAGTTGTCACATTAATAAATTTGAAAGTTTACAGCACAATCCTGCAATAGAAATTGGACACCAACCTCTACTGCGCATGATTTAACCGTGTCGTCACCACATCGACCAATTTTAACGGGAGCCGAATTTTTCGAATTTTAACATTTTATTAGGACAATTTAGCTAGGCACGAAAAAAAAAGAAATAATTACATACATTAAAATATCGTGTGTTTCAGAGTATAAATAACTAATACAAAAAAAAAAATTAGATAATCCTGTTAAAATAAGTAAGTAGAGGTGACGTCAAAAGGATAATATAGAGGAACATTAATTCATAGATTTATGGTTGATAAACTTTAATCTCTCATGATAAAGTTATGTAAGTACTAGAAAATAAAGATATTCAATCTTGTTAAAAAGCAGTACCTAGTTTGTTTATCTAGTTAAAACAGTATGTTATGACAGTTATGAACTAAAAGTGTCTCCATAAATGAGTGGCTTTGTGTAATCATCTCAGTCATCTGATAAATTCAGTCCTTTTCCGAGTATCAATCAGTTAAATTTGCAACTCAAATCACTTTCCTTTGGGATTTCAGATGAAAGACATACCTAGATGTTACTTCATTTAATATTTTATGGAATTTAATTTAAAACATAAAATTTCTGGTAGTGTCTGTTTCTGCAGTAAAAAATTTACTTCGTGACAATAAATAATACTTTCGATATCCTGCAAAATAATTTAGAGCTATAAATTCTATTTTGAACGACGTATTCTTTAAATCTAAAATTCTAAGCGTCTCAATATTCCTTTATTCAATTTTATTTATTTAATATTATGCTATTGATTTTGAGATCCTTTCAAAATTAATAACGATACGAAGAGAAGAGATTTCTGTTTGTTGAACCGGTAATTTATTATGGAAATTGAATTTCAATTAAACATCGATAAATAAATGAGAAATTCCATTGCTTTAATATAAAGAGTAATGAGCTCTTCTGTTAGCACTTATTTGACGTAACATTAATTATTATTCCTTATTATTCAGAATTTATATTTATATTACACAAGATGAAATAGTTATTTTTATTTATCAAAGATGTGCTTAAAACTTTTGTTTATTATAAGAATTCAATAGATGGATGGAAGAAAATAACAAATAACATTAATCAGGACAGTGTTGATTTTACGAGAATATGCCAGGTAATTAGGGAAATCATTTTTTTGAACTAGTCCTGTGAATGATTTAGAATTAAACCAAAACGTCGAAAAAATAGTCAAAAATTGATTTTCTCTAGAGACCTGTTCGCACAAATTCAACATCAGAATCATATAGGGTTATTAATTCTATTTAATCTAATCAATACTACGTCACCTTTATATGACACACGAACATGCTGTAACATTTGCATTTATTAAAGTTGAGATCGGTTCATCCAGGAGGCCATGTAATTGGACCACATCTTCCAATTCAACGGCAAAGAAAATTGGAAGACGCAGCACCAGCGCCTTGTTGGTACCATAAATTTAGTCTTCTGAATAATACAACATTCTAGAGTAGCAGTTGTAAATGGTCTCTTGAAGTTACCAAATAAGGCAAAGAAGTAAGAAGAGTAAGCATAACGTGTGTACCAATTATGCCGAATTTAGCAATCCACTTCTGAAATGATCGTTTTTGAACTGAATAATGATTTTCACCAGAGTACTGGTGAAGATTGTGTGTATTTATGGTACCCTCTAGAATAAATGTAACTTCATGACTCCAAAGTCAGTTTTCGAGAGAAATCTGTCATCTTAATCACGTTTTATTAACCATCTACAGAAATTAACTGATTAAGTCGTCTGTCATCGTCATATCCAACTAAAACTTTTTGTGGTCTAATTGGAAGTAACCTATTTCATCTGAAGCAGCTTACGAATACAGGGTTCGTCTTCAACTGCAGTAAGAATTCGGTCCTCTTGAGCAACTGTCAGTGCCCCTGGATATTCCAGAAGTTTTTTACGTCTAATTTAATCCTCCTGCTTCAAGAAGCCTTGTTCAATACGTCTGACTAGTTTTTAATCAAGAGACGATGTGCAGGAAAACTTTCGGAGTAAAAAACAGTAAAAGCAGTAACAATATCGTTACAGGTATCTGCCGTTTTCTATATGTCCAGTCACATACTCACGATTACTATAAAATCTTTCCAGACATTAAATTAAATACAAATACAGCGTCTAAATATCGACATGTCTGGTAAACAATTTTGAAACAAAATACTCAGGAAGGCCATTTCGGTTTTCCTAAATATGTATAAACACTGCATATTAATATGAAATAAATGATTTCTACAGTATTTATACTTGGGACAGCCGATTTACTGTTGGATAAGTCGGTTAACGATTTTAATAAAGAATTTAATAAAAAGTGCTATATTTTTAAGAAATTTTCAAATTTTGCCACATTTTGAATTAGTAGTAAATCTAATTATGTTAAATTGTAAAAATGTACACAAGTCAAAAGGGCTTTTACATAAATTCATTTTAAAAACACACGGGTAATAACATAATATAAACATGAATATAAAAGAAGAAAATTATGAAATTAAAAGAAGGCAAAGTTGCATCTAAGTTAGTAATAGAAATTAAACGACTAAATAAATAAGTAAAAAACAACTTAATAATATGTACAATTTATTTCTCAATATCTTCCAATGCGAAAATGCTCTTTTTCGATAACCGCTTTTTATTATGGATCTTAAACTTGTTGGACACAGATCTTTCATACTACTAGGCATTAAATTATAGAGATTAATACTAATGTATTTAACACCAGTTTGTCCCCCGGGTAAGCCTAGAAAATTCGGGGCATATACTGTCTCTATATCTGGTTTTGTACTGATGCAGACCAGCATGAATATTAAAATTATTTAAATTATTATCTATATATAAAATAAATTGTAATGCATATATACAAGGTAAGGTAAGTATTTTGAGCATTATAAAAAGGTGTATAGTATCATCCCGATACCCTATACTACACACAATCCTGACAGCCTTCTTTTGAAGACCAAAAATTATGTGCAAAGTAGGCTGTTCTGAGTGCATTTGAACATATTGAATTAGACAGTTGTCTAAAGTCTGATACAGAATGGGTTGCAGTAAAACTTAAGACTTAAGACTCAAAACAAACTTAAAACTTAATTACTGTCTCCAATACACAATGCATGAAAAACTTAACATGCAGGGACAACCCTCTGCTATACGTAGCCAATCAAAAACATTGACAGAAACGTCAAAATAGGAGCAGGACATTAAACTTAGTTTTCCAGATTGGATAATAATATATCATAACAAATATTTTTCTAAACCCAAAATTTTAAAATACTTTTGTTGGAGACAATGGATGGCAAAATTTTAACTCTCATCATGTGTGCCATGCATGCAGGCCTATTTTGCCTTTTGAGGTAGTTGTTTTAATAGAGTAATTTGTTTTAACGTATTTAGCTATTTAATACTAAAGCTATCTAATACTTTTATATTGGCATATTTAGTAGAATATCGAGATAAATATTAAAAAGACTGAACAAATTAGAGATTTTGGTTTATATAACCCCAAAACTCGTCGTACACCATACAACGATTGTCATTTCCGTTTCCAGGTAATATTTTATTCGTTTGTTGGTTATTCTTTCTCACCAAAAATACCTCAATTTGATTGGCTCTCCGTAAGACGAAAGACTTAAAAATCGAGCCGGTCGGAAATTCCAACTCTTAAGTTTTACGTCTTAAGTTTCTGGAACTCATTGTGTATTGCTTCATTAAACGGCATGAATTGGTTACGTATTACGTTTTAAGTCGTAAGTCTTAAGTTTTACTGCAACCCATTGTGTATCATCCTTAAGATAGTATATATTTTTTGACAGTTGTCCGTCAACATAATCAGTATGAGCATTCCAATGTTGAGATTGGTCATTGAAAGCTCCTAAAAACTTAGTGGTGGGAGGGTTATTCGGTAACTTTCTCAGATCACGTGAGACCATTGTCAGTATCTTTGTTTAATTAAGTACTAGAGAATTAGCTGTATACCATTTTTTAGGATTGGAAGGCTCATCATCACACTTCGCTATTAAGTCATCTAAGCTATAATCTGACATTAGAAGTGTTGAGTCATCAGCATATAATATGCAGGTGAAGTTCTCAACTGACTAGGCAAATCATTGATATAGATTAATAATAGGGCCCAGAATTGAATTCTGTGGTACTTCAGATTTAATATGTAATTCCTTGAATGTTATTTCGTTTAACCTGAAACTTTGTTTTCTGTTCTCTAAGCAGCATTTGATAAATGAAACACTTACCTCACTGAAATTATATTTAAACAACTTTTAAACCAGTAGACTATGTGACACACAGTCAAACGCTCAACTTAAAATCTCAATTCAAGAGCATGTGACTTTGGGAAACAAGTTTTAATAGTAAATAACAATTTTTAAAGTGAAGTAAAGTCACTTTACAACTTAGATTCATTTTAGCTTGAAACGTTCCCCAGGAGGACGGACGGTACTTTCATAACTTTTAGACGAATTTTTTATACCTAAATATTTGCAATAATTTCAATTTCAGTAAATAATGAAATTTAGATATCTGACAGGCTAAATATAAAAAAATGGTAAGTAAGTAAAAATATTATAAATGTCTTTTAATGTTTTACCTTATTATTTTTCTGTAATGATCAGTGAGTTTATCGTATCAGTTTCTCAAAAAATACATATATGTATAAATATTTGTTGTACTGTAACTCAACTAAATATGTTCGCTGTGATAATGTGGTTGATTAATTTACCGTAGTATCTAGTACAAGCTAAAAAAGTTCTATACAAACTCTCTAATGTTAAAACTTGATTAGAGGCAACTTTTAATAAAGAAAACCTAACTCGATTTACTTTTTTCGTGTTAAGTATAACGTTACAGGCTGAATAATTTATTTTATAGTGCTGTTCGCAGAACCTAATTGTACTTGAATTTCTCTCATTAGTAGACAGCTGTTGTTGGGTTTCGAGTTTTAATTATCTTTTTTTCCAACTAGAAAATTTTCAGAAAAAACTGGTATAATTATGTCGGAAAATCCGAATAAAATTGCGTCACAGCTTGGTTATGAGTGATTATTAGCAACCAACATAGCCATAACATATGACCTGATGTATCTTTAATTATAGCGAGTCAAAATGAAATATCATGACACAGCCCAGCCTATAAAGCTTATCCGTATCATCTGGCGTTGCCATCACTTATAAAAACATCAGTTTTTCTGCTTCCATTTCCAATATTTTCATGTTACTCTCAAATATTTCCTCTAATCTAATAAATTTCGCGCGTGTGATAGGAAGGAGGACACACCAAATGATATATTTTCAAATATAAAATGATAAATTAACAATCTTTCATTCCCTAATTGAATCAATATTTCAGTAAGGAAAATGATAGTGGAGACACGCTTTATGTATTATTACGTATCAAAATGTCAACTATTATCGCATGAGAGATATATTAGTCGGTAAGAAGGTATAATGAATTCTTCAAAACCAGTGGCGGCAGACTAATTGGGAACGAGAGCAATAATAATTCAATTTTCTTTTATTCTAAAATTAATATAAGAAAATTCAAATACTACTTTGATGTTACTGTTGTTAGAGTGTATATTTTTCATTTTTGTATAAAATGACAATTTATTTTTGAACTTATTTGAAAAAACTTTATTTTTAAGCTATAAGCTAAATGGAAACGTAATATTAATATAATAAATTTTCACAGGAAAATCAAACTTAATGCAAAAAAATTAAAATGGCGTATTTTAAAACTGTCATTTATTACTTGTTCGTTGTTATACTTTCGTTCGCGTCAGTTGTATGTTATTTATAGTTCAAATATGAAAGGCAAATAATAATAAACTTGCTTAGACAAGATTATTCATATCAGAACATTGCTGATATGGTTAATCGTTCAAAAAGGGCGGTGTTTAATGCTATTCAATATGTTAATGTACATGGAATACAAATATTAGATAGCGACGTCCTGGAAAAACTAGTGCAAAAAACAGATCGTCATATCATTCGCATTTCTAAGCCAAACCCACGTAGATCAGCAGTTGACATTTGGGAAGAAGCTTTCATGGAATAAAGTATTTGAAGTGTTCGTAAACGTTTATATCAAGAACAATTTTTTGGCAGGGTTCCAAGGAAGAAACCTGATGTATCAGAGACGAATCGAAGAAGTCGTTTGGAATTTGCAAGGCGACATCTTGCATAGAATGTCCAACAATGAAAGCTAGTGTTATGGTCGGATGAAACGAAGGTATGAATAAATTTGGTTGTGACGAAAAAGGTTTCATTTGTCGTTCACAAAATAGAGGGTTCGAACCTCGTTTAACGATAAAGACCGTAAAATTTGTAGGTGATTCTGTCATGGTATGGGGCTGCTTTTTCTGGAATGGCGTTGGCCAACTTTACAGAATAAATAGTATCATGGATCAATATGAATACATCAATATACTTGAAAACGTTATGCAACCCTACGCAGAAGAAAATTTATCGTTATGTTGTAAATTCCAACATAATAATGATCCCAAGCATTCTGTTAGAAGAGTAACTCCCTGGCTTCAAAATAATCATGTGGAAGTTTTACAGTGGCCTTCTTGTAGCCCAGATATTTTCCTTATTGAAAGTCTCTGGATGACAGTTAAAAATCAAGTAGGGTCGAAACCCTTTCAAAATTTTGACGAATTCTTTGATGGTATGAGGCAAGCAGGGGCAGACATTCCAGTGGAGATATGTAGTAAACATTTTGTAGAGTCAATGCCTAGAAGATGTTTGACATTTAATGAAGCTAACGGATATTCAACTAAGTATTAATTATATTAAAATCAGAATAAAAGAAGATTGAAATATTTTTTGCTGTCGTTTTCAATTAGTCTGCCGCCACTGTGCTGTTCCCAAATTCGTGATTTACTTCTTTTATCTCCTTTAACTGGAGAAATAGAGAGTCTGTTTAGATTTGGATCTTGCGTTTTTTTATTCTTATTGAATGAAAAGGAAACATTCTCGCAAAAGTTTCGGAAGAAAACGCGGCTGTTATGAGAGAACACATTGAAGACAAAATCCATTTCATGTCTCTTTATTTTTTGTATTTTGTACGTTCTTCACACTTGTAATATACCTTCATCATGATAGAGTCATTTAAATTTTCAATTCATTTTTGTATATTATTAATTTTATAAACTGTTTCGGCATTCATAAATTTATTGACTCCTCTTCACAACCACTAACTACAATGTCAGACATCACAATGATACAAAGAATATAATACTACCAAAAACACCTATGGGGCTCATTCCGCATTTATGATGAGTTGAGTTTTAAACGAGAGCGTGCAGTTTTCATTCATTATACTCTCTGTCACACTTGAGGGTTTCTAATAAAATATGTATTATGTCAATCACAATGTCTCTACCCTAACCCATTTGATTTTGACAATTGCGTCATATGACAAATGCGACTACAATACCAACTACATTTCTAGGGAATTTCACCAAAGACATGAACTTCTTTGGGCGATAAGGTAACTAGAGGCTAAGGTACCAGCGTGTTCAGTACATAATAAGTAGATATCCAAATAATATGAATAAAACAAGCTGTTTCAAAAAAGCGGACTGAGCATCCACAATTCTACTCTTAACAAAATTTTAATAGTTTTAATAAAGAAAATAAATCTATTTTGAGAATCGTTTATTTCAATTATTTTTCCCTTGCATTTTTTGTTAGTTTGACATTAAGAAAATACAAAGAAAAATACAAGAAATACATAGTGTTGTACCTTATCCCCAGGTGAAGATAAAGACGACACTGGCCTAATTTTTAAAATGCCTTTAACACAGAATTTGAAACAATTGTCTAAAAACGGATATACCATAAAGTAAATGTTCCTTAACATTCAAATTAATGTTTAAGCTGTACTCGTGGTAGCTTTGTTAATTAGAAAATCTTGTAATTCTCGGTGTCTTGATATAATTTATTTATCGTAAAATGTATCTCATTTAGAAGGAAAGGATACAGAGTTTAACGGATTTACTACGTTAACTCGTTTTACCCCTAGTGCTTTCAGACATTAATGGGCTACGTGTCGGAATTGTGTACCCTGTCAGTTTTTCTTTTTCGCCTTAAGCCCGACGGGCTCTGTTCGACTTTGGTCATCGCCACACTGCTCCCAACTCATTATTTAAGCTATCTCCCAAACCAGCACTAAGACTTTCTCAATCATCCCGGGTTGAAATTGTCCTGACAAAGTATATCTGTATAGAAATTCCATCTGGCTTTACACTGAATGTAGTATTGTAACTTTATATTGAATAAAACGTATTTTTTGTTTTATTTAACTCTTTAAAGCATAGCCATTATTTTGCTGCTTTATTTTAAAATCCACAAATAAGTTTCTTGTACGATAGTCTTGAGCCACTTTAGGCAAATTTAGTAAAAAAAATTCTTGTAAACTTTCTTTGCTGTCCGGTGAAAGGCTTTTATTATAGGTAAGGTTATTAATAGGCGGCGGAAATAGTTACCATTTTTCAGGGTTGCTAGTACATGGGCGTCGCCAAGGGGAGGTAATGAGGGACGGCCCTCCCTGGCATCTGACAGATAATTAATAGTTTTAATTAACATATAGATAGATTATTAAATATGATTTGAAAGAAACAACTACTCAGCGGGCAAATACCCCGACCTGCATTAAATTACACCTTCAAATCATGATAGATGGAAAGCCAATATCATTTGTCAATTCCTAACTAGACATATATCGATTTCGAACTTATTTGTTCTCTTCAGTATGCCATAGGTTATGGAACAGACAAATAATAGTGGCCAACCTGCTAGTTATATACTAACTAAGGTGAAATGAATAGTGGTGAGAGGTATGAAACTTCTCATATGGTCTGAATGCTACTATCCGACGACATCCTAAATGTCTGTGTGGCGGATAGCGACTTGCATCACAGCAAGTACCGAGAGCGGCGACCCCTAGCCCAGGTGGACTAAACTAATGTTATTAAATATGATTTGAAAGAAACAACTACTCAGCGGGCAAATACCCCGACCTGCATTGAATTACACCTTCAAATCATGATAGATGGAAAGCCAATATCATTTGTCAATTCCTAACCAGACATATATCGATTTCGAACTTATTTGTTCTCTTCAGTATGCCATAGGTTATGGAACAGACAAATGATAGTGGCCAACCTGCTAGTTATATACTAACTAAGGTGAAGTGAATAGTGGTGAGAGGTATGAAACTTCTCATATGGTCTGAATGCTACTATCCGACCGACATCCTAGAGGTCTCTGTGGCGGATAGATAGATAGGTCGTATGATGAAAAATAATCAATTGCAATGCTAAACTGTTAAAAAACAACAAAACAATAAAATTCTCCATTTAAGTAACAATTTGGTATCTTTGGTTTTTTATTAAGAATCACTGCCAGTTATAAAAAGTTGCCAGAACAGCGGCTCGTATGGTTCGGATTATCCAGGGCTGTTACTGGGGTGCTTGCCTCCCGTGTGAAGATATACGTTTACCTCGCCTCCAAATATATCTTTCAGGGCCCTACTTTGCCACACTATTTAATGTTATATCATAATTCCATTTTTTATGATCTATAGATAGAGTAGCTGAGGTTGGTGTGTCCTTTTTGATTTATGGAAGACCATAGTCATTCCTACGCCGCTTGTTCATCAAACAAAGTAGCCGCAGTAGATGTAAAAGAATTCTTATTATTTTATTAAGTATTAAAAGTACCGATATCGCCGGGCATTGATGAAGAAATAAACATACGCGTCCAAAGGGGGAGGCAATAAAACAATTATTCTATTGGGTACACTGTACAAGGTGGACCAAATTAGATGGGATTTGGGTTTTTCTCTAAAAACTATAGCAGATAGACAAAAATTAACATAGGTGTCCTGAACTCGATTTTCGAGAAACAAACAATCGCGCAAACCGCGATCGTTCATCTTTTTCGACTACCGAGCTACAGAGCGTCTTTGGAAAATTGGCCTTTTTGGATGACGTCTTTATCTCAATTACTACGTGTCGAATTGAAAATTGAGTAACATATTCTTAAGGCACATTTTTAATCAGAATCCGTTGCTGATAAGAAGAAAATTATGCATGCCTAAGTTTTCGGGATATAGACATAACTTGTGTTTTTTTAAATGGTACACTCTGTAAATTATTTAATTTTTCGATCACTTAAATTAGCTTTCGGACGATATATCATATGTCACATTTATCTCTAGAAAAAGTAGTTAATTTTCGAAAAATTAAATATATTTGTGAGGAGGCCATGGAAAATTATTAAGCACAACAACACTTTTTATAATATAAAATAATTTTGCCAAAAATAGGAAAAACCAAACTATAAACATCTATGCATATTTATCGTATTTCTAATACTTATTGAGAAGACCATGGTAGAAAAAAGGAAAATCGAAATAATCGTAAATGTCAAAGACTAATTAGTAGTTAACTAGAATGTGTTACTCGAATTTCGATTCGACACGTGGTAATTGAGATATAGAGGTCATCCAAAAATGCCAATTTTCCAAAAACTCTCTGTAGCTCGTTAGTCGAAAAAGATGGTTTCTGTCTATCTGCCATAGTTTTAGGGAAAACTCCTAATTTGTTCCACCCTGTACACGTGTCGCGCTTCTATATATAAAAAAAAATAGTGTATGGTTTTTCGGCAAATATATCAAATGCCAATGCCAATATAAGTTATGCTAAAAAAACAAATATTCTTATATTCAGTCTGATTAGTGTATTGTATCAAGTGGTAGTATTTCGTTATTCATTTTATAATTTTGCTTTCATTTATCTATTCTATACATATTTGGGTTCCAGGAAAAAGGGCAGATGAACTGGTTAGACTTGAAACCAAGGAGTTCTGTCTCGCAGTTGAACCTATTTTGGGTATCACAAGAAGGAAGGTCACTACGGCCCTTAATAACTGCCATAAACAATGCTCATGCAATATTTAAATAAAACTAATATTATTTGAATCAAATTTGAATTCCTGGGATTGGCTAAGAACTTTTCAGAATTAGAAGTTTTTATGAAGAATGACGTTTTATTAAAAAAACCATAAACAAAAAATGGTACAAGTATAAGTACATTCGTGAATACACTGTATATAAGACCTCAAATTTACCACAGGAAGGCACATTATTTCTTTATGTGCTTTTAAGTGTTTTATGAATTTTATTTTTTCTCCGATTTGAGAAATAAGGTCTATAATCTGTTCTTCTGAAATTTCCAGTAAATTGTCCAACGGTTAGTTAATTTTTTGACCTAGAAAACAAATTTTTTATGTTACTAAAGTATAAATAATTTAAACAACTCATTGTAGCTAACTATGTAATAGAAAAATATACTAGAACTTTCAAACAGGTACGGCATAACAAGTTTTGTACATGTGAAACCGAAATTTTTAAGCCTATTTGAATATTCACAAAATTTCCATGCATATATACTGCCGTTATAAGTAAAAACGCAGTATCTACAGAAAATTTTAAAATTGAGGTTATGTGCTTATATGGTCAACACGTGTCCAAGAAAGTGATTTTTGATGTTAAAACACAGCATATCTCTAAATTAATTGAAATAAACCATAATTTTATAACACAGTATCTACAATGTATGAAGCTTTTTGAAGTAAGAATGCAGTATCTACGTATAATAAGCTAAAACGCAGTATAGATACTACGTTCTTGCTTAGAATATGTATATACTGTATTTTAACTACAAAATACCGTCATCTTGTATACAGATACTGTATTTAACTATATAATAATATGACCGTTTATTTTCGTAAATATCAGTTGTTGTTTATAGCCAGTTAGGTATTTGTTTACTTATAAATCAGTTAGTAGCAATATTTTGTCCACCTTTAATGAAAGTTGAAAAACATTATTATTCATGTGTAAAATAACTTATGTGCGTTTAACTAATAATAGTTTATATAGGGAACGTGAGCTGGGTTTAGACCGTCGTGAGACAGGTTAGTTTTACCCTACTGATGACTCGTCGTTGCGATAGTAATCCTGCTCAGTACGAGAGGAACCGCAGGTTCGGACATTTGGTTCACGCACTCGCTCGAGCGGGCGGTGGTGCGAAGCTACCATCCGTGGGATTATACCTGAACGCCTCTAAGGCCGTATCCTTTCTAGTCAAAGGTGGCAACGATATCTCTTGGAGTTCCGAGAGTCGAAAGGCTCAAAACAATGTGACTTTACTAGGCGATCGCGGCTCGCCGCGGTCGTCGCACTAGCCCTATTTGCCGTCTCGAGATCGATCCTTGCCATGTCCGACCTGATCTGTCATGACGGCCGATCATGGGCCGCACAAACGTTGGAACTCGGAATTGTCTGTAGACGACTTACGTACCTAGCAGGGTGTTGTACTCGGTAGAGCAGTTTCCACGCTGCGATCTGTTGAGACTCAGCCCTTAGCTTGGGGATTCGTCGTGTCGGCGAGACGAGACCCCATCATCGTACCCAGCAGCATTCGTTAAAATTAAATAAAACTCGAAGAAATAACAATAATACTAATAAACCATACATCAAAGATATTGTGTATATGATAGCACAGAGAGGTTTCGAAACAATAAAATATAAAACCTCTTTTGAGGGAGAAATATATGAATTAGATTTTCTGAAAAAAAACATCAGTAAAGAGCATTTACCATATTCCAGATGTGTTACAGAAGCCAATTGGAACTGAACAAAGTGTCAAGTCAGACTTATTAAAAAACGTTGTGCCATTAATGCCTAAAAACCGTAGGAAGTTTTGGGAAGACCTTCCTGTGATCTAAACTAGTTACTTTTAGTTGGTTTTACTATAATTAATATTGTACTTAATATTCTTCTATTTGGTTTTTATTACTTGTTTTTCATATTCTATTTTTCTGTTTTATAATAAATTGAATAAAAATACATACCTATATAAATAATAAAGGTTTGGTGTTCTCCATTTTTTTCCTAAAAAAAATTATTTTTTTACATAATAGGTACTATTGTTTAAAAAAATGTCCTTTTGTATTGCAAGATGTTATATACTGCATATTAGTTTATAGTAATGGATGGTTCTGTTGATGATAGAAAGCAGTATAATTCATCAGAATTTGCTGGATACTGGGTTTTAACTTCAACATTAGTTTATAATTAGGTGGTACTGTTTGATGATAGAAAGCAGTATAACCATAAATTGCTGGATACTGTGTTTTAACTTCAACATTAATTTATAAATAGGTGGTTCTGTTTGATGATAGAAAGCAGTATAATCATAAATTGCTGGATACTGCGTTTTAACTTCAACATTTGCCCTTTTTCTTAAAACTATTTTAAAGTATCTGATTTTTTTACGAAAAAATAAAACAATATCGAAACATTTCTAGTCTTATCGGAAAAATTGGAAAATTTTACTTTTAATCAAAGAGCTACATTTTAATTTAATCCAAGTTAATGTGCGAAAACTTGACTCTGCAGCGTTTCCCTTTTTCCTGAAAAGTTTGCAATTATGCAGTTACTGCACTTTTACTTATGACGGCAGTATACAAACTGTAAATAAGCTGCTAAAATACATAATAATTAATATTTTAGCTTAGCACTTTTGGCAAGAACAAAGAAGTTTAATCCTACACTGATAATAAATTAGGTTATATCAATGACTTCAGAAAGTCATTGATTAATAATGTTATATAGGTGCACATCAGGGTGCATGGCTGGTAAGTAGCCGTATTCCTTTCAAGGGATGTTAGTCTACTCTGATCTCTAGCTCATTTGCAACTGATTTAAGTATAAGGTTAGGTTAGGTTTCTTGTGAGTGGATCCCTGAGGACCCTCCACTGCGGCCTATTTATAATATGTATAATGCAAAACCTAACAGTTTTTAAGATATTTTATTATTTTATTTTAGAAACTTCCCTTGCCCTTATGTGTTTCCAAAAACATGTGTTGTCGCTTAAGCGGAGATTTTTCACTCAAAAATAAGACAAATAATTACTATCAACATTGGCCCATGCTAATTTCGTACTTGAAATGCAGAATGTTGAAGTTTTATTATTATTTCGGTTAATTTTGTAAAGAAAATATATACACCACTGATTTTAGTTTTTGATGGCAAAGTTATGTAGACAGTTTATTGCTGAAAAGAAGTCACCTCTTGATTTTTATTAGATTTAGGTTTCGTGTAGGAGATAAATGCAATTTTTTTATGTAGGGTACTCAATAGCATTATTTAATTTTTTTTAAATAGATTTAAAAAGACTTTAAAAATTGCATTTATCTTCTATACGATGCCGATATCTAAAAAACGTCAAGAGGTGACATTTTTCGGCAATTAACTTTCTACATAATTGGGCCATCAAAAACTAAAAAAATCAGTGGCGTATATATTTTTTACAGTCAACTCAAAGAGAAATAAAACTTCAATATCTCAGAAACGAAGCAAAAATGGACCTATGTTGATAGAAATTAGGTATATTTGTCTTATTTTTGAGTGTAGAATCTCAGTTTAAGCAATGGCACATTTTTTTGACTCATTAACTTCTATCACAGTTCATAATGTTCATATTCTTCTTTTTCAAGTGTAACTTTACAAATATAAATTATTTCATAATAATCAACATCTATGAACATGCTCGATAGTACAGCACACACACTTCGATGCGTAGTAGGTAAGGTATATCATGTCGTCTTTGTTTGGCAAATGCATAACTTTCTACCCCCCACCACTGCGCGATTTACTTGTTCCAGCATTAGAACACTTCACATTGAGATTAGCAAATATTCAATCAAGGATAATAGTTATTGGATTAATAGTATGTATAATTCTACCAGCAAAGTTGTTTGTAGTTTTATTCCACGAGTAGTATTCCTATGTCAATAAAAACATTTAAATAAGAATTTACTTCAAGATGTCCTTATACTTACTCTCACGGTTAACAGTACTCGAAAGAAGTGTACTATTAAGAGTATATTTAATACATACTTATACTTCGAAGGAGTCAAACTTATATTGACTTAAAGACTAATGAAACTCAAAAATATATCTGTTCTTGGTTTACAATTGGTATATTATTGAAACAATAAAAAATTATTATGCCAAGTAATATTTTTCTAGTGACAATTATAAAAATTCAAGAATAATCGATTACTTTGATATAGAATAGTTTTCTTTCCATGTTAAATATACAGGCTTTACGAGACTAAGACAAATTTACGACGGTACTGATGGTGCATCTAAAGATCTGTTAAATGTGTTCAAAAATTATTTTCATTTTGCCTGTATTACATCAATAGATGTCGAACAAAATATAAGCATATTTTTTCACCACAGCGAACATCACTCATAGAAATATATTTGATGCTGCAAAGTTTTTACAGATCTTCTCCAATTTGTGATAACCAAGCTAATTAAGAGGGTAAGTTGTACATACATTGTTATAAATTGTACAGTTTATTGCAATTGTTGCTAGTTAATTTCTTTCATTACGATTATTGTGATGTGTACGCCTATGTCCCGCCGCACTACTTGCCAGCTTTAGTTATATGTGTTACATTTCTTAGAGGACATTAACAGACAGTGGCGCATTCAGACATTACCAATGGGGGGATATAAAAACAATATAAAATCCAAAAACTTTACTTAAAAAGAAATTGTGCGATTGCATGTTGCGGTAATTAGAATATTTTTATTACTATTTTTATATTTAAACATAAATATTAGGTAGCAGTTTCACATTCACTAGGAACGAAATAACGATTTAAAAATATGTATTTTGTTGGGTATAAAAAATACACTTTCATTAAAAACTTATTAAATATTATGCAATATCAAATGTGGGTTTTTGGGACTTGAAAAACAGGACCCATCCCCGCCCAGCACCGTGGATGTTTGGTTGAGAGCGAGTGAGTGCCCGAAAAATGCACATTGTTAGTTAAATATAAATTGTTTTGAATTAAATTGAAATAATTGGGATTTGGAAATTTTTAATTGAGAACTGTCAGCCAATCACATTAGGAAAAGTACGCAATTGGCAACGCTCGAAATCAATTTTTACAGTTAATAAAAACAGACTATCACCATTTAAGTTGATGCCATAAATCAACCGTATGCCACAGTTTCAAGAAGTTTTCAAAACCGGAATATGAAAAATGTCATAGGCAGAGATATTGGTAGTAACGTTTTAGATTAACTTTTAATATTTTTCTAACTGCCGCATACGCATGAAATATTGACAAATTATACGACTTAATTTAAACCGCGTAAAATCATAAAATATAGTCTCCTGGGAGACCGAAAAACGTCTGCAATATCGCTTAACGTATTAAAAAAGTTTGAGACACTCAATCTTTAGTAGCAGCCGAACTACGTCAGCGCTGTTACAGCGATATTAGATGAACTGAACGTCCAGCTCTCGGTTTAACTTTCCAAATGAAATCTTTTATGATTGATAGACAGAGGTCTCCGAGTCTTTGGCTCGTCTTCTAATAGTCCTTGCTGATGTATCCCAGATCTAAATTATGTATGCTGCTTTACATTTGGTATATTATTTCGATTCATTGATAACTATCTGATAAATTCGGTTATATATTTTATTTCCTTTATTCTTTCCCCTTTTCTTTCTGCAATATGACAAAATTTATAGGAATAAGGGAAATATTTAGGGAAGTAATATAAAAAGACTGGATGAATCGAATTTCCTGAAGAAATAGTGAAGTTTTTATAAAGGAAGGCAGCATATTTTATTTCCTTTTCCACGAAAATAATGACATACCTCATAGTAAATCCTTTGAAGCATAACGATTGGATAAGTTAAAGGAATTTCTTAATTTTTATAGGCATATATCTTGGTTTTCCTTATCAATTATAAATTTGAGTAGAGCAGAAGCCACGGCATATTCTCTTTCGCATAAATAATATACAGGTTTGGTCAATTGTTCCGCAATGCATCGGCTTAATTTCTTCGAAATTATGGATTGTATAACAATAATAATAATAATAACGATAATAATACTATCATCTAAGGCACTCATACGGGGTAGACCAGACACCAGTGCTGCCTAACGTCCCCGGAGATATTGAGGCCGTTGTCGAGAGCGAGAAATGCCGGATTTACTGGAACTACTCAATCCCGACGATCAGGCTAATCCAAGCCAACAAGCCTGACATAGTCCTCCTCGACCATCAACTCAAGGTGATGTATGTCATCGAATTCTCGGCACCTGCGGAGAAAATCATCACCTTGAAAGACGAGGAGAAACGGACCAAATATCGTGATCTCCGGTACGAGCTCCAAGTGCTGTACCCAGGTTACTCGGTAAAAATGGTCGTCCTAATGTGTACTCGGAGGGATAAAGCCTAACCGGTCTGCCAAAAATCAGCCGAGTGGCTGGCAGGCCAAATGAAGAAGGCGGTCATTCTGGGTTCTCTCCGTCTGCTCAGGGCACACGATTCTGAAATCTACGGTCACTAACCCTGCGGGATGTGGGGAGTGGCTGTGGTTAATATTCTGGCGCGACTCCCGTGCGGCGTTGGAGGCCATGGGGGACTGTCCGGCGTAGGGAACCCAGACATATGGATGCCGGAGAGACCTATACATATTTGGGTGTGCAACAAACGGACATCCAGGATGTAACACAGATAAAGGATTCTCTCCGCGGCAAGTACAGACACCGCCTCCGAAAGATTTGGTCTTCTGAACTTGTGGGGAAGAACAAGGTGTCGGCAACTAACATGCTTGCTGTTACGGTTTTGCTCTACACCTTCGGAGTAGTAAAGTAGACTGTGGATGAGTTGCGCCAATTAGACAGGGATATCTGCAAGATAATGAATATTCACAGAAGTATTCATCCCAGATCGTCCGTTCCTCGTGTGTACCTCCCACGTCAACGGAGGGATGATGACTCTTGAGCCTGGAGTGTACGCATGGCAGAGTAGTACTGAGCATGGCATGTAACATCCTCAAGAGCTCAGATCCCCTCTTACGGTTTGTAAAACATCACGAAACTGTAGGAGTGGGAGTAGGATTGTTCAAGGCAGCAAAGAGAGTCGCATTCAACAGTCTAGACACTGGAGTCCGTTAATCTTTTGCACCGTGTTATTTTTCGGGGGTATTGATTGTGTGAATTTATATTCTTTACACACAAACTCTTTCAGCTTTGAAATGCCATCTTGAACGTGTACATATCTTTAACAGAAAAATTTTTACAGCTAAAAATATTAAAGCATAAAAATGACGTTTTTTAAATGCTTTAATTCGGACAGGCGGGAACTGACGCATGCGAAAATTAAATGCCGGTGGATTTTCTTCTTTGGAACCCTAAAGAAGAATCTCACAAAGTTTAAACAAAATCCAAAATAGTGGAGCTACAAAAAAAATTTTTTTTAGACGATTTCATATGGAATGTCTCTTATAGGATTTTACATAAACATTCTTTCAAACCTAATATGATAACAATTATATATCTACAATTTCATATATTTTCCACTATTACATCTGCATGCCCTAGTATAAAAAGGTTTTAGTTATTACAAATTTAAGAGGGGTTCCCCCAATTACAACACAAAAAATTAAAACTCCTCAGCAGCTATATCCCAGGCGGTTGTAAGTCAATTATTCTTTTTGATGAATCAATTTTTTTTTATCTCAATATTTTTTTGCCTCTAAGACTAAGAATACTAAGAATAATATTATTTAATCCAATGTCACCTGCTAACATTGGATTAAATTGGATTGGTGAAGTAGTTGCAAATTTTAAAAACGTACAGCAATCATTGATAATCCAAACAACTTTTGGAATATTATTAAATCAAAGGAAGAAAATGTAAAGATTCGCCAAAAATATACTTAAACGTTGCTTTTTGCCGACGACCCTAAATTATTTATGGAAATTAATTATTCACAAGATGTGCTGTGGTAAAGTAAGGTTCACAGAACAAATTTGAACTTAATTTTTCAAAATGTGTGGTTTTAACTATACACAAAATAACACATATAATATATTTCAATTATCAAATGAATGAAGAAATCTTAACTAGAGTAAATAAGATCAAAGACTTTCGGGTACAAATTGATTGTCGTTTATCATTCATATATCACATTGATTTAATAACAAAAAAATAGTATTAAAAGAAATTGGATTTGTAGTGAGAATACTCAAGTGTTTACTGACTTCACGGCCATCAAAACATTATATAAAAATTCAATAAGCTCCAACCTTGAGTATTGTAGTATAGTTTGGTCACCATTTCTTATGACGTGTACATAAACAAGAAAAGTTTAGAAGGAATTTTCGAAATATTTAGATTTTAAGGAAACTGTGTATGAATTTGCACACTATACAAATTTGTTAAATAAATATAAAACTTTAGAAAATAGGAGACATTAAACAAGTTCACAGGCACAAACATACATACTTGATTTTTCACCACCAGTTTTGTTGTACTGGAAATAAAATCAACAAATGATATAAATATTGGCAGAACTAACAATTGTATAATGTCTTATTGAGATTATAACTTCATTTTGTAATAATAATTAATACTATTTGTTTTGTAATACATTTATTTAGTTTTTAAACTCTGTATTATATTAAAACAATTATTACAGCAACGTTGATTTCTACCCTGTAATTAGGCTCGCCTGCTGGGTATTGTAATGATAAATAAATCTCTGGTTGTCGTCATACTTTTTCGTCATCATTAGGTGCCAACATAAATGTAATTTGAGGGAAAATGTGTATCTCCAAATTACAGTCGATCTCTATCACCTGACAGCCTGACATGTCAGACAATTAGGTAAGTTAGTTGTACACCCACATTAATCAGAGACAAACTTTTGACTTTCTGGAATTTACTTCCGATTTAAGATCCATCGCTAGCAGTTGGTCTGCCCTTTTATTTGTTCTAATGAAACATGTAAAAATGTAAGTTATATATCTCCCATAAACTGTAGTAAATTATTTTATATCCACACTAAAGCATCAGATCCAATTTGTAATTTAAAAATCTTCGGTTTGAAGGTCCAATCGTCCTAGTTTAAATTTCACGTTTTTCGTATTTTTGCAATATTTACTTGCGCCATATATTCCTGCTTAAGATTTATTGAAAATGTTCTCTTGCAAATATTCTGTCCAAGTTGATCGGTGCAACAGACTGTGAGGAAGGGTAACGAAGTAAGCAATAGGTCTCGATACTGAGAGGGCGCAGTTCTAGCAAAGAGCCCGATCGATGTTTTAGCTGGACCACGACTGATACCATGCATAATGCGACAAATAGCAAGTGCACCCGGCCATATTTTGGGCAAAAATTAAAATATATCCAAGGAAAAGACAAAAAAAATAGCATGCAAAGGAATAAATACCGTACAACGGTAGCATAGATAAGTAAATAAAATAGTTATTCGCTTAAACTACTTCGTAAATATATTTAATATAATCGCTGCAGAACTACCAGCTAGAAAATTGCTGTGTAAATAAATAATAAACTTTTAACGATGAACGAAATATGTTAGGTAAATGGTAAATAACCAGGATGCATTAAAAATAAGGTAAATTCAGTCTCGTTCGTATGTTTATTTAAGATGCCATTAAAATGGTTATTTGATTGAATATTGATGATAAAACAAAAAACATTATACTTTGTTTTTTATCACTAACTTATTGTAACTTACGTTACTGCAGTTTCGGGGCTTAAGGTGTCATTTTTGAACGACTCTGAAGTGAATGAATAAACAAAAACAATTGCGGTATGTTTATACTAAAAAAAAAAACACTAACAGAAGCACCTGTTTGAGTGACTACATGTTCTATCGCCTGTTTTAATTCGTAACAACAAAAGCTGAGCACCCTGTATAATTAATTTGAAATTATTTAACTACAGCGAGGCTTTTGATACTTTTAATTATGAATAATGACATTCTTAATGTAAATTTACTATGAATTAATAAGGTGTTATTCACTTCTTTAATATAACATTTCTTAACTCCTGCTATGAACTTTAAAAATTATTTTGATAATAATCGCATAAGGTTAAGGTGCCCGTCGGGAAAAATTTTGCTGATACATACTCTCTCCAAACTTCGCGTATGGCTTCATTGGACCTAGTCTGACAGCATTTTCCTCTATCATTTTTTTTGTTTTTGGGGCGTTTTCCCGCTAGATTTTCCGAAACATGTCATTTTGACGGCATATAAAAAATGTATAGATACTGTTATTTTTCCAAGTAGAATAGCTTAAAAACGTGAATTGAAACGTGAAAAAAATAATTTTCTGACAATAAATGTGGGTCATTGGGCGTATCCGCTATCTCGAACATGTCGAAAAAACGACTATAAGAAAATTTATTAATAACCAGCTGATTTTCGCTGTATTAATTTATTAAAACATACAAAAACAAGTTTTCATATTTTCTGACGAAAATTATTTTCCGATTTCCCAGTCTGACGCGTCAAAGTTGTCGGTTTCATGACAGCAAAAAATTTATTCATAACCTTCAGACATTGGGAAATTATATGTAGAAAATAGGTATTTAATTTGTGGTATAAGTGTCTGACAAATACAGTGGGGCATAACGAGATTCTGACAAAAAAAACATAATTTTTCAATAGCGGCCGTCGAAGTTAGGGCGATAAAGAAATGAAATTTCGTTTAGTCGAGAAGACGGTTAAAAAAGATACGGTATTTCAACTTACTTATTTTATAATCTTTATTTTGAATTTTTTTAACTATTTTAGACTATCTGAATTCGACTTACCCAAGTTTTAAGTTCGATAATATTGAAAAATACGTAAAACTTTTTGTAGAAAAAAGTAGCGAAAAATTGTCTTTAGTACGTTTAAAATCGCTATTTCTCCGGTACTACTAGTCCCGAAAATTTTCATCCAGGGCCCAAACTATATTGAAAAAATCAGCTTGTTATTTATAAATATAGCCTCAATATACAGTGTGGAAATTAAGTAACGCATAAATTCAGTAATTCCGTTGATATTAATTTTTTGGAAAAAATCTCGAAGGGGTATAGCGATTTTAACTTCAGCAAATATTTTCAGTCTATTTTCAGTTTCTTATGTCATTTATTTTTTAAGTTATAACGTCATCAACTTTTTTTTTAAATGACAACCTATATTTTTTTATTATTGATTTTGGTAGTAGTTTTTATTTCGGTTCCGACCGTATAAAATTTTCAATATATTATATTTGAAAAAAAATCGATAAAAACAGTCTTAAACTTCAAATAAC
The DNA here is from genome assembly GCA_029963845.1 of Rhamnusium bicolor. Taxonomy (NCBI): domain Eukaryota; kingdom Metazoa; phylum Arthropoda; class Insecta; order Coleoptera; family Cerambycidae; genus Rhamnusium; species Rhamnusium bicolor. The sequence continues at coordinate 1,622,395 of JANEYF010000177.1, read as the reverse complement.
AAAAATTCATTAAATTGGGAAAATTTATCTAGTTGCTTAAGTTTGACGGAAAGTTATCGATGGCACATTCGTTTTTATTTTGAAATTATACAAATAGTTGAAAAATCGAACTAATGTGATACACATATGAATGTAACATCCAAGCGTAGCTTGACAACCACATAGAAAAACCTTTTATTTAACATTTCCAGCTAAAAGGCTTTATTTCACCGTCAGACAATTTTTTAATCGTATTATAAATTTTATTTAAAAATCAAAAAAAATTTGTAAAAAAATGTTATGAATAAATTTTTTTGCTGTCATGAAACCGACAACTTTGACGCGTCAGACTGGGAAATCGGAAAATAATTTTCGTCAGAAAATATGAAAACTTGTTTTTGTATGTTTTAATAAATTAATACAGCGAAAATCAGCTGGTTATTAATAAATTTTCTTATAGTCGTTTTTCCGACATGTTCGAGATAGCGATAGATTGTCAGACAATTATTTTTTCACGTTTCAATTCACATTTTTAAGCTATTCTACTTGTAAAAATAACAGTATCTATACATTTTTTATATGCCGTCAAAATGACATGTTTCGTAAAATCTAGCGGGAAAACGCCCCAAAAACAAAAAAAAATGATAGAGGAAAATGCTGTCAGACTAGGTCCAGTGAAGCCATACACGAAGTTTGGAGAGAGTATGTATCAGCAAAATTTTTCCCGACGGGCACCTTAACTAATAGCTTTTACCAATCAATATATCAATTCAATTTATAAAATTTGGAAACCCAATGTCTTGTACACAAATAAATGTAAGTTTGGAATTTGATAGTGAATGGAAATTGGAAATTCTCCGATCATCTGTGGCTAAAATCTTATTTTTTAAATATGGATCTTGTCTCAAGTTTAATTTTTTTAACCCCACCCCTTTCCGTATTGTAATTTTAAGACTTTACTTTAAGACTAACTATAATAATTTAAATTTTTATTTGTTTAGTTTTCTTGTAATTAAAATCTCATCTGACATTCTGGCCATGAAAATACTTAATTTCATTGTTAGATCTCAAATTTTAATTAATCGATGGAGCAGTAACAATGTGAATATCATACCAAGTTTAATTTTTTAATATTTATAATAAAACAAGTCAATGAGTACTTCTATCCACTCTGAGAAACCCCAACATTGGAAAATATAAATCATTATCTGCTAAAAAGGATATTTTCGGTATTATTCAAACTTTGTATACGAAGTGATTTTTATATTATTATTTATGTATCATTAAACACAATATGCGATTCCAGACAATGGAGTAAAATGCTAAACTTTTCTAATGTGTTGTCAATCTATAGTCACTTTATGTTCTTCAGTGCGGCTCATTTTTCATGTCGTGTAAGAGTCTGCTTATTTTTATTCCTCACAAAACATTGATGCGGTGTTTTTTGTGGCAAAAGGCTTTGTGAATACTCGACTGCTTTAATCTAAAAAGTGCTTTGCTTTCAAAAGCTCAGATATAGTAAACAAAGGATGTCAATCTATTAATATCTGTAAAGCTTTTAATTTGTTAGTAGATATTGTGTTTTTGTGACTGAAAGCAACATATTACATGATACTGAACACAAAATTTTATTAAGAGCCTTTACAAATATTTGCTCCATTTTCTTTTATACTTAGATTTAATTGGGAAAATAATTGGATGGAAAAACTTTCCATACGGGTTTGTTGTCAGTTAAAACATCACATACAAGCTTCTATATTATTAAAGGTAACATAGAAAATCGAAATATCTAAAGAAATAGACAAAAGTAAATATTATTAAACTTAAAAATGTAGATAAACATTCCGGGTGTGCAGGAAAACAGTTGACGAAAACTACTACTTATTCCAGTCAAATATTAGAGGAAAATAACAAACAACTGATAAAGTTTTGAAACTTGGCCAAAGATTATTCAGGATTTAGCGATATCGGAATTATTTACAAAAAAGTTGTATACGTTTTTTCCGTATCTATTTTCATTATTAAAATATTACAAGTAATGCAGAAAATACATACAAAATGAACATGGATAAAAACAGAGATATGCTTAGCTTTCCACTTATCTCGCCTGTATTAAGCAAGACGAAAGAGTCGGACGGCAAATGTTTCTACGGCTCTTTCTCTTAAACAGCATTTGTTGCTCAGCGTCAACAATAAGGATCTTAGAATTATTAGTAGGGCTGTCAAAAATGTTCCGTGGGACAGTGGCGTACGCGAAATTAACTAATTCGAGAAACAATAAACTGTTACAATTTATAACAATGTATGTAAAACTTACACTCTTAACTAGCTTAATGAACTAGCTTTCTTATCACAAACTGAAGAAGATGTGTAGCCATTTTGCAGCGTGAGGTATGTTTCTATGGTTGTCTCCATGAGTGATGTTCGCTTTGGTGAAAATGTATTCTTATATTTTGCAAACAACCGTTCGACATCTACTGATGTAATACACGCATACGTAAAATAGTCTTTGAACGCTACACCATCACATATTTGTCTTAATTTGGTAAAACCGGTGTCTTTATTTAACACACTTGCGAACTTTTCTTTAACGCGCTCATTTGTTGCATCACTTATACCGTGTAGCAGTAGATTTATTTCATTCACTATTTGCAATGACTCCGCTAACGACAACGCACACTGTAATTTTTGTATGCTTTCATGTAATGGTTTATAGTTCTTAGGAATATTTGTTAAAGTTGTTCCAACGGAAATATCTTCGAATTTTGTCTGGCTTTCCTTAATAGCTGCAGCCTCATCTGGATTGAATTGTAGTATCACAGCTTTTATTTGTTGGAAATATTCAGCATAATAAAAAGCTGCCTGCAACCATGTTCCCATTACCGGGACACTTGCTATGAAATGCACAGAGACGTTTAGGAGATTTAAGAAACACTTTTTTTGTACTTGCTATTAATGCATCCACCTCTGGAAAACCTTTTCGAATAGTTTTTGCCACAAGATGTAAAGCATGCACTTTACACGTAACATGTATAAACGAACAACCTTGTTCTTGCAAAGAACGGCCTACCGAACACATTGTCACGGCGCCATCAGTCACAAACATCAACACTTGACTTTTTGACAGGTCAAATTTTTTCTAACGTCTCCAGCACCACCCTGATTATTGTTTCGCTAGTAGTCTTTTGCTAGCTAGTAACAGTGGAACTGTTGGTTTAGGAGGGTCCAGTACTCGTACTATAACATTTAAAATAGATTTTTTTTACAATCTGTTGTCTTATCAACAGATAACCACAGCCGTGTATTTTTTAATTCACATTTCATCTTATTTACCACGTCTACGTGTACAGTTGGTAGATAGTTACATAACGTTGTGCGACTTGATAACTTCATCTGGGCATTGTATTTATTCCAGAACTCTCGAAATGGTTGTTTATCGAGTATGTGCTGCGGAACATCACAGGCAATCAGCATTAATAGTAAATCAAACATAAGCTGTGTTATCGAAGGCACGCCATTTTTTTTATTTTTATGATGTACACTATTTACGTGAAGTCCACAATCACGCTTATCCCAGCACATCAAATCTTCCTCGCACACTTTACAGATTATTTTGGCACCACTATAGAATAAATCCGGGAATTCACCTATGAATTTATTCACTTTGTCAGCAAATGACTGTTTTCTACCCCTGCGTACATCGGCCATGCTTTGTTATTAAATTGCTATCAACAATACAGTACAACAAATAAAATAAAAACACAAAAACAATATGCAATACGCCCAAGTGACTTAACGTGTACACAACTCGAAAGCTAATAATAGACTGGACTGAAGAAAGAGTTTCGCGGTCAAGGTGAATGCCAGCGACAGTAAGTACATCTGTATTCTGCGACCATGATACACAGAACCGATTTGCAGCTTTAATTATTAGTCTCTATGTGATAGTACAGTACTAACGAGTTAATTGTAACTTCACTTTGGTATCTTGTAACCACAACAATACATAATTTATAATAGTATTATCACGTCCCTCTAAGATTTATAATTAGCTGTTTTATTAGGCCTCTCATAAACAATTAGCGGTCCAATTGGTTTAATTTTTATGTTGACTGTCGGCTGCTCAATAATTCCGGTGGGTTCGTGGGTCAGGACAGTTGTTAAATGTTGATAAATATTATCAAATATGCTTTTAACTTTATATATCAATAATGTAGAATAGCGATTACTGTAGTTTAAATAAAAAAAAGTATCACTTATAGTAAATATTTTGAGAAAGACAAATTGTGGAAGCTAGAATGTTGGTTGATCCAATAACTAATTTTTTTACGGTATTCGGCAAGTTAAAAAACAATATACAAATTAAGTGGGCGCCATGTTATCAATAAAAATATTAATAACAATAGTTACAGGTTTCAATCTAACAAATGTTCTAGAAACTTATTTCAGTGAGGACAGATCCTTCCCTCTTAGAAAAATAAAAGAACAGAGAATTTTCAGAACAACAAATACATTACAATGAATTAAAAATTGTACCTGTAATAGGTATAACAGTATATATAAATTAAATTGGAAAATTACTTACAACAAAAAAATAAGTTTTATTAAAATTTGCCTGATGGGAAAAAAAATTACATTTAACAAAAACAAAAAACAAAACCAATGTGAAGCAGAACAAAACAATTCAAATAGTATTTTTCCCTTCACCCTGTAACTATCCCAAAATTTACAAAAATTACGTTGACTGGTACGACGAATATTTGTTAAGACCTGGCAAGTTCTAAATGTCACCGACAGACATACAGTACCTTAGTAAATCCTAGGCTGATGAAATCTCTCTAGTTTGATCTCCTGGTTCCTTCTCGAACTCTAGCTCGGCGGACAGCTTCCTCGTGGGGATATGTAAGATACAGACTCCTAGGGAAATAACGGCTACTGCCGGTCTAAATGGTTATTCCAACAAGCAAATAATTACTCTATTTGGTGGGATTTATGGTTGAACCTTCTTCTCGGTCTCGTGCATAAGAGAAAAATTATCAGTCAAGATTTATAGCAACAAATACAGAAAATATGTATAGATGAGGTTACGGTTGACCAAAAAAAATATAATAGGGCAAAAAGAAAAAAAATATCTCTGTGTATCAACAGTAACTGAAAACAACTAATGGAATTAGTTAAAAAATAATCACAATTCGGTTAATTTTAAGAGGAGAAAATTACCGACATATAATAACAACTTAACCGAAAGGTTTGAGTTATACAAGAAGTTATACTATTTATCTTGACAAGGAAAATAGTTACGAGAAAAAAATAGTGAAACAACACAGGCCCACAAAAAAACAAAAGTTTCCGGATCGGCATACCAGTCCCATGTTTTCCGATGTTTTTTGGTTCGGCATGATCGGCCAAAATTTTGAAGGCATGGAAATATCATTTTTTTCCATAGAATAGATTATTTTCTATTTTATGAAGCAGTATCACATTCCCGCATATAGCATATATATATATATATATATATATATATATATATATATATATATATATATATATATATATATATATATATATATATATATATATATATATATATATATATATATATATATATATATATATATATATATATATATATATATATATATATATATATATATATATGGAGAAGATTTAAGATGAATACAATATCATTGAAATTTTCGATTCTGGTGGATAAATGTATTCTGGGCATATTAACATTCCATTAATATGTCTGAAGGTGGTACAGACAAAATTTGAAATTTACAAATAGTAATAAATATTCAAAATTAGTATCTAAATATAAGATTGTAACAATAATTTTAACAAATTAAGGTTACGACTTTCCTGTCCTGGTGTTTTAATTGAAATGCCCTGATTTTCGTTCATGGGCCTGTCAATCACTTGACGAGGGCGCGGGCTAAGTGACGAGTAGTTGGGTATTCTTCAAGTAGGAAGGTGCGAGTATTGCATTATCGTTAAAGTATTAATTTAAAATATTTAATAATTTCATTTTAACCTATTAAAGTTTGTAGGACATTTCTATGTTCTTGACAAGTTATTTATTTCCTTAGCTAGGTTTTAATATTGATTTTTATCGAGCTATATTACTTTAGTGTAAAGCCCATGGGCTAGTCGCCATATTTGCGCGTTTTTCTTTATCATTACAAAGCTACATATTTTGAATTTACGGATTCATAAGGGCTGTTGTCTAAATATTTGGCTAGTATTAACATATTGAAGAAGATTAACTTGATTTATTAAAGTTTATTAGACTGTACCTATATTTACCTTAAATAACGTTTATAACTTGAAGTTACACACACCACTTATATTTTCTGTGGAAATTAAAAGAATTTATTTCTGTAAAAATTAATATAATTTATTTAAAAGATAAATTGTTTTAACACTTTTCTTTTTCTGTGAAAATTAATATAATTTATTTAAAAAGTTAAGTATTCTTCTGCTTTCCTGTTTTACTGTTACACGGTGTGACATTGGAATAAACCATTATATTTCAGTTTCAAAACTCACATTTTTTCTCTTATATTTGTTTAAGCATATTTTATTAGATTGTGTTTCAAAATTCATTGTCGGGTATTTTGTCCTTTGGATAAAGGTATATATTTATTTTTGGGATAACCCGTAATTTATTTTAAATTACATAATTAATATCATAGTTAATTTTTATCGTAGTTCCTAAGGGTGATTTTATTGTTTTTTTTACCTTAATACATTATTAAATTAAATTAATTAAACTAGAATTCATTATTTACAAGTTGAGTAATTTTGTTATTAATTACAGAAGCCTACAGAAAAACAAATGTTTCCTGGTCGGCATACCAGACCCATGTTTTCCGATGTTCTTTAGGTCGCTAAAGGCGAATCCGGAGTCAGAATGGCATGATCGTGGACAAATTTTCGAGCTATGGCCTGAAAAAGGTCATAATTTTGGAAATTTTGATATTTTAGACTACGATGGTTCGGCATGATCGACCAAAATTTTGGAGGCATGGAAATACCATTTTTTTTTTCATAGAAGAGAGTATTTTCTATTCTATGAAGCATTATCACATTCCCGCATATCGCATATATATATGGAGAAGATTTAAGATGAATACAATTGAAATTTTCGATTCTGGTGGTGGATTTCCTCAATATCTTTTGGTTTTATCGTACTATGAGCAACAGGAGGAAATTACAACTACCTTTATCCCTGAAGGTCTGGATTAACTTAATGCGGGAGAGGGTTACACATTAAGAGACAACGTACACATATCCAATATAAAAAAAAAAACGAGTATACTAAGATTAATTTCTCGACCGGGAATCGAACCCGGGACCCGAGGCAAATACGTTACCTCTAGACCACGGAACCATATTGGGGTATCACTCAAAAGAACTACCCCTTCTGTTTATTATTAAGACAGATTATGGGTTGCATGATAACATCTTTACTATTTTAAGGCAAGAAATAGTAATGTGAAAACTTTAAAATTATTTATTAAGTAACCACAATCTATCCAGATACATCAAACTTTTAGTCTGATATAAAAAATTCAACATTGAGTTGCAAAAATTTTTTGTTTTATCGGGTCTCGGCATGATGATATGCAAATGATTTAAATAAAACATAAAATATAATAATAATAAAACAAAAAAATTTTGGTGTGTCATTTATAAAACAGAAGGAAAATAGGTAGATAGATATATTTATTGACTACTTTATAACAAATTACTTGTAGTAAGTCATTCAATTTCTAGATCCATTATTACAAAAGTAAATACACAGCTAGCGATACAGAACTAAGACTATCATACATAGTAAACAAGCTAAGGAGCAAAAGAACAAAAAAAAAACAAAAGAGCAAAGGAGAGTTAAATTTGTCACAAACATGTTAAAAACCATTACAAGTACATAATATATGACAACAAGTTACATTACATACAAACTATTACATGATACAATCATTAAGATCTGCTGTCAACTGACCGCTGGAAATGATGGTGGAGTGTCTATACAGGAACTACATAGATCGATATAGGAAAAAGTACGCACCAGAAAATTTTTGAAATTTAGGGAAATACTTCTGGTTATATAGGAAGTCGATACCAACTTGCTTATTTTAAATAGAATACCGTATATATTTTAGGGGTTTCGAGAAGAGCATAAAATTCTTAGTCAAAAAAAATGTAGAATACCCTATGTCTAAACCCAGCCGTTTCAGAGATGTTTGACATTTTTAAAAAATTTTGACAGGTGTAATGGTTTACAATAATCTTTATAACTTTCTTCGTGTAAAAGATACTCATTTGCTTTTTGACGTGCAGAAAAACCATAAGGTGAGCTACGCTCTACAGTTTAAAGAAATTCAATAATAGTATACCAAGTGTTCCATTTTTGACGTTACATTTTGTAAACTTCAAACCTTGAAAATTTGCTTAAGTCAAATGGAACACCCTGTATTTTTTTACAACAAGTTTTCGCGGTTTGAAGTTTACAAAATGTAACGTCAAAAATGGAACACTTGTTATACTACTATTGAATTTGTTTAAACTGTAGAACGTAGCTCACCTTATGGTCTTTCCGCAGGCCAAAAAGCAAATGAGTATCTCTTACACGAAGAAGGTTTTAAAGGTTATTGTAAACCATTACAGCTGTCAAAATTTTTTTAAAATGTCAAATATCTCTGAAACGGCTGGGTTTACATGTTTTTGACTTTGAATTTTATGCTCTTTTCGAAAACCCTAAAAGATATAGAGTGTTCCATTTATAATAAGCAAGTTGGTATCGACTTCTGGTATAACCGGAAGTGCCAGATACTTGTAGTTACTTTAGTTGGATTGGCCATACTGCCTTTAGTACTCCCTAAATTTTCAAAATTTTCTGATACTTACTTTTCCCTTTATCGATCGATGTAGTTCCTGACGAGACACCCTGTATACTCCTTTACGGTATAAAAACAGTTTTCGAGGAGGTAGTTTTTCACATTTCTTTTAAAAGAGGTAATATCCATTTGTTTAATTTTAAGAGGTAGGAGATTATAGTTGGATATTCAAAGCATTTTTTGAAGACTTAGCGAGTTTGTATTTGGTTGGCTTAATATTATTTCCTGCTCTAATATTGTGGTTATGAAAATCGAAGTTTAAGTTGAAAGTAGAGTTGGTACAGTATATTTCAATTAACTGATGGAAGGCATTGACAAAATTCTTAATTATATAAAGTTCGACTTGCAGTGATCAATAGGTCCTGCATTGGATATTATCCTAATGGCTTTTTGTAATTTAAATACTTTAACTGAATTTGTAGCGTTACCCCCTAATATTATGCCATAAGATAGGTGTGAATAAAATAATAAATGATAAGAACTAATTAAAATTTCAGAGTTGAGAACCTTTTTAAGTTGACGAAGCAAAAAGTTAGAGCTAGAGAGCATAGAATAGATTACCATCAAGGATAATCCCTAATAAAGGAAAGGAATTTCCGATTGGGGTATGTCTGTTCGAAGAAAAGATTAAACGTTGAGTTTTTTTTTTATGTAGTTTTAAATTATTAACTTCAAACCAGTGTTCCGCCTTATTTTCAATATTTTTTAAATGATGACCAAGGTTAAGTTTATTTGAATCCGAATACTCTAAGGTTGCATCATCTGCAACCAAAACACATTTATTAGAGAATAGGTAATATCGTTAATGTAGATAATGAATAACAGCGGCCCAAGCAGTGAGCCTTGGGACACGCCATGTACAACTGATTCTGAGTCCGATTTAATATTATTATGAATAACAAACTGCATTCTATTTTCAAGATAAGGTTTTATAAGTAACAGGGGCAGATTTCTTACGCTATATTGGTTTAACTTTTCAACTATCAAATTGTGACTGACACAGTCGAGGCCTTACTTAGATCACTTAGGGTTATGGCCGCATCATGACCTTGTTCAAAGCCCTCAACTATGTCATTCACAATTTTTGAAACTGCCTGAACAGTGGAGTAGTTTTAACAAAAGCCATATTGACAGGAATGTAAAATGTAATTTTTTTCAAAATAAAATACAAGTGGATGTCTAAGGAATTATCCGTGGACAACTTCTATGTCTAAATTGCAATATTCCAATTTATATTTGGTAAAATTTACCGCAAATTTCGATCAGATAAAAAGAAATTTAATAGTTTGTAGATTAAAACACTAGTTCCTAGGAAGTAAGTCGAAACCTACCCTAGTGTCAAAATAGATATAAGCAACAAATTATCTTAATTTACATTATTCGCTTGACAACGCGTTAGTTTCGATTAAAACCTACGTTAAGTTTATTTAATTGAAAATCATATGACACAAAATTATAAATAATTTGTGTAGTAGTTGATATAAATTATTTTATGCCATTTTCAGTAATTAATCAAAAGGATATCTTATATTTATTAAATAGCGAGGATATCCTATAATCGCACAGAAATTCAGTGGCTCCAAATAATCATAATATTATATTAATGGCATTAAAAGCCGACATTAGGGAGTAAAGCATAGATTACATTAAATGCGGCGGTTTAGCAAATAAATGCTCTTTTAATAAATGAATGGAAACACGCTTTCCACGATAATTTCGAAAATAATAAATTATCAAATTTATTTAATCACCTGTGTGCACATAATTTCATTAGGCAAGTCATTTCAGTTAGTTATTCCAGACCAACAGCAGTTAAAATGATATTACTATCGAATTATTGATATTCCGTAGGTTATCTATGGAGTCGATTTAGTACCTATGCAATAATGTGCTGATAATAGAGTAAATATCTACCGAGGCAGCTGTAATTACTAATAATTGCTTAAATCTTGTTACTTTACCACAAAATTACGGTGTACGCCAACGGATTTTGTGTTAGTGTTAATTCATCCTATGTAAATAATATTTTTGGCATATTGTGGGTTGGCAACTGGTGTTTGTACGAAAATAAATATGTTGAAATACTAGTCCATACTGCAGCCACATTTTCATTTTTATTAAAAAAAATGTCAACTTAACAAATAAATTAACGAATTGATGTTTTCAGTTAAATTTGTTTGTAATAAAATTTTCCAAAATCAATTTTAGGTGTTAAATACGAGTACAAAACAAAATTACAATTATTACAAAATTAACAACTCACATTTTTCAGTTTTCATAGATATTTGATGCTCGATGAGGACAAATCAATGAATTTTCAAAATATTGACAGATGCTTTAAAACAGCATTTTATACTTTAACCAAAATATTTCTGGAAGAGGGGTTAATTGCATACAGTATCTCATGAGGAACTGCATCGATCGATATAGAGAAAAATATGTAAGAGAAAATTTTGAAAATTTAGAGAATGTCAGTGTGACCAATCCACCAAAAATAATTACAGGCATTTGGTACTTGCTTATTTTAAATGGAGTACCCTGTATATTTTTGATTTTTCAAAAAAGAGTGTACAAATTTGAGTCGAAAATATAACCTATACCTAAACCTAGACGTTTTATAAATAATTTGGTGGATCTAAAGGTTTGCAAGAACAGTTAAAACTTTCTTTGTGTAGGAGATTTTCATTTGCTTTTTGGCACGTAGAAAGAGCCAAAGGTGTGCTACGCTATGCAATTAAAATAAATTCAATAATAACATACGGAATGTTCTATTTTCACGTTACATTTTGTCAAATATAAATCTCGAAAACTTTTTTAGTTCAAATGAAGCACGCTGTATCTTTTACATAGTGTGAAATTAAATTTTCTTGTTTTTAGTATAGGCATTATGTGGGTTAAAGTTACAACTTTTCAAAATATCTGCAATTTCCTTAGATTTTCAAGAATTTTTCTTAAAAATTGTTATCAACTTAGCCATGACAAAGTTTACGGATTTTCGGTAGTCCTTGGCCATGATTAGAATCAAAAATGTCAGTCAATCTCTTATGTCAAAAATTCCAGCACGTTTAAATTACTTCCACGAGGACTTTTTAAAATTGTTTATTATTTATGGAGAATGTGATAAAGTAATATCAAGAAAACATTTGCTACACAATAACCACAAAAACAGAAACGGCCATCAAACACTGTAAAACGCATATTGAATCATTTTAAAAAGTCTGTATATATATATATATATATATATATATATATATATATATATATATATATATATATATATATATATATATATATATATATATATATTTGGAGATGGGTGCAGCAGACCATGACGCCCGGAGTGTGTCGAGAGCAACAGAGCGTAACATAGTTCGAGTAACCAGAAGCCGCAGTAAGCAGTTATCTGTTAGAACCTGAAGATGGCAGATGAGATTCTGCCGAAACGTCGTTCAGACAACCACGGTCCCTCTCGGGGCCTATCACCTACGCGGGAGTATACCCGGAAAACGAATTTAACATATATATATATATATATATATATATATATATATATATATATATATATATATATATATATATATATATATATATATATATATATATATATATATATATATATATATATATATATATATATATATATATATATATATATATATATTCAATTAACAGAAACTTAGTAAAACACAAGTTTCTCCATTTTCGTTCTATATGGTTCAACAGTTAAAAGAAACAGATTTCCTGATTTCCTAAAAAGGGAGAACATTTTTGTAAATTTAATTTTAATAAGGCGATGATTCTTTTTTTGAAAAATATTGTGTGTACACAGGTGCAGCTAAATTTACCAAAAACACATTTTAATCGACACGACACAACATAAAATTTCATGGGTGAAATTTAAACATGCTGAAATGTTTTTGATATAAGAGAATGACTGACATTGCTGATTGGTTCTAATCATGGCTAAGTTGATAGCAACTTTTACAAAACGTTATTGAAAATCAAAGAAAATTGCAAATATTTCGAGAAGCTGTGACTTTAACCCATATAATGCTTATATTAGGAAAAAGAGAATTTAATTTTACATAACTTGATGTAAAAAAATGATGATATTTGAATAAAAATTTTCGCGGTTTGAAGTTGTCAAAATATAACGTGAAAAATGGAGCACTGGGTATACCATTATTGAATTTATTTTAATTGCAGAGTGTAGCTGATCTTGTGTTCTTTTTTTCATGCCAATAAATAAATGAGGATCTCCTATACGAAATAAATTATAAAGGTTCTTGCAAATCGTAATACCTGTAAAATTGTTTATAAAATGTCAAATATCTCTGAATCGGCTGGGTTTTAGATATATGGATTGTTAAATGTTTTCAACTGAGAACTTTATGCTGTTTTCGAAAAATCTGAAATATACAGGGTTTTCCATTTAAAATTAATAAGTTGGTACCGACTTCCGGTATAACCAGAAGTACCAAATGTTTATAATTATTATTGCTAAATTGGCCACACTGATGTTATTAATTCCCCAAATTTTCAAAACTTTCTGTTACATACTTCCCTGTATCAATCGATGCTAACTTTGTTCCTAATTGGAAATATTTTTAGATCTTTGGTCACACAAATTTTGAGCTTTAAATTAACTTAGTTTCAATATCACATGTTAAAATATGTGTTTTCTTTTCTATTTAAAGATAATCTCCGATTTTACTACAAGTATCTACTCCTAGATGGCGCCACATATAAATTGCTACCATTCAATGGCCACACCTTATTTTACAATCGATTTAATTGATTAAATATACACCCATTCCGGTGTAATCCCTCATATCCTCCACCAAAGAGAAAAAACCTACACATTTTACAAGACAGTGTAATAAGATTAGTCAAAAGCATACCCCATACGACACCGACTTCATATCTACGTAACACTACCGAAACCCTTATACCTAAACGAATACATCCTACTAAAACTACTCCCATTCCTAGCGGAATCCTTAATAAAACAAAGAAGCCCCATGCTTCTTAACCATCTCCAAGAAAAATTTATCCACACTCCCAAAAACCCTCACTTCACTCAGTTTCAAAGATGTATTGCGAGATTTGCTGTTTTAAAGTCAAGAAATTTAAAGAATCTTTGAATTCTATTTATTCGTAATTTTTAATGGATATGTATTATAGATAACTAACTGCATAATGAGTTAAAATTTAGATACATATATTTTTACTGTATCTATAGGAATCAGCAATAAGGTCTGTGCTTTTTAATAACTTAAAAATGGAGTCACATTTATTTCCTTAGGTCTAAAGTTATGAAGCAGAATAATTTATTTGGCCGATATTTGTAAAATTTATTATTACGCCCTTTCTCAAAAGATATATATTCTGCCATCAGATTACGTATTTATTATCTAACGAACGATAATATCAATAAGTCTTCATATAAATAAAATATGTTTGTTCTGGGAAGATGACGATAATTAGTTATATTCTTTACAAGCTTCTCTGAATATTATATGTCTCTATTGCCTCAAATGATTTAATAGGTGTATATATTTTACAATTAAATATTATTTTTAAACTTCAAAATACCAAACTCCATATCTTTACAGTTGATGTAAATTCAAGTTGTTATAATTTTAGAAGAAATTTTATAACTTTAAATTAAGAAAATGTTATAAATAAAATTTTTTAATAAAGAAATTTCTCTGTACAAAGCTCTCAATTCGACATAAAATGTGCCAAACGAATATACATATTTATAAACCAAATGCCGACTTAACAGAGTAATTCGTTTGTTGCAATATATTGGTTACTGTTTCCATCACGATTTGGTTACAAAAGACTAGCTAGATTCTTGTCAATTGACCATCATAAAATGTTTCTTCTTGGAAGTCTGCCAAGTTATTTTCCTTATTTGTGAAAATGAATCTTGCAAAATTTTATGTCTACATCCTTGGCCTAGATATGAAATAACATTACAGAACAATTCTGTACAGGGCAACACATTTCACTACCAGGGGTTATCTTGGAATTATAAGGAACATATTAACGATTAAGTTACAAGTAACGAGTAGTAATTGTAACATTAAGTCAGAAGTAAAAGATTAAAAAATTATTTCTTATGTGAATAGAATTTAGTTTATAGATAGATAGATAGATCTTTAAACCATACAGTAATACACTGGATATACATTATAGTACGTCAAAACAGAATAATACAATAAAAATGTACATTCAAATATAAATATGTTTTGGTCACACAAAATATATGCAAAACACAAACAGTAAATAGCATCACTGAAATATTTACAAAATATAAACATTACATTACAAGAACACAAATAATAAATAACTACTTAAATATTACAAAATACAAACATTATGCATTTAAAAATTCTTTAGTACTATAAAATGCAGATTGAACTAGGAAAGATTTTACTTGCATTTTAAAACTGTTATATGAATTAATTTCTTTCAAATAAGTTGCCAAGTTATTTTACATGACTATGAAATTATACTGAGGTGAATCTTTAAAAAAAGGTATTTTTATGCTTCGGAATTTTTAGTATATCTCGATGACGTGTTGAATACTTGTGGTATTCATTAAATTTTTTAAAATTAGACATATTACTTTTTACATATGTAACGCATTTTAAAACATACAGGATACTGCTAACAGATTATTGTTTTTAAGAACATCCCTGCAAGATTCCTGATGTTGGAGATTAAATATCAAATGCTGTATTCTTCTTTGAGAAACAGAAACCCTCTCTATGTCAGTGGCAACTCCCCAGCATATTATGTTATTGTTAATATGACTGTATGCCAGTGAATAGTATACAGTTAATAGACCGCCATGATTTAAACATGACTTTAGTTGCAAAATAGCAGAAAAGCACTATTTAATTTTGCACAAACATTATCAAGATGTTTAGTCCAATTCAGTTTTTCATCAAGCCAAAAACCTAAAAACGTAGATGTTTGAGAGAACTGAATGACAGTTTCGAAATTTACAATAGTTTTTCGTTTGTGAAAATTTAAGCAAACTGTTTTTGTATCATTCGAGATTAAACGATTTCGCTGACACCAAATATCGAGTTCTTGACAAATAACTCTGATATTTTCTAATAATACGTCAGTATTTGCCCCAGAAACTGTAAAGGTGGTGTCATCAGCAGATATCGTAACACTATCCCTACTGATGAAATCTGGCAAGTCAATGACATATAGCATAAATAAGAGTGGGCCCAACATTGACCCTTGAGGGACACCAAGTGTGAAATATTTTGACTGACATCTGTGGTTTTCCAGTTTCCCCCTGATCTTTCTATTAGTCATGTATGATTCAATCCAGTTTAGTAGGTTACCACGTATACCTATGGTATATACCTTTTGTACCAGCAATTTTACATCTACAGTGTCGAATGCTTGGGACAGATCGTACATTAGCGATACTACATATTTCCCCTGAATAAGTTCGGAGTACACAAAATTTAGTAAACGATAAAAGGCTGATTCTATCGATTTATTTGTCCTAAATCCATGTTGAGCAGGTGATAAAATTTCATTTGTGTCTAAAAAAGATGAGATTGAATTGTGAACAATTCTCTGTATGCATTTTGAGAAACAATGATATTTGACGGTAATTATCTATATTAGTTGGATCTTTTTTTTATGTAATGGTAAGACACAGGTAGTTTAGAGAATTTCAGGAAAAATACATGCTTAATGGATTTATTGATTAGAAAAGTCAAAGAGGTAATTATTATATTTATAATCAATCTTATCAATTTGAGTGTAAAGCCATCAAAGAGGTAATTATTATGTTTATAATCAATCTTATCAATTTGAGTGTAAAGCCATCTAAACCTGAGGAATTAGTATTTTTTATATAATTTAGTACTTTCATAATATCATCTTCTTCAATATAGTTTATAACAATAGTGCTTTGATTATTAGCAGAAACTGTATATGATAGGAATAAGTTTTTCCCAAAATGTTCTGTTAGTTTAACATTTGATATCGTGCTGAAGTATGTAGCAAATTTATTTGCTATAAGTTCGACATTTGATTCAGTCATATCATTTTCTTTTGGTTCTGTTTTATTATTTGTATGACTTTTTCTTCCAAGCTTTTTTTCTATATTTCAGGTTGCTTCTGTTTTATTACAAGAAGAATTAATTTTTGTAAAATTTAGATTGTGTTAATTTAATTTTATTTTTTGTAATCTTTTTTCTTCTTTCATTTAAATATAACTGGTTAATTTCATCATTATTCGTATTTACCGAAAGCCAATATAAATTTTGTAATCTACCCCTATTAATATTCAATTCTCTAGTGTACCAAAATTTAATTTTCTTATAATGTATAGTTTTTGCATTCTTTTCGACAAGGAGACAACTCATATTTAAAGCATCGGCTAACTGTGATAAAAACGTAGAGAACGCGTCATCAATGATTTAATGCATATCATAAAGAAATGACCAGTCAACTAAGTTTACATTTTGTATGAAGTTATTTAGACATATTGCGTCAAGATTTCTAAAAAATGTTTTATTATTTGATTTAGTGACCAATGTAGATTGAAAAAATAGGTTAATGATATGTGCAAAACGATCGGCTAACCATGGATTCAATGCATCGATATGAATCTCTAGGCATATTAGTTACAACATAATCAACTGTTGAGGAGCTAATATGACCATCAATATTTCTGTAAACACGTGTAGGCACATACGTAGTAATTACTAATTGGAAAGAATTAAAAACATCGCACAATAATTTTTACTTTCTTATACCTAATATAAGGAAGTATAGTAATCGTGATTTTTTTTCGACCTCGAGATTTTGATTGATATATACGTTTTGAACCCCCTGAATCGATTCTGACTGTTTTCCGAATGATGTCTGTCGGTGCGTGTGTGTGGATGTGTGGATGTGTGTGTGGATGTGTGGATGTGTGTGTGTGTGTGTGTGTGTATGTGTATCCGCGATTACTCAAAAAATACTAATAGGAGACTTCACAAATTTGGCAGTTAATATTGTCAACAACATTTTAGGTGACACATTAAATTTGGTGAATGTGGTACCACCAGAATAGACATAATGAATGAAAGAAGAAGAAAGGTACAATTTCGGGACGAATTATAATGAAAAAACATAACTTTATGAAAAAAAATCTGTCCGCATGTCTGTAGTATCGCGATAGCAGCCACAGCTTTTGAGATAAAGCTTTCAAATTTGGTTCACATGTTCTAAAGGCTAAAGAAAATGAAAAATTCGGTGATGAGCAAAATTGGACAGCTGTATTTGACTACAAGAAAATATATTCTTGATAAAGTAATATGAATCATGTCTACTATATCAAGAGAATAAAATATATTTTCCAAGTACTCAAATAAAGTTGATGTAAACTGAAATATTTTACACATTTGGTCTTATAATTGGGGTTAGGGTAAATTTGGCAGTTTGACATTTGAAATATCTAATTTAGTTACAAAAAATGTCAATGTCAATAAGAAAAATTATTAAAAACCACTGCCAATTATTTGGGGATCAGAACTTCCTCACCATAGTAAAACTCGACGTATGGTGGAGTTTATAATAAAAGTAATTTTTGACGTTTCAAAAAAGTCACATTTTTTTGACGTTTCAAAAAAGTCACATTTTGACGTTTCAAAAAAAATCACTTTACCATTTCAAAGAAGCCACATTTTTTAATGTTTCAAAAAAGTCACATTTTGATTTTTCAAAGAAGTCACATTGGTGGAATGTCACTAATATTTTTTTTGACCGATTTTGCTCGTAAACTAACTCAATCTCTTCCTTGACCTCTAGAATGTGTGTACCAAATCTGAAAGCTTCATTTCAAAAACTATAGCTGCTACCGCGAACACAGATACAGAGATAGAAAATTTTTTCTGCCTGAAATTTTGTGTATCGTCATAATTCGTCGAGATTCGTCCAGAAATGCAATAAAAATTTTCAAAATTTTTTTCACGAATACATAACTTCCTCACTTTGCGGGGTGAGGAAGTAATATATGACCTGAATTAGTATTGACAGTATCGAAGGACGCTGATAATTATTTAATAAAACATTTTAATGAAACAGTTCAAGATACAATATTAAAATTTAATTGAGGTGAGTTAAGAATTAAATAGAATAATTTTTTTAGATCAGGATGTATATATACTGGTATAAGAAAATTATGTGCTGGCCACATCAGACAGTTTATTAATAGATTCTTTGCCAAAGTCTATATTTAGATCAACAGGTTATTACAAAGGGTCACTTTTTTAAAAGAAAAAATTAAGGCCTTAGTTAGATTATTAATGAATACTTTCATATCTCCATTAGGAGGCCAGTATATACTAATAAGTGTTATTGAATAATATAAAAAGTAATTATAACATTAGCCGCCTACTATGCATTTTACTAAAACCAATGATTTGAGCCATACTCTTAACAGCTGGGATCACATTTTTTGCTGTTGAGGTAACTCAGGATGTTGGGAAAGATACATTATTGGGCATTTATTTTATTTCTGTACAGTTGAACAGTTCCAGTATATTTTTATAGTTTTTGTAGCATACTGAATGTTCATACACTTCTTTTGTGACCAAATGATTAAATGATGTTACCATAATCTACAATTAGGGGATTTATTATATTACTATTTACAAGGAGAGGGCCAGACGATCAAGTCATTGATTATAATGAAACTCCGTGAGCGTGCTGTCCAAATAATAGTGCGCGCTTCTCAAGGCTTTCCGAAAAATAGGCATCTAAACATTCAGCACTCAGTTTATAAGGTCTTGGACTCTAATCAGTGGTGTTCGTACTGTTCTTAATTGTGTTTATTTGTTTTTCATATTTATGTTTATCTTCAGGAAGAAAATCTGATTTAAGTATTAACATTTGCCTAATTCTGTTCATTATTTAATCCAAACGATAACATCACCAACCTAAAATTCAGTCCTGTTAAGGAGATAGATCACAAACTTTTTTTTTTTACTATCATTGAATTTGAAAAAAAAAAGAAACAAGTGGTATGGTTCTCGATTTATCTTAAATTTGAAATCATACATTTTTAAATACATTACTGCTCAATTTAGCAAAAAATGATTTTATACAATAACTAGACTATTGCGGTTTCTGAAATAAATTTGGTCCAACATAATTACCCTTCTGTTCCCTTCGCAATCACTGTCTGGAATAGCTTGAAATTTAATTGATTTGATTTTCCATTTTCCTCGTCTCATTCAGCTGTTTATTTTGAAGGAATTTAAATTTAAAACTTGAACTTTTTACACGAAATGCAATGCCATCAAAGCTAATTGCACGTCTAAAATTCATTATTTCTTATGGAAGTTAGCACTTGTGTGAAATTTGGTATTATCAGCACTTTATTCAATTGATCTAGACAATTTCAGTGATAGAAAATATCAAACAATATTTTGTAAATCTGAAATTCAGATCCAAACTGAAACTTCGAATTTAGCATAAAACTAACTAGAATTAACACATGTTATCTAGGAATACGTAAGCTATTTTTGACATTTAAAATACCACTTTTAATGAAACTTTTAGGCCTACATAAATGTAAAGAATTCTATAATATTTTCAATTAAGCATCGTTAAGCAATGTTATTAGACTTATGTTTCGAGTGATTTATCTATGTAAATTAAGTATTTGCCTTACGGAAGTTCTGCTAAATGATGCATAATAAATATGGCGTTGTAAAAAGAACACACAAACCCTCAAAATATTTAGTAAAGGCTCTTGTAAGTTTATACCTTAATAAGAGACAACAGTTATTCAACGGAGCTAAATCCATCACAAAAGAATTAAAGCATTGTCATCTCCAATGATCTGTTCTGTGACTTATTATCTTAATTTATATTAATAATTTACCCGATTCAATTAAAAAAGTATATTGTAGCTCTCAGGTGACACTAATCTCCAATTCAAATATTGAAGATTTGTTAAATACTCAAAAATAGAGACTATGGTACTTAGACTCGACGTTATCTTGGGGAAATAGCACCACACATAATAAAACATTTAAATTTGTTTACCATTCTCAAAATCTCATAGGATAAGTATCACAAAATACCTTAAAAACTGCATACACAATCTCATCCATTCCGTTATATCATATGTCATCTTGTTTTGGAAACATGCAACAACTTTCAACAGATCGAGCCAACCCATTAAATACACGACTAGCGGTATGCGCAGTTTACAGTTGCCCGTCTGAATACAACGTTCAAACGAAAGTTAACGATTTCGTCATTTATAGCGCTTGCTGGGAGTGCATATGAGAACCGAGCAAAGTAGAATTTGATGGAATCAGTAATCATTAATCAATCAGTATTGCTAACGCGCCGTGGTGGAGAGTATTGCTCGATCATCTAAAGAAATCTTTGCGTCATAGTAAACTATCTATGTTAACGTCTTGAAATTCTTTAATGACCCTTATATTAAATGTTTTATATGGTAAATTGTTGGGGTGAGGTCAATTAAAGAAGAAAACCAGTTTCAAAAACATGTCGACGTTTCATCTTTATTTAAAGGCATCCTCAGGACTCTGCAGATAAAATACAGTATAGGTAGTTCTGTATTGGTAAACAACATCTGTCTGTGCATATATACATGACACAATAAATGTAAGAGTTATTACTAGAGCTGTCCGATGTGCCTGGAGTACAGCCACGGTCTTGCGCTGTCATCACACGTGACGATTTAGAAGTGATTTACGCTGCAGTTTTATTTGAAAGGTTAATGCGTGAGGTTGTACCTATAAATTATACATAATGTCAAACGCGCCAAAGTGTAAAAAACGACCGTACGCGGACACAGTGAATAAATTTATGCTAAATAATTTGTAAAGTTTGCAATCAAGACTTAATGTGCTGGCACAAAACAGATTGTCGTCGTCATATCAATACCGTGCAACATCAAAATAAAAAAAATGGCATGCCTTTGACAACTCAGTTTATGTTTGATTTATTGTTAATGTTAATAGCCTGTAATATTCCGGTACACATACTGGATAAACAACCATTTCGGGAGTGTTGGAATAAATACAATCCCCAGGTGAACTTACCAAGTCGTACATCGTTATGTAGATATATTCCAGCTGTTCGTGAAGACATTGTAAATAGGATTAAATGTGGATTAAAAAATACACGGCTCTGGTTATGTATTGACGAGACGACAGATTGTAAAAAAAATTCTATTTTAAATATTATAGTACGTGTACTGGACCCTCTTAAACCAACATTTCCACGGCTTTTTATTATGCTGAATATTTTCAACAAATAAAAGCTGTGATACTATAGTTCAACCCTAACGAGGCTGCAGCTATTAGGGAAAGCCAGACAAGCTTTCAAGGCGTTTCCCTTGAAACAGATTTAAAAAAGTATTAATAACAATTATAGGGGACTACACGACGCAATAGAAAAATTGCAAAATAGTTCGTTGTCGTTAGTGGAATCGCTGCAAATAGTGGACGACGTAAAAACACAGCTACAGGCTATAAATGACGCAAAAAATAATCGCGTTAGTGAAAAATTCGAGAGTGTATTACAGAAAGATCCTGATTTTAGCAAATTAAGACAAATTTGTGATGGTGCATCTACAACTTCGTTAAGTGAGTTCACAGATTGTTTTACTTATGCCTATATTAGATCCGTAGATGTCGAACGGTCATTTTCAAAATACAAACATATTTTTTTCACCAAAGCGAACATCGCTGACAGAGACAGCTGTAGAAACATACCTGATGCTATTATACTATAGATCTTCCCCACTTTGTGATGACGACAACCAAAATACTTCATAAATCTGTTTAAAAGGGTGTTTTATACAAATTTTTATAAAATGTAACATTATTGTTAAAATTTATTTCCATTTAATATACTTATTCAAGTATTATGATATGATGTAAACATATGAGTCATATGACGGCTCTGGCGGCCAGGTGACCTCGGACAGCTCTAGTTATTACATTCAATAAAACTTAATAACCAATTAAAGAAAATTACTTAAAAACTTTAACAGATTAAAAATTAAAACATTCAGTAGGTACTCACATTTTGTATAGGTTTTCTTTGTAAAATACTAAACAACTAAACATAAAAACAAAAAGGTATAGGACAATAATAATAATTAAGATAACAGTCACTTACAATGTACATTGTTTGTTCATTCATTGTACGTTGTACGTAGGTATCAAGTTTTATTGAATGCAATAACTCTTACTTTTATTATGTCATGTATATATGCAGACAGATACATATTACCAAAAATGTAACATCATTCTCCATTGTTCCAGTTCCAAACGTTACGTATTTCAGTGCCCTCTATATGTGAAAATCAACAAATAATCATTAAGTACGATAAAATCCAGTCTTATAACACTAGGTATAGGGAAAATGTAAATATAATTTCTCACAGCTTCCTAAATCTGGAGATGGTTCTGGTTACTTTAAAATACAATTTTGCAATAATTTGTCCTCCGAAGTAAAGTGCCTTGATATACTTCAGTTTAAAAAGAGAATATAAAAGTATTTACTTGACAACCCTTTCGACAGTATGATAGAATTCTTAGATAGTAACCTCCCCTATTCAATACTAGTTATTATTATATTTTACAACTATCCTATCCTATCCTATCCTATCCTATCCTATCCTATCCTATCCTATCCTATCCTATCCTATCCTATCCTATCCTGTCCTGTCCTGTCCTATCCTGTCCTGTCCTATTTTATCCTATCCTATCATATTATATCGTATCATATCATATCATATCATCTGTTATCATATCATATTATATCATATCATATCATATCATATCCTATCCTGTCCTATCCTATCCTATCCTACCCTATCTTATCCTATCCTATCCTATCATATCCTATTCTAGCATATCCTATTCCATCCAGTTCTGCCGCATCCCATCCTGTTCTATTCTATTCTATCCTGATTTATCTCTAGTTTGTCTGTTGTATACAGTTCTATTTTTAAGTAATTTATGGTAGCGAAATAATAAGTTTAAAATTTTTCGGCTTGACCACTTTTTCAGACAACTGTACAATAATGGAAAAATGTGACTAAGGCAGTTTTTTTTCCTATATTCTTCATATACAAGTTAAGCCGTATGCATTACACACTGTATTATTTAGACAAACTCTTATATATTAGGTAAACTATGTTTCATTGCAACTTTAATCATAAAAAATGATACAATATAAAATATTTGGAAACCCAAATAAATTATGTTATTTCAGACTAAAATTATACATAAAAATAAGTGTATTCGTAGTCCATAGCAATCAAATGCTATTATATCACTTCTTAAACACGTTGTTGATTGACAATCAATAAAAACTGTGTGTTTTACATTTCTCTGCAGTCTGAATATACGATTTCTGATTTATAAAAAAGACGTCTGCATTATTTATTTGATAAACATATACAGGAAATTTCAACATCAACCCCATTTGTAGGGAAATATACATCTTCCTGATGTGAAATGTTGAATAAAAATCCGCATTGTACACACGCTTTATTTAATCTCAAAAATCGAGTTTCAAACACGCAATTAGATATCTGAAAATCGGGAAATCGTTGGTACGTGATTTAGACGCGTCTATCAGAATAAAACATTCATGGAGGTTGAGCAGTCGAACATTGCAGGCTCTGTTTCGGGAAGATTAGATTTAGTGACGTCGACTTGATACATCGTCAGAAAGGCCAAAATGGAGATGCGGTACGTTGGTTTCGGCTCCCATTACATTCCAACATCCTAACTCCATCAACTTCCTACATAGTTCAAGTGGTGGACTTGAAAAATTGAAAGCCATTACAATAAAAAACATACTTAAAATGTACTAATAATTTCTCCTAACTTTTAATACATTCTTAATAGCTGCTCAACGCGCATGGAAACTTTTTCGTTCTACTTCAGTCTAATTCTGCCGTACCTCTAGAGAAATAAATTTGCAACAACTTGCAATTGTTATTTAAACTATTACTTTATTTACTTAAATTAAATAAGTTAATAACAACTCATATAAATGGTATTTTTTAAAGTGGCCTATTAGTGACTTAGTGATTAGTGATCTATTTAATCAATAAATCATATGCATTTTAAATACTTGCATATAGGAATGTTCACATATTTTTTTAAGTTTAAACGTCATTAATTTGTTTCTTTCATTTAGATAATTTACTTCAAAAAATTATTTTTTTTATTGCGTTATCTGGAAATCCAATAAAAAATATGATTCTTTGAGATAGATTCTTTATCCTATTCATGTCATTTTCACAATGTGAATTGTTAAACTTTTAAAGATATTTGGTTAATCAGGATTTGTTTTGTTCCTAACTAACTGTTAGAAACAAAACTTGCGATTGTTCTCAAACATGTGCAGGACTTTACAGGCCTGTTTCTATTAACACTTCATATTTCTAAAAAATTTTGTATGTGCAGAACTGGGATATTTGTCATATACAATTTATTAAATATAGAAGTTTTTTGGGTCGATAAGATCTATCATTTAAAATTATTGTGAAATCTACAGGGTGCTTAAATTCTCTGTTACATACAAAAAATACTTTGCTTTAAATGGAACACCCTGTATATTTTGTCACCATTTTATTAAATGAAAAGAGTATTATTATACAGTGATATTTTGT
The DNA here is from genome assembly GCA_029963845.1 of Rhamnusium bicolor. NCBI lineage: Eukaryota > Metazoa > Arthropoda > Insecta > Coleoptera > Cerambycidae > Rhamnusium > Rhamnusium bicolor. The sequence goes on along the minus strand of JANEYF010000177.1, from coordinate 1,596,799 downwards.
TATTTGGATTTGCATGCAAAGTTGCTAAGTTATTTAACATTTTCTGGAAATTTAAGGATTTATAAGGGTCCGTTTAATAATTTTTATTTACCTATGAAAACAAGCTGGGTAAGCAAATATTATACTATTCTTAGTTTATACTATACGCTAAGTATTAGTACCTTTTTTACATTATTCTATTTTACAGGGTGTCCATGACGGCATGTCAATTAATAATAATTTTAAATGGGAAAAACTCTGTTTTTTTATATGGAACACTGTATTTTTTTACGTGGTTGGATTCCTCCTTCAAATTGCTTTCTTTTTTGTAAACACTTCCTATACCTAACTGTTGAAGTTTTCGAGAAAATTAAGGTTTTCTCTTTAACCTTGCGATCATAGTAAAAATTAATACAATTTGATCAAGAATGGTTTTGGAAAAACAAAAATTGTGCTATCAAACTGATATTTTGTGGTTTACACGTAACTAATTTTACTTGGTGGTGATTTTTCTGTATTTCCTAGTTGAGTTCATTATTTTTGTTAAATAAATTATGAATTTTTCACATGAAGAGTTCATTGAGATGGTTCATGCATTGGGAGAACGGGAGGAAAATCCGCTATTGGCACCAAGAATTTATATTCAGCGTTATCCCGAACGAAGACATCCTCACCATTCTGCATTTGAAAGGTTGCGAGAAAGGTTTGAACGAACTGGACATATAAATTATGAAAACCATGAACGTACAAAACTAGCAACAAATGAAGAAAAAGTGTTTCAAGTTACATTAAGTGTCGTTGAAGATCCGCATAAAAGTACGAGACACAATTCAAAGAAGTTATTCAAATGTAGATCGTTTCATTGTTAATACAAAAGAAATTTTCATAAATCACCCAAACATTCATATAAATTTTCACGACTTTCCTGAACTTCCACAGCCAATTTTTACACGATCGAAAACTTGGTTAACCGCAGATGAAGGGGTGACTGTCAATCGTTGTCTGTAGTTTGTTAACGTTAGTTGACGTCATGGCATAGTGATAGATTTTCGCATAGTAATCGGTGTGTGTACGTAGTTATGGTGTCCTCGTATGTCGGTGATGTGTCTGGTTAGTATGAAGTAATGATTGTTGGTTTTTAAAAATATTTGCGAGATGTCTGTAATATAATCACGTATTAGTGGGATATTGGCTATTCTATGTAGTTCATCTATATTAATATAGCGGTTTGAGTTGGTAATAAGTTGTAATAGTTTGTTTTACGTCGACGGTTCCACGTGACGCAATTGTATGTCATTATTGGTCAAAATATGGTTTTGTAAAGTAGTAGTTTATTTTTATTGCCAAGTGGAGATCGTCTGTCTGTTTACGAGGATAAAGCTGTGCCGAGAGGGCTCGCTGTTCTCGGTGAGACTTGATATCGCGGCCGCGGTCTCTGTCGAGGTGGATGCCGATGACAACTAGACATACCAGAGAGGTTTATCCTTTCAATGCTGGTTGTGTAGTGTACGCCGTAGAGTGTGACTGGAATGGTGTCAAGTGTTGGAGTGAACCAATCAAGAAGCTACCACGATGCCTTCCTTTCGAAAAAGAAATTTGTTATATCGACCTCGACATCGCGCCAAACCTCGATGTAAACAGCGAGGATGAAGTGCTGCTAGCATTCCCGGTATGTACGAGACTACATTTAAAGAAGCAAAATTGTTTTATATAGAGGTGATATTGATGTAGTGTGACCGCGATCGCAACCTTCACCTTGAGCAGCAAGCCATATTCGGTATGTCCATATCCTAACCAATATTTGTGGTGTTCGCGCCATGTAAAACTTATAAAAGTGTTAAGTAAAATTCTTGACTATGCTAAGTTACGGGATATTTATAATAATTGTGAGAAGCAAACGATCCTTTAAATGGTTGTGAATATGTGTAGACGCAGAACCATCGTTTACTTTATACAAAAACACGTATTCACCGCAACATACACGCTTCAAAGAAGAAACTACAGAGAACTTGCAAATTTTGCAAACACATAATCGAGTCTAGACACACTTTTTATGTTGCCAACGATAATAAATCCCATTTGATTATACATTAATTTAGCCTACGCTCATGATTGGCAGCGCGATTTGGTAACTCTACTACATAGTAATAAAAGATGAACTAGAAAATTAAGTTCCTCAATTTTATGTTGAAGACAATGGTGGATGTCATTCCCTAATGACATCCACCATAACATATATCCACATCTTAAAAATCTAAAACTCACAACTTCTTTTTTTTTCTGAAGTGGGTTGGACCTGTGATGTGATGCCAGTAACACTGAAGCAGTTTTCACAAAGACCAAAGCACTCCATACTATATTCATAATGCGATTCGCCAATCACGTTGACATCATCTGGAGAAGATTCAAATTAATCAAACTAATGATTCCCAGATGATACCAACTTGTTTAGCGTAACATACGTCGAGTACCAAGTGTTTTGGAGTTCGTGGAAACAATTTTAGTGCCAATCATTTAAAAAATTATACGGTATTTTATGATCTACTGGTGCATGTCTATACAATCACATAAAAATATTTGAAAAATAATGAACTTATAAAAAATGAGTGGTATAACTCTGGTCCTACATCTAGTAGCTGAATATAATTTGTGTTTATTAGTTGTTTTGTTTATTTACTTTACCAGTAAATGTTGTATTATGAATACAATCCCCTGAGCTATGCCCCATTACATAATTTCAAACATTTTCCTAAGTTTACACTCGATAACTATGGAGTCTGATGAATGTTGCGGTCGGAGAAGTACGTCTGCTCTGATGTCGCGATAGCGCGCCTCATTTACCCTCGATGACCACACTTTATTACTGCCGTACAGTAATTACTGCAGTAATCGGCTCACTCAGACTACAATGGCTCCATTGCTCTCTCAAATAAGTCTTATCTTAGATCGACCGATACGTGTTGATTAGTTTCCACAAACTTGCTTAATACCGCTGATTTAATTCCACCACTAACTGTTTACTTTAATACCATTCTCAACAAAAAGTAAAGCTGGTAATTGCCTGGATCATTTTGCAAAGTAATTAAGGCGTCTGTGTGATTTAACTTAAAATTATGCAAAACTGAATGGGCACTTTTGAGATTAGAAACCCAATAACATGTATCAAATGAGTAGTTACTAGAAAGCAACAAAGAGCCAACAGCGAATATAAGAAAGATATAAATTCAGATAATAAACTAGAAAACGTAATTTTATTTCAGTTAAAAAATTAGAAAAGATTTAGTGTGTGCGTGTTGTGCTATAATTATCCCATAAGCTATGAATTTTTCTATGACAGTTATGTACTCTTTTCTGCTTAAGAGTACATTTTCATCAAGTAACTAACTTAAATCCATAAACAACTGCTAAATAAGAATTACAGGAGCCAACTACTCAGCGGACAAAAGCCCGACCTGCGTTGAATTAAACACCTACAAGTCTTGTTTGGTGGCAAAGATCATTTGTCAATTTCTCGCTAGACAGAATGCCATAAGTAATGGAAAAGACAAATAATAATAGCAAATCAGGCTAGCCTAAATCAGACTAAGCAAGACAGACATAGTGAGTGGTAAGTGTATCCCTCTAGTGGTCAGTGCTAGACCTCTAACCATGATGGGCTAAACTATATACTAGTTTAGCCCAAGAATAGTAAACTATTCTTGAGTTTAGCCCACCAGGATTAGTGGTCACAGCTCTTGGTACCTGCTTTGCAGGTTGCTATCAGTCACCAAGACATCAGAGATGTCTGAAGGGTAGTATCACTGACCACCAGAGGGATATACTTACCACTCACTTTGTCCATAAATTGCTGTTAAAAATTTTTGGTTACTAATATAAATAACAAAAATAATTGATTCATCCTAAATACCATATAGATCTAATATTATATAAAATTTTAGGCAGTTAATAAAAAAATACGATTAAGTATTTGGTTTCATAAAATGACACCAAATAAAATATACGTATTTTTTACTAATAAGGAAATTCGCTTCAGGATGGCCTGTAATTTTATATATTAAATCCATAATAATATGATATTTAGGTTGAATTATTTGTTTTCATTTCTTGTTCTCGTTGTTAACAGCGATTTAAAGTTTTACGTTGGTAATCCTAACGACAAGGATGTGCTAACGCAGCCTTAAAATAAGTAAGTGAAATAAATAGTAACAAAAATTTACCGAGAACTATGAAATTTTTTCAATAATCTTTCGATTTGAATATGTCGTATAAAATATATAATGTGAAATAGCGGTGTGATTTCTTACGTATGGGAAAATTTATATGATAGCAATAATAAATACCTATTATTATCATGTTAGGTTTTAAAGGATGCCTATGTAATATCCACTAATTTTTTTTTCTAGAAATGCATAAATACCAAGCAAATATTAATAAGAGAATTAGATGTACTTAGCTTGCAACTGAATACAAAAATTTGGAGTGAATATGATTTCCGCTTAATGCCAAGCAATTTTAATTTAAAAAATTGTATGCAAACAGTGGTTTCAGCTCTATTATAAACTCTACTGTTCTCTATACTTAAACAATTTATAAATTCCCTAGATTACAAATAACTTATTAGGTATCTTGGAGTAGGTCAAAATATTTTTCCAGACACTTGTTTTCTACTTGTCTGATAGAAATGTACAGTGTGTCCCTGATTGAGTTCAAAAGAAACTTAATTACCTAGTTGTTTAGATGCATTTTCATTTTTAAAGTAAAATGCAGAAAAATATAGGGGAAAAAGATTAAATTAATCAAAGTAGGCGAATTTTCTTGAAATTTTGCATAGGAGTTAACTTTTTTTCAGCATGGAATTTTGAAAACAAAAAATCCCTACATGGACGAAAAAACTATTAAAGATTTAAAGTAAAATATAATATTTGATAGATATGCAATAAAATAAGTAAATCAAATAAAATTTTTCTTCTCCGGATTTAATTTTTTGTATTAAACAATGGGATGCATAATGTCTCAATATATTTCATAGCGAAAATTATATCAAAAACAAAAAGGAAACTATTAGAGCAAACAAGAGGATTATTTTATGAGATTTGCGTAAATGGTATTCATGGAAACATACACTGCGCCGTTTTCACAAAGCGCGATCCTTACAGGATTCTACAAATCCAATTCGTCAACTTCTTTTTAGTTGTGCTACAGTTGGCACATCTTCTTGTAACTCTAACTGGTTGGTGTGCGCCATCAGTATGTCTTACAGCACTAGAAGTCGTAGGTTTTTGCATTCCTAATCTTATACCCTCTGCCATTTCATGAGATAAGCGTTTTCTATTTAGCAGTTTTGTCTGTATATCTTAACATTTTGTATATAATAAAAACATTAATAATGTGGTGAAGACAAAAACAGGCGTAATTTATAGAGTTTATCATAATTTGGTTCATTTCTGCTGGGAATTGTTACACTGCCATTCAAGTATAAATTGCCAAGGAGCCAACTAAAACAGTTGACATACACTAGATTCGAAATAAAGTAATCATGGAGATCTGGTTCTGAAGATCAATAGTCTTTATAGATCGGAAAACGCGTTATTCCCATAAGAATATCTCCAGAAATACTTGTTGGACGTATACATTAGTTTGATAAACAATATGATCTAGCAGCTGATCGGATTGGTTTTTTCAATATACCAAAATCTGGTTTATCAAAAAAGCTTGGATGGTCTAGTTTGTTGGAATTAAACTATGTAGGCTCTTTTTGACGAATGATATTTGTCCTAATGGTTGCTAATGAATTATCACCATCAGAATTTCAATCAGATGGGATATAACTAAACGTATCTTGTAAAACTAAATCATTCCCATTATCTAAGGATGGTATGTCCACCTTAGAACCTACATCATCTTAAGTACATTCTAATTCCGATTGGGGGAACTACAATTTCTTCATCTGACATATTTATCAACTCATAAAGTCCATCCTGGATTACATCTTCTAAACAAAAAGGTAATTGATACGTTTTGTTTTCGTTCATTGTTCTATGAAAACAAAAAACAACGAATAACACGTACATACACGTATAGCACAGTGTAGTGGGTTAAATTTTAAATGCTCCAATCCAGTTATTTCAAATATAAGCACCACGTAATTACTCCTACCCTACCTAATTTATTTAACCAATAATTTATATTGTATTCATAAAAGTCCAAAAATATATTATTATTTATTGCGAACTCAATCAGGGGACACACTGAATAGTATATGTTAAAGAATTACAGTAAAACCCGATGTTGCCCCACAACAAAATTATTTTTGATCATATTTTTCTCCTTATATCCTTAAAATTGATTGATAAGAAATTGTATCATTTAAGGCTTATAGAATAACCATGTGTTGCAACGATCAGCTCCCTAAAAGAGTAATTCCTAAATAATTTTATCGTTTCCACCAAATTAACCCGATTATGTGTCTATTGATTGTTACGTGTTTCTATTAGTGAATTATGTATATGGATTAGAATAAATAGATGAGTATTTATTATTTTGATTTGGATGCCAAAAATTGATAAAACATACAAAAGGAATAAATTATAGGTATAAAATACATTCTGTCAAACACATCTTTTTCTAATAATTTTGGTGTATGTATAATGATTATAATAATTACTATATTTTAAACAATAAAATGTCTTTCCAATACAATAGAAATAAAAAGAAATTAATGATTTATTTTAGCGTTTCAAATTGAATACACTAAAACTTGAGTATCAGAATAGTACAAAATTTACATACAAAAATCCGAGTAATCACTCAAACTTGAAAGGACTTCCTAACACCCAAATACACACGAGGGAGTCCTAAATAAGCATATTCATAAATTTTTTTACGATATTTACATTTCATCATTTCACCAATTCGAAATAATTTATTATTTACATATTTATATGATCTATTTTTGAAATATTCTTGTCATGCACACGCACGAACTCGCCCTTGGATGTTTATTGTATCAATTCTACCAAAACCCTCTTGATCATGTTGACACTGGCGTGCCTTTTAGATTTGAAATGGACCATTTCGTATTAAATTGATCTCATATTTCGACATGTGACTTCCGAATTGAATTAAAAGGGAATCTTTTCTGATAATAGTCAATACATTTTGTATATTTAATTTTTTCTTTGTATTTTAATACTATTATACAAAAATGATAAATAAACATAATTAAAGCTAATTATTAAAGAAAGTAAAGAGATTATGCATTAAAAAAAGTCTTAAAACTTGAACTTTTTTTAAATATCTACGCTTAGTTTCTGAGATATATAGTGTAGCTTTGGAACATGCTTTCTTCTAACTTTAAAATGGTTTGATAGATGTTTTTTCATTGGAGATTTATTTGTTTTTAACTAAAGCTTAGTCAGTAGAAACATTTTAATTTCCTCTGGAAAACTAAAAAACCGCAGAGGTTGTTTTCTAATTTCAACCCCCCTATATCCCAGAAAATAAACATTTTTGAAAAAGTTCATAAAACAAACGACACTCATTTTACTATAACTTGTGATTTCCTCAAGTTTCTGTACTTAGTGGCATCACCCTGAATTTTAATGTGCATTTTTGTTTCAAACTTGCACTAAATTTTTAGAGAGAGAAAAAATACTTATTACAGGATTAACATTTTAAGGTCAAAAATATGATTTTTAAATACTGCTAAGCAAACTACAAACATACATAATATTCTAATATAAGTATAGAGAAATAGGTAACAATATCTAAAATTAAAAATGCCTGCTTTATTTTTATTAATTTTATAAGTACTTAAATTGCTATATTATTAAAATTCATAGCTAAATTTTTTTCCAAATTTTCCATGGTAAAGTTGTAGTTCCCATCATTTAATGTAAGTTTCAGAACACCCGGACAATCAAATATCGACACAAGTTCTGGGTATATACAAAGTGTAACAGAACAAAACGGCACAAATCCGGGATGGGCTCCTTCGTGACAAAAGAAGCAAAAAATTCTGTACAAACATTTGTCCTGATATGTACCGTTCTCGTAATACACATTTTTTCTTTAGAACGAATCCAGGTATTGAAATGAAATTTGGATAGTAGTTTTCATATGTTGAATTGAATTAACGAAATAACCTGAGAGGAGATTAGGGCACACTCTTTCAGAAAATACGTGTACGACACGGGTTACAAGAACAATTTAAAATTTCTTCGTTCAATTAAAAAAACTTGAATTTTCTTCTCACTAAAAGAACTTTAACTAGAAACATCTATATTGTAATTACAGTAACGCTTATAAAAAGAAATATTCCTAGGATTTTTTAAACAAAGTTATTCTTGTAATAATTATTTGGCAACTTTAAATTTTAGAAAAAGTGCATTCTAAATTATTACAATATTACTAGAAAACGTTAAATTCAAATTTAAATTCATTGTTTCATTAGTGTGAGGGATAATCCTAGATAATTATATTCAACGTACAACAGATTGTTTCCCTGCAAGTATATCATCATATTTAAGGAAAAATTGGTTGTCTCCCAGTTTGTATGCGTATAGGAATTACAGGAAGTGAAATTATAAAAGTAACCAATTTTCGAGAAAAAGTTGTTCTATATAAAAGTTTTTGTTTTTCTGAAAAATACGAATCACGTTGAGAAACTTTATGTTTTTTATACAGGGTGCTCAAAAATTACATAACTTGAAATTTGCTTAAAAGTAAATTGGATCTTTTGGATCAAATTGTAAAAATAAAGTTGCTTCAATAACCAAATATTCAAGTTTTCAATTAATTTTTATTATTTTTGTAAATTACGAGTTATAATGCATATTTTTGAAATATACCTTCCTGTTAAGTACTATTTCATTGTTTGGTATTCTATAAATTTAAAATTGTTTATCTGATATTTATTTACCTAGTTCGAATGCAAATAGGTGCCAAAAACTAACTAATGTATTTTATTAAAAATTCTTTTATTTCACAAACATTCCAACATTCAGTTAAAATTTTGAATTTTGACTAGCTATAGAATTTAAAACAACAATTTTGTATAATATTTTGTTCTAAAATTAAAGGCCAATACGGCCAATTTATTTCCAAGCGAAATTCAAGTTTTTGTAACTTCTGTATAAAAACCATAAAGTTTTTCAACGTTTTTTTAGGAAAGCAAAAACTTTTACGTAGAATATCTTTTTTCTCAAGAACTTAAATATTCCTGAAATTTCACCTTTTGTAAACCCAACCCGCGGAAATACAGGATGGGGCAATAGTATGTCTGACTTCGATATGTCGAGGTCTATGATAGCTATAAACTTGATTTAAAAACATAAATAAATTAGACAAAAAAGTCTATAACCGAAAATTATTTTCGAATATACAAAATATGTGTCAGTTATGAGACATCTGTGTTTTGACACTCAGCCATTTTCACTCAGCCAACTATTTGAACTGAATTTTCTCAATTTTTTCAAATGAAACAACCTGTATATTTTTAGATTATGTGATGTAGAATTAAAAAACGAATATTTTTTGTGCACACATCCCTATGGCTATTTGTAACCATTTTCGATTTATTAAACTAACTGCAAAATTCAGCAATAAACATTAAAAGCAGTTTTTTCGTAATTCAAGAGAAGATATTATAAAAGGTGCTCCACATGTTGCTCATTGTGATTAACACATTTCTATGCGTCTTTGGAATGACATCTACTGTTCATAAAATTACCGGAGTGATACTTCTAAAAGCATTTATTATCCTTTCCTTCAAATTTTGGATTGTTGTTGGTGTCATGTTTTTATGGGCATCATGTAACACGCTTATTATAATACCTTCTCTTGAATTATTTAAAAAAAAAAACATTTTTTATGTTTATTGATGAATTTTGCAGTTATTGTTCAATAAATTGAAATTGTCACAAATAGCCTTAAGAATGTATGTACAAAAAATGTTCGTTTTTCAATTCTACATCACATCGTCCGAAAATATTGAAAAAATTGGGAAAATTCAGTTCAAGAGTTGATAATTTAAAAATATTGTTTGGCCTCCCTGTATACTTTTAAGAAGTGAAAATGTCTTTTTTCTTAAAATCGATAGTTGTGATTGTAGTGATATTTTTAATGTACACTTGTAAATTGTATAATTTCAACAAAGAAAATCATTACATCCAAGTGGTTGGGAGAAAGTCAATAATAATAGAAGTGAAAGGAGGCCATAAAGAGGTTTCAAAAAAATTTCTGATATACGTGGCATTTTATTTTAAAAATGCAACCCTGTAGATTCCTCTTAGCTCACTCTGTATATTCGATAATAATTTTTTGTTATAGACTTTTTTGTCTAGTTTAGTTACGCTTTTAAATCAAGTTTCTATCTATCATAGAACTCGGGATATTGAAGTCGGACACACTATTGCCCCACCCTCTTCAACGTTTTATATAAGACTTACTATTTTTCCAAATGTTTATTAACCCATATACAAGAGTTTTGAGAAAATAATAATTATTTAAAACATTATTAATATCAATTAAATAACTTTATTTATCAATTTCTGTGACAGAAGCCTACTTTTCCCATTAATTTGAGTTATAAAATAAAATTAAATTTCACACCAGTAGGAAAAGTAATTACTTCTCCCACTAGTGGAAAAAGTGATTACTGTAAGTAAATTAAGTCAAATCACTGCTTATTATAGGTTTTTGTTGTGCAATCTTTACAATTTATTAAATTTATACTGGTCGATAGCTGAGATCTTCTAACACTGATAATATATTGTTGGATACTTTAACCGCTATTTTCAATGTGTTCAGTTCCTCTTAAAATTGTTCTTGCAATTTATTTCTTGTCTTTGTGTGACCCTTTAACATATGCATCAGCCACAACTTTGGACTTCTAGTCCCTGTATCATTTTAGTCTTAAAATCCTGCTTCTGCATCAGCCAATAGTGTGGTGGATGTTCTCTTGAGGCAATGCAATATTGTTGGGGATTTGGTAACTATGCTTTTTGACATACTTCCCAGTAAATTTATTCCTACATGTTTCGTTATGCATTTTCTATAATCTACGAAAAATCTGCCATGTTCAACAATCTCAGATCTAAGATTGATGTATTTTCTAAGAATATTCACCATATTCAATCCTTCGACGTCTCCAGCCGTTATAAAAAACTCTAGGATGATTTTTGTTTTCGTGGTAGCAAAATTAAACATGTTTCCTCCATTCTTAACATTTTTCATAAAAAGTTTATAAGCTCTTCCCTTAGGCATGCACCAGCCAATGCAATTATACCTGTTACCTAAAAAATATACCTAATTAGCGAAATTTAGAAAAAATGTTGATAACGAAATATATTACTTTTGATAATCGATGTATTTGGTCGTCAAATTTTCTTAGAATTTTGGATACATCTTGTTTGGTAAAAACCTTGGACTTCTTTACTTGATAGCCTTCACCTTTTCTATTAAGAAATGCAATAAGGTATGTATATTTGATAATATCGACATTTTTTCCTAAAGAAACTACAGTTCGCAGCATAGAATACTCCACAACGAGGGAGATTTTTTGAACTATGGGTTTTTCTTGGAAGTACGCAAAAAGGACTTTTTCATTGGCAGTTATTCACATGCCTTTCCTCGCATCATTTTTTAGAGCGGTCGTAGAAAAATTCATATTTGATATGCATATTTCTGACAATATTAACTACTTTACAGCGGCGTTCTCTGCTTCTTCAATAAGAGACGGAACATTGTCGATGCCCTAGATGTGGTTCGGACTCCATAATAAACTGTAGGGCCTCGGCGCTCTTTACTCAATACAATATCCTAGGATTGTCTGGGAGTTACTTCGCTGACTTGAGAGGCGGTTAAGGAAACATTTTAGGAAACTATCCGAACCATTATTTTAACCAACACAAGAGACAACTTTGCATTAAACGAAATATTTTTTCCTCAAGTGTCGTTTGTAAATAATCACCCTGGTAAAGAATGACTAGGTGGAATGATTTCACATTTAACAGAACATTTGTAGAGAGAAATGTGAGTACAATCGTTTGACATTTATTAATTTAAGTTTTTCTTTAAGTTTTCTTTAGTTTTTGTCACGAAAATAGGTAAAATCTTGTGTGCGAAAATGAATAATATCCCTTCTTGTGTGCTTACATATGCACACGCGTAAATAAATGATGTATTTTTAGCACTTATAATTATTACTTAATGTAGGAAACAAATGTTTAAAGTAAACTCACAATTATTAAACGTGAATGTAACAACAATAAATAATGTTATACATTAAAAAATTTCATCGACGCTAGAAGAAACAATCAATGCTTCTGAAAGCACTGGCATCCAAACCTGGAAATTTGTTTGAACTTCACTGTGTTGCAGGGGATAGGAATTTTCAACGTGCTCACATCGCAGGTACACGGAACCCACAGAGTCACATTCCTCTAGAACGATGGTGATACGAGTAGGTCTACTGTACCTAATCGACCTGGTTTTGCTTGTTTTTGAACCCCCATGGTCTGGGTAGAAAGAAGCAGGCGCTACTATCATTCAGACCATGGAGCAGATAAAATTTTAGTTTCTAGTTAAACAGAAGCATTGATTTAACATACGATTATGTAACATAATAATGATATTTCTTATATTTCTTCATGTTTTCAAGATTACACTTTAATGGTTTTAATGTTTTTCTAAATAATTAACCCTTGAATAATAATACTGTCACTTTAAATAAATTGTTCGAATTTTTTATCTTTCGGTTACAATATTTACGTAGTTACGCCTCTGTTGCCAACTAAGCCACGTCGTCTATGACCCTATAGACTAGTCTGGGTATTTCCCAAATGAGAGCGGATGAGAAGAACGTCAGAAATGTATTGAGGTTTATGGATATACGGGATGATGGTTGATATCCCAGGGTATTGACGCCCTGCTGGTGTGCCCTTTCATGCCCACGTGCCGTGCAGTCAAATTGGAAATTGAACATATACCGCTTGTACATAATGGAAATACATTTTTCCGATGCTTAATTTTTATACAAAGCGTTCAGAAAAGGTATTCTTCAAATTAATATTTTCGAAAAGTTTAATTATTTTTTTTCGGTAATGATATTTTGTATCATATTTGAAGTCATTGTTGACATTGAACACCAAATTTCGCAATTACGTTTTCTTAATTTTCTATTGGATTTTGCACTATAGGGGTATTTTCATTATTTTGTGTAACAGATAAAATGAAAAGGTCATTCAAAACAGACAAACGCTTGATTTTATTATTTGTTAATATTTTTATTTGCAGCACAAAGAAAATTATGTAATAAGACGGATAAATTTTTTGATCCCGCTAACGCTGTCGTCTGTGTTACTTATGCTCTGGTGCTGCTAAAATTACTATTATCATGTTGCGAGATTTATGTACTTCCGTCTTTATTTAAACCCTACTTTAAATGTAGGTAATATATATCTGTCATTGACATTAAATATGGCGTGCAACAAGTATCTATATCAGGGCCACTATTGTCTGTCTTATTTATTAATGGTACTATTTGTTTTTATCCATAATACTTTTTCTTTTTGAGCATAAAAACAAGTCAACAAAGAAATATAATAGACAATTGATTCATCCTCAAATCATGTGCCATTAGAGGAGAAAGTATGCTATTAGACGTTATACTGGAAGTTATAACTCTCTGTAGCATTTGCTCATCCACCAATGCTATTGCTTCTTGAATTCGGGGACGTACGTCCTGATTTTCAGTTGGTACCTGATATTCGTTTGCAGTTTAAAATTACTGTTTAAATAGTTTTTCCATTTTTCTTTTTCGTGTAAAAACTTTAATACTGTGTATTTTGGAAAATAAGCCGTCTCAGATCTATGTCCACATACATTTTTCATCTTAAAATAATCCAAAGAATGACCCCAATGACCCCTTAAAATAATTTGACACGCTTAAGAACCATCCAGTATATTACAAAGTGTCACATTTTTCAGAATATTTACGTTTTGGTTACTAATTAATACTTTTAAACTCTTGGCATTTGAAACTGCACTTTTATGCATTTTGCAGTTTTTCCAGCTTACTGACTTTTCGGAATGGAAGAAAATTATATGCAATTAACGATCAGTGAAAAAACAATAAATGATTTGTAGAGAGATTTAAAATTCTTTGCCAGCCTTTCAAATGAACTTGCTACGCTGAATTAACAAACAAAACGTGCCGGAAATTGAAAATTTGCTGTTTGCTCAGATACCCACTTCTGCCTTTTAAACCGCAAAACGACGTAATTAAATTCTTGCGATTTCGCGTGTAACCAGTTGGCAAGTGACCCTAAATGTGGGAACACTTTTGTTTGCGTTTCCCGCCCTTTGTTTCTGTACTCAACAGTTTGATTTGATAATTATCTACTTTTTAATTACTAAAAGGTAGATAACAACAATGTTGATGTTTTAATTATAAAACATGCACAGTGTAAATGCCGTTTTACAACTAAATATACTTCTGTGTAGCAGTAAATGCTACAAAATATAGAAACAGCCGAATTACCGTATTACAAAATTTAAAAAGCATATACCTTGCCTCTGAAGAAGACGACCCTTGTTGATAAATAACTCTTCTGAAAATTTCTAAAATATTTTGAAAATTTTTATAAACTATTTTTTATTCTATTTGCAACTTCAATTGTTTGTCTATTATAATGAGGTATTTTCATTGATCTGAGATGAAAGCGGAAATGCTTATATTTTGAAAATATAATTTTTTTTTGTATTTTTGGTGCCTAAAAATACATATTACATAGCACTATAAAATAGTTGCTTCAATTTAAATGTAAAATTTTTTATAATTACATCACTAAGCGCACTAGGCAAATCACCAAAAATTTGTTCAAACACTGGCAAGATGGTGCTTTTATTATTCTGTTGTGATTCCTGTTTTAGCATTTTTGTTTGTATATTTGTTGTATCAAAACATTCTAAAGGACACAAACATGGAAACAAATTGGATCAGTTAATTTATCTGCCATATGTTTGCAATAATAGACAAATAAAAAAATGAGGTTACGATCGAATGTCAAATATGGTATAATATCGTACGTCATGTATATCCAGATATTTTTTATTTTTATAGATGTAGACTTGGTAATTTATTTTATAGTTTCTAAACCCACAGAATATTGAATATTGCAATATAGCAAAAAATGTGTATAACTGCCACTTGAAATAAAATTTGAGCGTGTCTGTGTTTTATAGCTCTTACAGTAGTAGCAGATTCACATCTACATATAATATTGTGCCTTTTATAGCACTTAGATGTTACTATCCACATTATTTCCTATGGATCAATATTTCTCAGAAGGTTCACAGTTTTTTTTGGATACAAATAAATTTTATGTAAAAAATTGCTTTACACCATACTGTTAGAAATGTAAAAATGGCTTTTCTGTTTTATGTTATGCTTTATTTATTCATGAGATAACCAAAGTAGGGAGGAATAATCATACAAATAGATGGGGTGAGGAGCAAAATTTGCTTTGATGGCTACTAGTGTTCTTCTCATTTCTTTTTGTATTACTTCGTGAAAAGGAATATTAAAAAAATCAAACAGGGGAATTATTTAATGAAAAATTAGCACGAAGGTAATAACTGAGGAAAAAAAATATTAAATCGCTTGATAATCGAAACGATAGCTTCAGAAAATATAAATGGGACATTTATGTTATACTAAAGATAGAGTGAGGTTCAAAATGCGTTTGTCATATTTTTAAATGAATAATAATTCTCTTTTATATTATGACTACATCATAACTGGATGATATACACACTGTCATAAAAACTAGTGTCATTGGAATATTTAAAACAGACCTGTAATACAGAAACGAGTATATATAACAATTAATAAGATTAGAACATATTAGAAATACTATTTATAGAGATCCTAAAGGAGCTGCCCCTTCCAGTTACATTCTCAATTGAACACATATTTCTAAAATATTAAATCTTACCACCACTTCCTAGAATCCAATTTTTCAGTGCTATTTTTTACAGTTGAAAAAGATGACAAGAAATAAATCGAAAGACAAAACAAGAGGTAAAACAGAGAGAAGGCTTAATCATAAAGTTACTAACTAGTTACCACTTTAATAATTATCAGAAACACTCAGCTGGGATGGAGTAGGTTCATAGTGTTCTTTGTCTCTTAGAGGAGAGCTTATTTGAGGAATATCCTGTATGTTCTCTACGTCTGCATCATGGAATCCGTCATCGATGGTAGCAGGAGGGCTAGGGACCATGGAAGAATGTGGCGGGGACTGGGTATTGATGTGCATTTAAGTTGACGTTCGTATCCCCAGAAGTGTTTTATTAGCCTCAGCTTCTGGTAGCAAGACAACTGTTGTCGTAATGTTCCGATTCAGCAGGTGAATTTGTGGTTAGATTGGCCTGGTTTTATTCTCCTCATCGGCCAGGATGATCGTAGATGGGAGTGGAAAGAAATTCTGCCCCTTTTGGAGGAGGACCTCGTATAATTCGTGGCGCGCTCCAGTGTTCACATATACTGTGCTGGGGGTATTTGCTAGTTCTGGTAGTGGTACGGTTGCCACATAGTTAATGGAGCAGAAATTCAGGGACGGTGTTGGTTTTGGCGAGTTGCTGTTTGGGCATCGGCTGCGAATTACTCCAGGTTTCTTACAGCCATAGCACTGGACCTCCGTGGGCTTATTAGATGGAGGCGCCGTGGAGACAGAGGTGGTCTGGGCAAGGTGCTGATTCTGTTTTTTCTTCCTCTGACATTCCTCGAAAGTGTGTAGTAGATATTGCAAACAGTAGTTTTTCGATGTCATCTTGTCAATAGAGCAGCGCCTGTGAAATATCTATGAGGTTGCAAAATTAGTTTGTTATTAGGAACATCTACAAAATTACCAAATATCATTACTTCTGGAATATTATAAGCATTTAATGTATTAAACTAGTAGTAGTGGTAGGAGGAAGCTAACATCTGGCAAATAGACCACAAATGTGCCCTATCTACTGACTGCTTAATGTCCCTTCAACCATTTACTTGATTTGTCCCCTCTTCAAACCGCCATAATCTTCTGGTGTCGTTTCCCGACATCCTGACTTTCTCACCATTTAGAACTTTAGTCGCTCGAATACCTGCCACTGCACCAAGAAATGGTACGATGTTTTCTCGTCCTCTTTCCATCTTGGACACATAGGATCTTCCTTAATACCTACGGTTGCAGTTGCCTGTCGTAACTTCGATTAGATGATTCAGGGTTATCGTCTTTGACCGTGTAATCAGGCCGACCAGAATCCATTCATCCCTGTTACAAAGTCTCTAGTTTGTCTATGGTCGCTGCTCAATTTTCAGTGCACCTTTATTGTCTCTCAGGCCACCATATTGAGGATCGTGGTGATCTGTTTCTTTGTGATATCCAAAATAGGTCCAGGCCCAATACAGGAATCTTCTGTCCCAAGTCTAGTCAGTTCATATGCCGTCTCATTCCTTCGAAGCCTCCCCAGTATATCCCTGAATCCAAAGTATCTCCACAATCCTGGGCCTCGATTGATCTTTTTCTAGGAAAGTAGATTACCTTCGGAGACACCCGGATGTCGGAATATCTATATATTATTTGCTTCATGCTATTTCTTCCTTACGTACCACTGCTAGAATGGTAAATAAATACCTTTGTCTGAAAGACAGTGGTGTACGCTCCTAGAGCGGAGCTTTATTGCACTCCTGTGCCTTCCATATTCCTCTTTCCCACGACTGCGACGGTTTGTTGGGCATACGAGAACCGTCAGTGTGGCACACCAGAAAGTCTGGGGAATTACGTACACTTACAACAATAATTGATGTTCATAGCATTATAAAATTTACAGCGACATATGACGATTTATGCCTTTATACTCCTTATTTTTTTCATTGACACTGTAGTTGTAAATAAAATAAGTTGCAGAGATTATTTTTACGTAAACATTACATTTTTAAAAATGAATATGATAATGCAGTCGATTTATATTAGTATACATATAAAGTAGAAAAAAATATATCTAAAAGTAAAATTTTTTAAATACTATTTAAAACAACCAAACTTATTTCAGTGCAGGTAGATAAAAATGCATAATATTTACATTTCTAATATAATCGATAAGTTTCAGACACGACCCTATTACAATTTCTTATGAATATATATAACCAAGACATTTCTTATTAAATGAAAATTTGTTGGATATTCAATGATTCGTGAAGATGTACATGTACTATGCAAATGTGAAATATTTACACATCGATGCAAGAAAAGCAAGCTTTCGAAATTCTAAGCACGCTTCATGCTAACAATGCACTGACTTCTGTGTATGCAAAATTATTATATTATAGCTCTGCTCCTATTTAATTTTTTTGATTTTAAATGTAAAATGTGTGTCAGCTTATTATAATATTGAGGAAGCGCTATAAATTTGTAATATGCCACAATGTGGAATACCTAACTTTTATTCGGTAGTTAAATTCAGCTGCATGTAATTAGTAAAATAGTTTAAAAGATAAAAGGGAAAATTTAGTAATAAAAAACGGCATCACAGTACTATCAAATTTAATCAAGAAGCATTTGGAACAAAAAATTGGCGTGTAATTAGCAGAATAGTTTTAAAGAATGAAAATTAAAGTATAAAAACGGCATTACATTACTCTAAAATTTAAATAAGAAGCATCCGGAACAAAAAAATAACAGTAATAACTAGAGCCCGTATCTCAAATGACATTGACGTAAAAGTCAGGAGCTCTTTTCGGCTCGGGTGTCAAACTTCCACTAATGCGGAATATACTGTAAGCCAAACTTATTATAGAATAATTACAATATTCGAAATAGATTAAAACAGTTTCATCACAAAATATTTAATGCAAGTTTTGTGTCGTTTTCAGTTCAATTTGATATTACATAATGCACAAGAATAATTATGGACATAGTGAGTGATAAGTGTATCCCTCTGGTGGTCAGTACTACTACCCGTCAGACATCATTAATGTCTTAGTGACTGATGGCGACCTGCAAAGCAGGTACCAAGAGCTATGACGTCTAACCCTGGTGGGCTAAATTATATACTGAATAAGACTTACAGGAAACAACTACTCAGCAGACAAAAGCCCCCACCTGCATTGAATTAAACCTGCAAGTCTTGTTTGGTAGCTAAAATCATTTGTCAGTTCCTCACTAGACATAGACCGGTTTCGAACTTGTTATGTTCTCGTCAGTATGTCATAAGTAATGGAGAAGACAAATAATAATAACAAACCAGGCTAGCCTAAAACAGACTAATCAAGACAGACACGGTAAGTGTCTGTCTTGCTTAGTCTGCTTTAGGCTAGCGTGGTTTGCTATTATTATTTTTTCTTTTCCATTACTTATAGTATACTGACGAGAACATAACAAGTTCGAAACCGGTCTATATCTAGTGAGGAATTAGTAAATAATTTTAGCAACCAAACAAGACTTGCAGGTTTAATTCAATGCAGGTCGGGGCTTTTGTCCACTGAGTAGTTGTTTCCTGTAAATCTTATTCAGTATAAAAATAATTATAGAAAGTTTTAAACGGTCGTTTATTTTCTTACTATAACTATTATCATATTTAATTCAAACCAACAAACCCAAACCTAATTTCAATTTATCAGTATTACACAAAATACCACTTTACCATAATTGTACCAGGTTTCTGCTCCATTATACTTATTGTTTTTTCGTTGACACATGTCAACATTTTAGTTATCAACTCTTTTGACGCGTGTGGATTAATGAATAATATTTACTTATTAAGGAGAGTACATTCCCTAATTAAAAAAAAATGTATTATAAAAATGAGAAAAATAACAGTAATCTAGCTAGTACATAATATTACTAAATTGGATTCACAGGGAATTTATGTAAACCTATAAATGCAAATAAAATTCTAAAAGTTTTTTTGTAACTAATATAAATAAACTGTTTGAATATCATTGCAATATTGTTTCATAGAATGTAGCTATTATATCGCTTAGTGACAATGAATTTGAAAAGTTCCATGTACAAGACAACAGTCCTTCCATAAAGAAAAAATATAGGAAATTATTCATCCTTGTCTCTAGTTTATGGATTGATACTAGATTCTTATTTTTTTATTGAAGCCACTCACATATACTTATAAAGGCATAAAGAACCATTTGAAGTACATTTTTTGATTGCATTTTTTGAATGAATCTATTCTCTCTTGTAACTGCATTTCCCTGCAATTATGATGACTGCTCGTACGGTGCTCTTGTTGGGAAGTCATTGACTGAAAGCAATCTTTTATGTTTATTTGCTGCCCGCAAACGGGTGAAGTCGGATAATCTAACCGGCCACGCTATCCAATCCATCCTCAAAGAAATTAATTATTCATAAATTGTCGCAGGGGAACCACATGATGAAGAGGTACATCATCTTGCTGGTAAACTAATTCATGTTTAACACGTTCGCTGCGATACGGGACATATGTGCCCCGTATCGCACTATGGTTGTTGGTGGCAACTGGCTAGACACATTTAGCTCATATGGCGTGCAAGATATTTTTTCTTATATATTAATATTTTAAAAAAAAACTCATAGCTTTCCGTTTGATACAGTACATAGAAGCAATTTATCTTATAAAACAATACGGGTTTAATGTGCCCCGTACCGCTCATTTAGATCTAAATCATTCAATCTGGCGGTTCGGCGTTTTTCCCGTATCGCCTGATTGACTGATTTCTTTAGTATTAATAATAATAATAATAACTTTACTCGTGCAAGCCTTAGAGAATAGGATATGAAACGTCACAAGTACAGTACAGTACAACATTACAGGAATTGTATAAACAATAAAACAAATTACATATTAAAATCTAAGAATTCTTTTAAGGAATAAAAGCACTGAGTAAATAGGAAGGAGCGAATTTCCTTTTTAAATTTGGTTAAGCTGTTAACATTTTTTTATGTGATCTGGCAACTTATTGAACACTGCACTGCAGGCATAATGTGCACTTTTTTGTAAAGAGAAAGTCTGAGGTTTCTTATATATACATCATTTACAGATCTCGTATCATAATTGTGTACACTGTTATGAAGTTGAAAAGTATCGGAGTTGTTTTTTAACGAACAGGCTGGCTTCGTAAATAAAAACCCGCAAAACCCGCATATTGTTTAGCCTGTTTCAATGTAAGCAACGAAAATAAAAAAAAATGAATAATTATTTTACATAAGCACGTTATTTTCATGAATTTGTATGTTCTCTAAATACTACTCTTGATTTATTTTCCGTAATAAGTATTATTTATAATAATAAAGGTATTTTACAAATATATTTGTGTGTAAATAATTAATCTTTTTATTGTTCCTGTCCTGGCGATATGGGTTAAATGTATCCCGGGCTATCAAAGCCCAATAACAAACAAATATTGGTGTATAGATTTCTGGAACTAATTTTGCCATTAACTGATAGATGTCCCCAATAGAGGTTACTTTTTTTATTAAACAGGTACGGGACTTATGTAACCCGTATAGCTGGATGACGCGTACGACTACGGGAATCTATAGACCCGTATCGCTCCCATAGCAAACCACAAATATCACCCTCCAGTAGCTCTGTTATATTCAGATTAACGGTTGCTTCAAAATGCTCAAGATGCTTCTTCCCATTTTAAATTATCATTAATAAACTAACGAGGTAGTCTCCTAGAATACTTTCCCAAACACTGAATTTTTATAAATGTTGGCTGCGGGTTCACATTTTTCATAAGGTTATAATTTCGCAAAATTGTAGTATTCGATTACTGTCGTCTACATTTAGTTCTTGAACAAGTTTTATATTGTACGGGTGAAGTTAGTGTTTTTTTTTATTATTCATACACTGTTTAGGGAAAAATGTTCCGTGGGACAGTGGCGTACGCGAAATTAACTAATACGAGAAATAATAAGCTGTTACAGTTTATAACAATGTATGTAAAACTTACCCTCTTAACTAGCTTGATGAACTAGCTTGCTTATTACAAACTGGAGAAGATGTGTAGCCATTTTGCAGCATCAGGTATGTTTCTATGGTTGTCTCCATGAGTGAAATATATTCTTATATTTTGAAAACGACCGTTCGACATCTACTGATGTAATACACGCATACGTAAAATAGTCTTTGAACGCACTTCACAGATCTGGAGCTGCACCGTCACATATTTGTCTTAATTTGGTAAAACCGGTGTCTTTATTTAACATACTTGCGAACTTTTCTTTAAGGCGCTTATTTGTTGCGTCATCTATGGCGTGTAGAAGTAGATTTACTTCGTCCACTATTTGCAGTGACTCCGCTAACGACAACGCACTGTTTTCTATTTTTTTATGCTTTCATGTAATAGTTTATAGTTCTTCACAATATTTTTTTAAAGCTTTTTCAACGGAAATATCTTCGAATTTTGTCTGGCTTTCCTTAATAGCTGCAGCCTCATCTGGATTGAATTGTAGTATCACAGCTTTTATTTGTTGGAAATATTCAGCACAATAAAACACTGCCTGCAACCATGTTCCTCAACGTGTAAGAATCGGCTGTGGTGGTTCAGGAATACCGGGACACTTACTATGAAATGCACGGAGACGTTTAGGAGATTTAAGAAACACTTTTTTTGTACTTGCTATTAATGCATCCACCTCTGGAAAATCTTTTTGAACAGTTTCTGCCACAAGATGTAAAGCATGCACTTTACACGTAACATGTATAAACGTACAACCTTGTTCTTGCAAAGAACGGCCTACCGAACGCATTGTCACGGCGCCATCAGTCACAAACATCAACACTTGACTTTTTTGACAGTTCAAATTTTTCTAACGTCTCCAGCACCACCCTGGTAATTGTTTCGCTAGTACACTGACTTAGTCTTTTGCTAGCTAGTAACAGTGGAACTGTCAGTTTAAGAGGGTCCAGTACTCGTACTATAACATTTAAAATAGAATTTTGTTTACAATCTCTTGTCTCATTAACAGATGACCACAGCCGTGTATTTTTTAATTCACATTTCATCTTATTTATCATGTCTACGTGTACAGTTACTAAATAGTTAGATAACGTTGTGCGACTTGGTAACTTTACCTGGGCATTGTATTTATTCCATTCCTCGGAATGGTTGTTTATCGAGTATGTGAAGCGGAACATCACAGGCAATCAGCATTAATAGTAAATCAGACATAAACTGTGTTGTCGAGGGCACACCATTTTTTTTTAATTTTATGATGTACACTATTTCCATGAAGTTCACAATTACGCTTATCCCAGCACATCAAATATTTCTCGCATACTTTACAAATTATTTTAGCACCATCATAGAATAAATCCGGGAATTCACCTATGAATTTATTCACTTTGTCAGCAAATGACCGTTTTCTACCCCTGCGTACGTCTGCTATGCTTTATTATTAAATTAATATCAACAGTACAACAAATAAAATAAAAACACAAAAACAATATGCAATACGCCCAAGTGACTTAACGTGTACACAACTCAAAAACTAATAATAGACTGGACTGGGGAAAGAGTTTCGCGGTCAAGGTGAATGCCGGCGACAGTAAGTACATCTACGACCATGATACACAGAAACGACTTGCAGCTTAAATACTACCAAACTATTATATTTGGATATTAAATTCAATATGTAGTACCAAATAGAACTTAATTCAAGAGAATATTGAATACAGCTAGCTTCTTTGATCTAAATTTTTAAGTTCCATTGATTAAATTTCAAATTCATTTTATTAAAACCTTGGGAATATTTTAAGTTTTCAGATTAAATCTGTTATTAAAATTTACACAAACTTAAATCTAAAAATAAATTGATTAAAATAATTATTCTTTACTTTAATTTATACGAGATAGTGCCCACTTACCTACATCGGCCGTATCAGATTAACGGAATTCCAGTTACGATTTCTGCCAAAAAAAATCTATGTACTTAAATCAGTATGTATATTATACTAATGGGCGAGATATAATGCACTGAATTTGTACAATTTCGTTTTTATTAATAACTTCTATAGGTTACAGAAATCTTTTGAAATCCTAAAATTAGTTTTCTTGCATATTTTTTATATCACGAATTTATTTTATTTCCAATTGTATTTACTCTCTTAAATTACTTGTTTATAATAATACATTTTATTTTCCAAATATCTTCATATAGATTATTCTAATACAGCGAGTGCTGTTTCAAGTCCAAGAGTCGTTAGAAGTAAAGCAAATGTAAGTGTATGGGATTATGCCCGCTCGACCAGTAGTGAGAACCCTTATCAATAATCCGCATAAGAAATCTACACGTACACCATTTGCTTTCCTTTAACGCCTGTTGGGATTGAATCAAATCTCGCTGTATAGTCTCGCCCCATAGATTCTCCTCTATCTGTTCACCGATTTGAAGTGTGCAAGAACAGAAGCTGTATAGAACAGTAAAATGAATTTGGCTTTAACGATGAGAAATGTTTTCAACAGGACGAGATGACTGCACAATGTATACTGCTAGTGCCATGGAAGAGGTGAGATTATTATTTTCTGCAAAAATCATTTGGGAACATTAGCTGGCCAGCTAGGTCACCTGACCTTTCTCCACTTACTTTTTATGCCGAGACACTTAAAAAGTAAAGTCTACGTCAACATCCCTGTCACACTGAATGAGTTAGATGACTGAATTTTAGAGGAACTCCATGCAATATCAGCCGAGATGTGTTTAAGTGTTTTCCATAATGTAAGATCTAGATTGCAGCAGTATTTGGAGCGAAACGGAAAAAATATCGACAACATCGTCTTTGAAAATGAAATCCGCATAATAATATGTCATCTTTAATTATTGGTGGACTTTTTTAAAATCATAACATGACGTCAATAACTAAACGTATATCAGTAAAAGTACTTGATACAAAATTAAAGCAGTTTTATTCTTGAATTAACGTACATATTATCATTCAAAAAAGTATACATTTAATATAAAGAAAATAGTATTTTACGGTTCATCTGAACGTGCCAGAAAGCCACGTAATATTTTATATTTACCTTCGAGATGTCACCTATGTCAATATATTACAATTGTGTTCTCTACTGGTTATGTCATTGTAATGTAGATGTAGAAACGTTCATTCTTCTTACAGGAGTCTGTTTTCTGGACTGAGTACGGAGATTTGGAAAATTTGAATTCATCAAATAGGAACATGATTTTTATTATTATTTATTATTGGTTTAATTTTATGATCAGCGCAATGTTTTGATTTTTTGAATCTCTTGTATACTATATTTTTAAGTTAATCAACATGGAGATGTGTGCTCTTTGAAATGAAATGTCAATGTTAAAAATCACCGAGCTCGACAGCGCAGTGGGCTAGAGTGTTAATTGAGAAACATAGCTGATTTTACTACCTGTCGACTCTCGGATTCAAATCTCGGCTTCGACCCTAACAAAGTCAAAGGAAGTGCTTATGTGTTCGCATTATTTCATCAATGTAATCCCCGCCCATGCAGCCCCAGCTTTGGATTTTGGGATTGTCTAATTTATATGGTGCCTTTGTTTATACGTGTTATATTTAATCCACTTTTCGCGCGGTTAATAAGTGCCAAAAAACTAATCATCAATTGCGAAAAATATTAGGTTGGACTTGATTTAATTTAATTTCAAGTCATAAAGCTCTTCAATGTTTATTATTTGGTTGATTTTGTTTAACTCACTGAGTGAGCAGCATCACTTATACTAAATAGGATATATAATTAAGTATTCCATAAACATTACACAGTTACGGATTACGATAAAAGTATAAATTATGGATAGAAGAAGGCTTAAAATTAATCCCTGTGGTACACCTGATTTAAATGGATAACATTGCCATATAGATTTTAATCAATATTAAACTTTCAACATAAATATTTCAAGTTAATATTATTTTCTGTGTAAAATGATCCATACTATATGTACAATGTGTTCCGTATCGTTGTGTTCAACCTTTAGGAATGTAAACTGGGTTAATTTCTAAGACAAAAAAAACCAAAAAATAGTCTATTTTTATTTGTTTCGGAGTTACTAGAATGTAAAATTTTTAAAGAGTTAAAAGGTGGATTAAATTTATGGGCTAAAAATGCATCTTACTCAACAGAAAAACCTAAAGCGATACGCACGTCAAATTTTCAACAGGAATTTTCCGTGTACCTTTAGTTTGGGCCGGTTTAATCGATGACTTGCTCGTGGGATTTTACGTTCTTCCTCGTAGATTAAATGCAAAAAATTACCTGCAGTTTTTCAATGAAGAATTACCGCTACTTTTGGAGGATGTTCAAATAGGTGGTGTACGACCACATTACGGAATGAACGTCCGGAATTTCGTAAACACTAATTATCCAAGATGGGTTGGGCGTAACTGTCCTATTGCATGGCCTGCTAGATCACCAGATCATAATCCCCTCGATTTTTATTTCTAGGGGTACATGAAGTAGAGTTTTCAACAGCCGGGCGGAATTTATTGGAGCACATTCAGGGAGGCTACCCAATCAATAGGATAGAAAAATTGCGAAAAAGTGTCACTGCGTCTATCGACATATGAGCACAATCTTTTAGACAGCAGGGGTAGGGCATTTTGAAAATATCATTAATTGACCATTTACTTTGTTGATTAAGATACGTTTTTTTTTAGTCTATGAATTTCATTCTGCTTTTTATTTTTCATAAGTTTCACGGCTTTATAACTTCAACACAAATAAAAATGGACTTTTCTGTTTTTTTTTCTATCTTAGAATTATTTAATCTAGTTGGAATATACTGGTACGGAACACCTTGTATATACATCTTGTAAGACGCAAATTTAATACAATTTTATTTTTCAGATGATTGGAGCCTGTATATTCGCTCTTTGCCTTTGGCTAAAGTTTGAACCCGGTATACAAGAATGGCTAAGAAAATTGGATGCAGAACAGTTTTACATCGGAGTTTATGTCCTTATCGTAGCTTCAGTGATCATCATGATTGTGTCCTTTGTAGGATGCATTAGTGCTCTACAAGAGAGTTCGTTTGCCCTTCTAATCGTAAGTACTCTCTTATTTCAAGTTTATGTGTAATTTAAACAATGAATATTATGGAGTCAAAGTTTTGTTTCCTAGAAACAAATAAGTTTCACTAAGTGAAAATTAGATGTTCCATTTTCATGCATTTTTTATGTGAGAACCGGTAAGTATTTACAGGCGATAAAAAAGTTTGTCTATTAATATTTAGAACACCATTATAATTCGAAGAAAAGTATACACTAACTTTTCCTTTTTAACTACAGTTCGCCTGATAATACACCACACGTTACCACCATAAGTGCCTATCTTCTTTAATTTTCCTATTTTATTACATCTCATTAGTGTGACATCACTGTGTAGTAATATTGGTTATATTACGTGATGATGGACCTCAATTTAATTCATTTACTTGTAAATATGAACCTTATATACAATGAGCTTAAAGATAAGATTTAATATGATACTATACAAGTTGAACTGATACAAAAATTAGGATTTTGGTTTCGTTTCTAAGGTCTTGATGATATATACCTTTTTGGATTTACAACGATCCAAGGTATTTATTTAATGAAGATTCTCTGAAATTCGTGATAGTTTATAGCCACCTTATTGGATAAATGGTTCCTACTATTAAAAAAATTAAAAGATCTTATATTGTAGAGCATGAAATTGAACACGTCTTATGTCAACTACCATTTTCTAATATGACCAACTGTTCAGAAAATATTTGCGATTAACGAAAAAATGACATGTTTATATTGTAAGGTCTATTATTTGTGTATTGATAAGGTACACAATTTTATGCAATAATCAATGTCAGTATTAATCAGTGTCTCTTAAAATGTAAAAAATCATTTCACATCTTAGTCCTCATATTCACTGCTGTCATCATAAATTAACATCCGTGTGTACAAATAATTTATTTCTTCGTAGTTAGACCAGTTCTGTATTTTATACATATTTGTAAATCTAAGGTTGTTATAAAGACACACACATATTGTTGGGCAAGAACACGATATATGTTCCAAAACAGCTTCAAGAGCAGGAGGACAGTCTATCCACTGTGCTTCCAGACAAGTTCTCCTTTTACTGTCAGTTCCAGAAATTCAACCATGGTCTTCTGGGAATGGGTGACCTGGGTCAGCCTGCATATACTGCTTTCAAATGACAGCCTGGTTATTTACACTTCTATTATGTTGGTAGGGCGTATTCCGACACGGAGGAAGGTTCTTGTAACAAGAACTATATTTTGCTTCTGCTGCCACTAATTCCTTTCTTAAACACGAAACCGAGAATTTAGTATAATTTTTGGCTGCTGCAATTACTTTAATTGAAGCACATTCTTGTAATATTATATTTATTTTACTTTGTTACAAAATAGACACAAACTGTAATATAAATGAGAGTTGTATGAGATGTGGATCGCCAAAGAGTGATTGGTCTACTTTTTGAAACCTTCAGATAATTCCAATGATGTCATCTTAATTGCTTAAAGCTTTGATTTCATTATGAAAACACTTCTACACTTTCGATAATATTTAATGATGGATATTCTCCTTTTTCAACAAATTTTGTAAACTGCAATATGAAATGATGATCACGAATCTCTGCAGATTTCATAGGACTTTTTCATAAATTTATAGAGTGAAGCTTGACTAGCTCTGTATTGTCATTGAAACAATCAATGTATTATTCATTCACCGCTTGTAAGGTTTGTTTTTTAGTGGGGGTGGTGAATCCAAATCTTCTCTGTCCATTCTTGTATTTGAATCTTCCGCTTGCTTTCGGTATCCGTCCTTATAGATTTTTCCTTCTTAATCTTCGTCTTCTCTATCTCGTTTTTATTTATCTTAGACATCTGAGAAAAATATATTTTAAGTCTGTTCAAATTTTTATGCATAAATTCATAGGAGAGGAACCCTGAAATATTGGCAAAGGAGATCAAAATTTCTAAATGAAAGTTGATAACCTTATATACTCCAATACCATATTTTTTTATGTCTTTATCTCTTTACTAATTCGGTACACACTCACATGGTGAATATATTGATATGGATGAAAGGGGACAGTTGCCTGGATCAAAAATCCATTTAAAACGTGGAGTTAGGGGTTGTGGAAATGCCCTGCGCCTGCCATATACGCATAAGCACAGAACGCTTCCATATTCTTACATGGCGTCAAGAACAGTTACCGTAAGATATTGAGAGTAATCCTACTGAAAGTACACGTATTACATTGGCATGAAAGTGCATACCTAATCCTATGTTTTAAGCATAGCTGCTTGCGAAGGTGAAACTTCGGGCTTCTAATTTCACACATATGCGGTAATTAATTAGGGTAAATTTATCCAATAAGATTATATAATGCAAGTAAGTTACCTTAATAATATTATAGTGACCTAATATTTACATGAAAACAGATTACTCAACAAATGTCGAATTGTCTGAACAAAATAGTATTGTAGTAGTTTTGTGTTGTAGTAGTACTGTTTAATATACAGTGAGCACGTAAAGGTTGGAATAAATTCCGTAAAATCATTACAAAGCAAGTGACAAAAATCATTACAAAGCAAGTGACAAAAATTCGCTCAGACACGTCGATTTTTAAATTCATTTCTTAATTTGCATATTTAAAAAAAATTTTTTACATACTTTTTTTAAAAAGTTATGACGTCATTGGCAATTTTTTTAAATGACAACCTCCATTTTTAAAAATTTCATTTGAAAGAGTACATTTTTCTGCATACAGTATGTTAAATTCTATTGCATGTTGCATGATGAAATTATCGAGAAAAAAACAATTTAACATTAATAGCACACACGTGTTTTATTTATGGTCGAACCCTGGTAGAGGAACTGTTTTACGACTTACACTTTTTTTCATGTTTACGCTTTTTTTCATCTACGTAGAAACGCGGATCTGGCTGTCAGGTTAGTTCATATTTACTCACATTCAGTTGTATTTAAAGTTTTAATAATGGAACGTTTAAGTGAGAGACAGCGATTTGAGATTTTAGTGATGATTGGTTGTAGAGACATGTCCCGAACGCAAACTCGGGTTACTGAATTATTTAACGATAAACACCCTGATCGACCGATTACACAATCAACTGTTAGCAAAATAGAAAATAGGTTCCGAGAGTGTGGTCATGTAAGAGAGGTCGTCCTGCAATTTCAGAAAATAAACAGTTAGATGTTTTACTGACAATGGAGGACAATCCTTACAAACCAAGTCGCGAAGTCGCAGCAGAGCAGGCAATTAGTCAATCGACTGTTTTAAAATATTTGAAAAAGAATAAATGGCACCCATATAAAGTAACTTTAGTTCCCGAGCTTAACGAAGATGAGTTCGACCGCAGAGTACAGTTTTGCGAAACCATGATGGAACGATGTAATACCAATCCACATTTCTTAAATCGAGTACTTTTCTCTGATGAGGCCATCTTCTGCTTAAATCGCGCTGTAAATAGGCAAAATTGTCGATATTGGTCACATGAAAATCCACACTGGATGATGGAGGTACATACCCAGTTTCCACAGAAAGTAAACGTGTGGGCTGGAATTGTTGTGACTACAATTTTGGGTTCATTTTTTATTGACGGGTCATTAAATGGTGTAAAATATTTGGAGTTGCTCCAACAAAACACAATACCGGGACTTGCCGCACTGTATCCAAATGGCGAAGACCCTAATGTGTCGGAGAACTCGATATGGTTTCAACAAGATGGCGCACCAACGCATTATTCGGTAATAGTGCGTATTTATTTAAGCGAAATTTTCCTAGACAGATGGATCGGTAGACGCGGTTCATTAGAATGGCCAGCTAGATCTCCGGAGCTAACTCCATTGGATTATTTTTTATGGAGTTACCTTAAATCCAAAGTGTATTTTAATAGACCGAATAACATTGAGGACTTAAAAGACAGAATTAGGTGCGAATGTGGAAGAATTGGGCCTGAAACAATTACTAACGTTTTGCGAGAATTTGAATTTCGGCTCGGGCATTGTTAAAAAGTAAATGGTACGCAATTTGAACATTTAATTTAATTATTTTTTGCTGGATTTATTATTTCTTGTATTTCTGTTTTATTAAATTGTTAAAAGTAGTTAAGATTTGTTTTTCCATAATTTCGTCATGCAACATGCCTTAGAATTTAACGTACTGTATACAGAAAAATGTGCTCTTTCAAATGAAATTTTTAAAAATGGGGGTTGCCATTTAAAAAAATTGCCGATGACGTCATAACTTTTTAAAAAAAGTATGTAAAAAATTTTTTTTTAAATAAACAAATTACGAAATGAATTTAAAAATCGACGTATCTGAGCGAATTTTTGTCACTTGCTTTGTAACGATTTTACGGAATTTATTCCAACCTTTACGTGCTCACTGTATACAACGAAGCTAAATCAATCATAAATCTATATAAGATGGATGGGTCATTTTTTCTATCTTTTTTGATGCAAAAGGTAGCCGTTTTTCGAACAGTATATGTTTTGATTCCTGTTACCTTGACAAGTGTACAAGAATACGTTGTTACTTTTAAACAGTCTTGTTTAACTTTATTTTCAAAAACTAAGAAAACTAATATTAATATTGCTATTATTACTATTGTTGATTTCGATAACTGATGGTATATTGTGTGAATATGCGATGAGGATGGAAATATAATCTATTGCCAATGTTGTGTTTGCCAGTATCTTGGATATTATAGATTCTAGATGTACAAAGTGATCCTCCAAAATTCACTCTCCTTGATCTTGGTTTTTATGAAAGTATTTCCAAATTTCATAAACGCATAGGTTTTTCTTTCAAAGAGGACAAAAAACAAAAAAGAGGGGGACAATCTTTTGTGAATACCTCTCTACAGTCGTAGAAAAAAGTGTGTGATACCACGAGGGGATGGTGTCGTGCCTCTCGCGCGATTATAATTTATCTGTCTCGTGCGACAAAGTAATACTTTCCGCATTTAGCATACAAATGAAAATTGTTGAATTTAATTCAAAAAATAATAAATACGAATTGATGGTTTGAAAAGAAATCATGGAAAAGCTGAATTACTTTGGGTACTCTAGCATTTTAAGTAGAATACTCCTCGTATGTGACATAATTTTGACAATACTTCGTTATGTTTTATCTGCCTTTAATATGCGTCTGCACGTGGAATATAAACTGACGAGATATATTTTGTGTGCTCTATTTCGTCCAGAAGAAATCTCATTTCACATAAAGAGAGCAGTCAGGCGACGCCAACTAAGACGTTTGTCTTGTTTGTTCTATCCGGTGGGTACAAAGTTTTCTTACGTTGTTTTGTGTTCTTAAGTTCGCTTTGTCAAGATAAGAATCCTCTAGCAATTTACAATATTTCTGTTCGTATACCAGAAATTTGGTGGTATATCTCCGTGTTTTCCACAAACTCAGCCACTAGAGAGGTTAGAGACAGCTATTACATCCGTGCGTGACAGTGGCGTAAACAGGTCTCTTTCGAAGCGTTTTGAAATAATCTTTTATGAAAATTATTAAAGAAATATGGTTTCGACATGCCGATATTAAAGTTAATTTAAATATAACCAAATAATCGTTACAAACTTTTATAACAAGTACTCTCTTTGCAGACTCGTATCTGATATGAAACTAATTTGCTACAAGACGAAACTTTCACGAATCGATATTATTGATGACCAACAATTATTACAGACGATATTGTGTTGATTTTATAATCAAATATAGAAACAATTGAAGCAGTGATAAGAAGAATGGTCCAAATACGATACTGAAAACGAATTCTTTAGTCTCAAATACATCTGTTGACAAGAATATGGACCCATCAAATCATCAGAAAGTATTTAAAATTTAATTTAAAAATCACGGTTCGTAGAAGAAAGGCCCAACTTCGGACCTTTTTCTAATCACCATTTAGGTGACCAAGTAAAATGCCCTTTATTTCCTACCTCAAAAAGTTTGAGGTCATAGAATTTAAAAAGGTGATTCATTCAGAGGAGAAACAGATGATCAATAGTCATTCAAATACTACATCGACTAGACAATTAAGAAGATTAATTTTTTAAGGTTAATTTTTTATTTAGATGTATAACTTTTTTTCTGTGTTTGCAGCTTGTGTAATAAACTGTATTTCACGAGGGAATCCCGTTCGTATAGTGGAGCAAAAATCTCCCGGGCTCTAACCGTCCTTGTCTATATTAATTTGAGCAATTAATTGTCATTGACTATAAAAGGCCGAAAATCATTAGACATTTAATTTCTTTTTCTGTCTCTTTTCGCATGTAATTTGCTCTGAAGATACATATGCCTGACATTTATGTAACTAAAAAAAATACCACACAGTTTTTATAAGAAATATAATACTATATCAGTTTTTATTGCGTCCTGCAAAATTTTAAAATTGGCATTAGTATCTTCATAACATTCAAAAAATTTGATAATTTCTACGAGCTTATTTTTTTACTCATTATTGTAAATTAATTTAACGAACTTAAAATAAACACAAAAACGTGGTCTACAAGACTAGTTCTTGTAAATAATATATACTGGAGTGCTTACAGGTTTACACTTGCAAATTTTATTTCTAATGGTGCATGAGTCATTACTGGCGCATGGAAAAGTTAGAACGCTCTAACTTTTTTCATCTATGCATACTCTGATAAAAATTGCACGCCAGTAAAGGTTTACAAACGAAATTACATTTTACAGGCATACCAGCTACTGGCGTCATTAAATCTATGCATGTGTAAACCCGATATTAGTAATGCAAACAGCACACTATTATATGGTAATAACCAATAAGAGCAGTAAATAATTTTGAGTATAATACACTGCGCTGCGTATAATACGTTATATTTCATTTGTTTTTATTTTTTTTGTTACGTTAAACTTGTTATGCCCAAGGAAATGAGGGATGTTTAACATAGGTATCAGAGCTGTCCACCCCTGATATCGTAGTAACAAAAGGAGGTTTATTATAGTGTGCCACTCGTAGGCAGTACGTAGCGAATGACACATTCAGCTAGCTCTCTATATTTCAGCCGGGAATATTGGGTGTGACTTCGGGTGGTTATTTTGGGGGAAAAGGTCTCGTAGTTTAAGGTTAATGACACTAATATTTAATGGCAGATCTATATATTATGTAACTTTGTATACAATATATCCAATATTAACATTTAATAGTAACACTAGTAACACGCGCACCTACTTCCTCGCTTCATATGCAGCAATCAGCAATATAAGATTATAATTGGAGCCGCCGTTTGTGCACAAAGTGGGGGGGTATGGTAAATAATAAAATATTATTAGCAAAAATGACGTTTCGCCGCTTCAACTAAGCGAATTACACAAGAAATTGTATATGAACGTATGACACTTATAACTATAAATATGTAATATTGGCAAATGGTAATAATAAGTAAAATGACCCTGTATATTAAAAAAAGTGACTTATCTATGATCTACGGCTCGTCAGAAGACCAAGATATCCGTCTTCTTGACCACGACGTACACCCAGTGCATGAGAACACTACATTCATACCAGCTTTGCAAGGGCTGGCTGGTAAAGTCGTCTAACACAAAGGAAGACTAGGTATTGTGGAAGAATCCAAGTACCCAAAAGAAGCCTGTATTCAGGTAGAATCCGAGTAAAATTCGAGTAGGATCCGGGTAGAATCTGGTAAAACTCTCCAAGAGAGGGTCCTGTGTGGACTTTGATGACTCGTCGAGAACGGCATTGTCGTCCAGTGGTTAGAATAGTAAGTATTTTAGTTTGACGGCAAATTTTCTTCCAAGGAGACGCCAATACACCAAACTACTTGAAATCCTTTCAAATCGAAGATATATTAATACTCCACTAACCCAAAAACGATACACCAACAACAACGAGCACTAATAATGATTATTCTGGTAAAATTCACTACAAACCCGCAAGGGAAATTTGTAATATTTTACTTAAATTCTACCAGAATGTAGTCGAACGTTAACCAATCGCCATTTTTCCTGAACCATTCATCTCCACAGGAATGCGCCCGACACATATCCGTATCGTATTTTGTAGGCCTGAACGGTATGTGAACCACACTGCACCACACTACGTAACATCCTTTTGATAAAAATAAGTAGAGCTAAATAACATAATATTTCACACTAAATGTTTAAAAAAATTATGGAAAATATTACAAAATTTCTTTTTTAAATTATATGTACAGTTAAAACTGTAAGCTTAAAATATTACGAAAATAATAAAAATTGTGAGTTGATATAATCGTATTCGAAATGAAAGATCGTTTTGATATATAGATATCAAAACGGTAGCGTCTTTGAATTTCTCATAGATGATATTTCTACTTCTTCAAATTACTTAAAATACAAAAAAAGTAAATGTAAGTTGTATAGTATAGCTATTTGCATGACATGGGGGAAAGTGTAATATTTCATCCCGCAGATGAAGTTTAGTGCCCTCCGAGAAGCAGCAATCATCCAAAGGATGAAATGACACTTTCCTCCCATGTTATACATATGATTTTTTTTACGACTTGTAATATAAAAAGGGGTGAAAGGGAAATAACACTTCTTAAAAATATATATTGGTATTATGACAGTTTTAATAGTAATTTGAATAGTAAGTAAGCAGTGGAATGTTATAATACCAGTTGTTATGATGACAAAAAATTAAGTAAACAAATTAAATTTTCGCGGCGTCATTATTTTTATTAATTATAGAAACTTTAATTAAAAAAAAGTTTAAAATTAATAAATCATTTTAACACCTTACAATGATATTACTTGCCTTAATTTTAATGTCGATTTTGACATTTTAACAGGCACTGAGATTTCATGGTAACTATCGTAATAGTCAAAAATGCGGGTAGAAAATACTTTCCTCCTTAGGGAGAAAAGCTATTTTGCCTCCATAGGGTGGAAAGTACCACTTTCTACCCACATTTAAGAAGGAAAATATTACTTTCTATAGAGGTCGTAAAAAATATATTTTAAACTTAAATATCAAATTCGTTGGCGAACCGCCATACTTATTTTTACATGGTAATTCCAAGTCAATTGTCGGCATATATCAAAATTACTAGATAGGTACTTCAAAATCAAATAAATGTAACAAAATGACGCTGCCTTTGTGATTAAAAGAAGCCGTGTTTATTTGTTTGTCAATTACTCCAGTTGTTGAAGAGCATTTTATCATCAGCTATCTGTTTCTGATACGCCACTGGTGCACCGTTGTCGCAGTCAAATTATTTCTCACGCCTCTTTTATTATTTGCATCTGGAACAAAATAGGAGCGTTTAACGCAGTGCGTTCTGCCGAGTTCGAGCCTTTCCTTCGCAAATTTCCTTCATAAAATAGCTGAGAAGTCCTATAAAACAGCAGTTAGTTTGTGAAAACAGCCATATCCGGCGCCATTTTCTCATAATACTGTTTTTCTAAAATAACTTACTCATATTATTAAGTTGTTTGGGGTTTATTATAATCTGAACTTCAGCAAATAAAATATTATTTGAATGGGATGACTTTAGAAATGTCTGACATGAGATTTCAAATTTAATTTGGTTGGCTGTCGTGAAGATAAAGCTTTACGATTCCTTCTGTCCGTGAAATATACAATTGAGGCGTTGATTTCAATAACATTAGTCCAAAAAGCAGTTTGTCGTGGTCGTAAATAACCATTTAGTAAGTGAATCAATTGAAAAAAATGTATAAACAGCGATGTATTTTACAATTTTTATTATTAGCTACATTGTTTTAAATTTTTTGGCGAACATACTGTTACATTAGATACAAGTCCAGAATATTAAATACAGAAAGGATGCTTCCAAATTTGTGCTGAATTGTTATAACAAATTGTCTAGTACAAATAATGAACAGAAATCGGTTAGTTTTTCCAATGTGAACTGTTACAGTAAATGGTGCTGAAGTTTGATATAAAAAAGTTTACGTTTTCGATATCATAGACGTCGCAACGTAATTTGATGAATTTATTACTTCCTCACCCCTTAAAGTGAGGAAGGTATGTATTCGTGAAAAAAATTTAGAAAATTTGTATTGCATTTCTGGACGAATCTCGACGAATTATGACGATACAAAAAATTTCAGACAAAAAAAATTTTCTGTCTGTGTGTCCGTTTGGTTCGCGATAGCAACTACAGTTTTTGAGTTAAAACTTTCAAATTTGGTACACACATTCTAGAGGTCAAGGAAGAGATTGAGTTCGTTGATGAGAAAAATCAGTTCTTAAAATTTGATGTCAAGAAAAATATTATTGACATTTTTGAAACGTCAATTTGAAATGTCAAATTTTTTTTGACATTTTAAATTTTAAAATGTTAGTGACATTCCACCAATGTGACTTTTTTGAAACGTTAATTAGAAATTTAAAAAAAAATATTAGTGACATTCCACCAATACGACTTTTTTGAAACGTCAAAAATTACTTTTTCAAAAAAAAATATTAGTGACATTCCACCAATATGACTTTTTTGAAATGTCAAAAATTACTTTTAATACAAACACCATCACTCCCTGCCAAAAATTTGCTGAATGGCTGGCAGGGCAAATGCAGAAGGCGGTGATTCTAGGTTCTCTCTGTCTGCTTAGGGCATACGACTCTGGTATCTATAGTGACTAACCCTGAGGGATGTGGGGAGTGGCTGTTGTTAATGCATCGGCGTGACTCTCGTGAGGCGTCAGAGGCCAGGGGAGGACTCTCCAGCATCGGATATTCCGAAAAAAAAAAAATTAACTTTATCCATTTAATTATATAAATACAAAAAATAGCAGGTATGGTAATTACTGAAAAGACGAAGTTCAGCTATATAATCCTAAATCCCCTTTTACACTTAACCAGATCAAAATCAAAAATGGTAGACAATCTAGAAATAAGCAGAAATAAATAGAATATCATCTAAAGATAAAGTACTTACAGTATTATTTTCTTAATTGTATCCAAAAAAATTAAGTAAATA
Source organism: Rhamnusium bicolor (assembly GCA_029963845.1). Lineage (NCBI taxonomy): Eukaryota > Metazoa > Arthropoda > Insecta > Coleoptera > Cerambycidae > Rhamnusium > Rhamnusium bicolor. Next base: position 1,558,786 of record JANEYF010000177.1, on the reverse strand, counting down.
AATATATAAGAAATTATAGTATGCCACTATTAGATAACTAGACCATCGCAAAGTTACGCTTTTATAATGTTGAAAAAGAAAAGAGTGAGATTTGAGAGAAGAAGGATGGGAATTGTAAATTTTACAATTAGATATATTATACGAAAATGACCTTTAGCGATGACAGTTATATGAGTTGAAGGGGTTAAAGTAACTTTAAATCTAATATTTAAGTTATGTACATCTGTGCGAAATGTGATTTTTCTATATAGATACTGAGGATTCTTAGTTACTATGACTTTGTAATATAGGGAACTAATGTGCAAATGGCGTCTATTTTTCATATTATTCCATTAATATTCTTGCAACTTGTGGCTAACAGATTCACTTTTTCTGATCCCGTAAATAAATCGCAAGCAGAATTTTGTATTTTTTGTACGCTTTGAGTAGTTGCAGCTGTAAGATAAGACCCGTATACAGAATAGCAGCCATTAGATTTCGACAAGACTAATGATTCACAAAGCATAATTTTTAATTGAGTGTTTAAGACATGTCTAGAGCTATATAAAACCTTTAATCTAGCAATGGCACGTTTAATACAATTTGAAATATGTTTTTGAAATCTAAGCGACGTATCCATAATCAGACCTAAATTTTTTACTTCATTGGTAATTGGTACTGGAATGTCATTTATTTTTATGGTAATTTCGGGAACCAATTTTACTCTGTCAGTTGGTCGACCAAACAGCATCGCAGCACACTTATTAAGATTTAAAGTTAATGAGTGTTCCAAAGAGACCTAGTATATAATAAAGAACCCAGCAAAAAGCCTTGTGGTACTCCTCGAAACATATTTACGGAATCAGAAAATAATCCTATCTTTTAAATAGTCAGCAATAAAATTCACTACCCTATCATCAAAATCTATATATTTTAATATCAATAACAATGTCTTATGATTTAAAGTGTCAAAAGCCTGAGAATAGTCAAGAAACACCAGTACTGTAGACAGACCCGAATCAGTAGCTGAAAAAAATATGATCAGTAACAATAATTAGTAAAATTGTAGCACAACTGTGCTCCTTTCTTAACCCTGACTAATTTTCAGGTAACATAACATTATTTTCCACATGTTCTACAATTTGGTATTTGATTATATACCGGGTGTAACAGGATCATGGTACACCCCCTTTTCTCCTTTAGTTTTGAAGATAATTAATTGAAATTTGGGATATTTTATATACATAATATGCAGCACTTTTTGACATACAAGTGATTTTGTTTCATTACCGGTTTCGCCGGAAGTGCAACTAACTTTCGATTTTTAAATAGAACATCCTGTATATTATTGCATTTAAGTGTGCCATGACAATTCCGATTTATTCTAAATGACCCATGTAATACCAGAAAAATCGAAATCCTGTCAAAAATACTAAATTACGTGATTTATGACCAAATAAAGTTCATAAAATGGTTTTTGGGGAAAAACTCAATTTTTTTCAAATGGACCCATATTGGTACCGTGGTACCATTTATTAGTACTATTAATAAGAAATTCATTCATATGTCGTATTAAAATGTGCGATAAATACAAACAAAATTACAGCTAAAAGAAAATAAGAAAATACAATTTTGTTCTAATTACAATGTTATACTCAAGGTGGCTTTGGAATACAACACAAAACATTACAACAGTTGTTCAAAATGCTGTCCATTAACGTCAATGCACTTCTGAACTCGCTTAGTTGTTTCTCGAAGAACGTTCGCCAATTTCTGGGCCGTTATGCTATTAATTGCGTGTCTTACTCGTAGCTCCAGATCTTCACGGGTTGTAACGGCGGTTGCTTACATAAATTTTTTTAAATGACTCCAAACAAAGAAATCAAGGGGTGTTAAATCAGGTGACCTTAGAGGTCACCTCACATGACCATTCGTCGAAATTTCGTTTTCTCCGAGTCTCCGTTGAGGTAATTCAGCTAAACTGTCCTCAATTTCATTTTACAGAAATCCCTAGTATCTGTCACCAGTCAGGGGTCCTTCAAAATTATTGGACCAATGATTCTACTACCGATTATTCCAAGCCAAACATTGAAACCAAACCGCACTTGAAAGTTACCCTCCCATAATAAATTTTGATGTTCTTGTGACCAATATTTTGTATTTTGTCGGTTAAATAATCCCAAATTTGCAAACCTAGACTCGTCCGAAAATAAAATCATTCCCAAAAAATCATTGTTTAGCTGCACGTTATTCTGCAAAATCCAATTGCAATATTCCATCCTACGTTCGTAATCATTTTCGTACAAGTGCTGGTATGCAATTGGTATTTAAAAGATTTATAGTGATATTTGTGCAAAATTCGGGTTACTGTTTGGTGATTGATTTCCAATTCAAACCCATTTTGCCTTAAAGAAACAGTCTTATCAACTTCTACTCGAGCCAAAACATTAATTTCCGTTCCTTCGTCAAGAATGCAATTTTCTTCTGGATCATTGTTGGGTTCACCTCGGAATTGATTTTCAAGACGAATAAAATAATTTCTCGCTGGATATTGTCTATCAGGATGTCGTTCGGCATAAAGGTGTCTAGCCAGAACGGCATTTTTTCTACATTCCCCATAAATAATTAACATATCCACTTTTTCATGTCCTGCATAAATTTGCGGCATTTTGAACACAATTAACAAGAATTTTAAACAATTTTTAAAGACACAATAAAAACACCAGTAAACCAACAAATGTTTGATAAGCTAAATATTTCATTGTTTTCAAAGCCACCTTAGTTACTTCTTAATATTTAATTAAAACAAAATTGGATTTTCTTGTATTAGCTGAAATTTTGTTTGTATTTATCGCACATTTTCATACGACATATGAATAAATTCCTTATTAATAGTACTAATAAATGGTACCACAGTACCGTTATTGGTCCATTTGAAAAATTGAGTTTGTCCCCAAAAACCATTTTGATGAACTTTAATTGCTCATAAATCACGTAATTTAGTATTTTTGATGGGATTTCGGTTATTCTAGCATTATACGGGTCATTTAGAATAAATCGGAACCGTCATGGCACACTTAAATGGAAAACTAAAAATTATGTAATAAAAAATATTGACCGTTGAAATGTCACTTAGTTAGTCTCGTTGGATTCAGAGAATTATGCAGAATTCAAAAATGCAATAATATACAAGGTGTCCCGTTTAAAAATCGAAAGTTAGTGTAACTTCCAGCGAAACCGGACTGAAAAAAATCACTTGTATGTCAAAAAGTGCTGCTTATTATGTATATTAAATATCCCAAATTTCAATCAATTATCTTCAAAACTAAAGGAGAAAAGGTGGGTGTACCATGATCCTGTTACACTCGGTATATTTGTAAAATCTTTAAAAGTAATAAGCAACTTAGTGTTATCTATAATCCAGGGCTTATATGGTTTTTTGGAATTGCAAGTCTTTGAAGGAGAATGTATATCCATGAAAAAATTTATATTTTTATTAAAAAAACTTACATTTCCATCATTATTATCAATGTCAAAAATAGTACGACAAGGAATGACTTCTAGATGAACATACAGTATTTTTTCGTCAGTATTTGTAATATCTTCGTAAGTACATAGTGTTGCTTAACCACTCTGTACTTTAAAATTTATCTACACAAAAACTAGTTCGTGATCTTAATTATTAGGTGAGGATATTGTGTTGCATTCTAGTAGGATTCTTAACGACTACTAGATGGATATTTTTCCATTTGATGTAAATGATAATATTATAACGACTATGACTAGTCACTGTTATTAACTCGGTTTGTTATCGGTTTAGAACTCTGTACGTGTATGAAAAATTTATAGAATATAGTTGATTCGTATATATAAATAACTAAAAATAATAAATAATACATGGAAAAACTTTATTGTAGCGAAAATTGCTATCCACAACAAGCGGATTTAATGAATTGTAGAGGATGTCATGTATTATGCCGTACAAACAATTTTACTGTACATAACGATGATCTATAGCCATGACAGAACAAACATTCTGCCTGCGACATACACTAATTATTATTTGATAACATACATATGATGTGAATTGTATTTCAGATTTAAATGACATAAATTCTCCTCTAATTTTGAAAATTGGTGTTTATTTTAATGTTTATTTAAAATATATAGACTGAAAACTATGTAAATGTAATTAAAAATGACAAATGTCAATTACGATTTACACCGATCGTTTTCATCTCTAAATGAATATAAATATTTTAAAATTATATAAACTGTGCGTACATAATTTAAAATGGTATTAATATTAACAACTAAACTGCCAAATATTAGTGTTATGGGTCATTTGCATATTTCATGGCTAAATACTTATCAACTACGTTACCAAATCATATTTATTAATTAACATTCATAATTCAACTTTCATAATTATTATGACGGTTTTTGGAAGTTCATATGGGCGAACATTTTGCGGGACATAAATATTATCTCCAACATTCAATTGATTTGAAGCTTCATCTTCAAATGGAGCCTGTGCATTCACCTCATCTTCATGAGAGGATGATGCATCCTCCAAACCAGAGTGCATACTGTCATCAAACTCATCATCAATATTATTTCCCACTTCATTCGGAATGTCTTCATTAAAAGTGTAATCTAAACAGATACCATTATTTTTCTCCTTGATACTTGTTTCATCAAATACAACATCTCTACTAATATGCGTTTGTTTTGTTGACGGTTGATACAAACGATATCCTTTGGTCTGCAAACTGTAGCCCACAAAGATGCACTCTTCTGATCTACTGTCCAGCTTTTCATGTTTTTATTTTTTGGAATATGTAAATATGCTTTGCAGCCAAATACGCGTTTGTTACTGATAACCACTTTTCTACCAGTTCACGCTCCTTCTAGAGTTTTATTGTTAAGACATTTACAGCAGTCGCCGCTACTTCATCCCAGAATTCTTTGGATAAATTCGCTTCAAACAGTATACCTACACCGAACTTCCGCCAGTCCATTTTGCTGTGGAGTATATACTGTTGTCAGCTGATGTTGAATACCTGATTCTTCTAAAAATGTCAGTAACTTAGTGTTGCAGTACTCACGCCCATTATCTATGCGCAAAATTTTTATTTCTGTTTTTGATTTCCTACGTAATTTTTAAATTTAATGAAATAATCAGTATAAATTACATACCATCATACATTAAATCACAAAAACCTCAGCCCAGCTCGTGTCTACATTTATACATATAAGACAGTAAATATAACCATTTGATGATGGCAAAAGTCGTACAATGTCAATGTTAACATGCTCAAATTAGCTAATCCGAAGTTTTATATTTTTTCGGAGTGCAGATATGTTTTGTAATTTTTGATTTTTGGCAAAGTATTTGATAATGATAATATATTTACTCTTAATTAGCTTTGTTGATGCTTTAATACCAGGATAAACTAAATTATGAATTTTGTTGAATATGTCTCTTCTGAACCTTTGTGTTACATATGCCCGAATATTACATGTTAACGTGCCACAATAATTGTTGGTAGTATTTCTAGGAATATAATTTTTTCTCTAATTAAAGTAAGTAGTACCTCCAAAAATTTCAAGTTGAAGATCATTGTCTTTATTCTTCCGCAATTACTCTAGTGAAACGGATTATAGGGTTTATATTAGAAACACTTAAGTGTGTTAAGTGTTCGGTACTATATTTTCTTTTCCAAAAACATGTTATGTCCGTTGAGAATTGACTGGCAAAATCAAGATAACGGGCTTGTCTAGTATTACAATTGTATAATATTTTGTTAAAGACGAATGTCATGGGCTTTTGTTGCGTGCAGATCATTACTCCTCAACTGTCTAGCATGTACCGGAAATATTCAACTCCTTCGTTAATTGTCAACAGTTTTCTCTACATATTTCTTTTGATGACTTTCGAAAAGAATCCTATTAGTCATACATTAATGTTTTGCGTTCATTGTATTGTAACACTAATAGTAGTGAGACGCATGAAATTTACTTTCTTTTCCAAAGATATGTCTTATCCGTTGAAAATTAACTCGCAAAATCAAGACAGCGAGCTTTTCTAGGATTAAAATTACATAATCCTTTAATAAAGCTAAATGTAATGGGCTTATGATCAGTGTAAATGATGAATTCTCATCCATCTAGCATGTATCGGATATGTTCTACTCCTTCGTTTATTGCAAATAGCTCTCGCTCTATATTTCTTTTGGGAAATTACAATTTTCGAAAAGAATCGTGGTGGTTATTGAGTGTTTTGCGTTTGTTGTATTGTAACACTAATGGTAAAGTCAGAAGCATCAAACTTCACTTTATTCTTGCAACCAATTGTGCTTTCGATTTTATTTACATTTTTTTTTAATTCACTAAGAGGCTTTAATATCTGCATCGCAAGGAATTAAGTATCTGTAATAATTTCCATTCAAAGGAATCTTTCACGACGCTAGATAGGGAGGTTTTGGAGAATTCAGAATAGGCTGAATCTTTCGGTGGATTGGCTGACTGCCTTCGTATGTAACCAAAATCTAAAAATTCTATAGAGTTGTTCCCGAATTCATATTTCCCTGGATATTTTTCTTTATAATTATTGCGTGATCTTCTAACCTAATAATGATAACGGTGGATAATTGGAAGAATCTATTTTTGCCACAATTGTTTTTAATTATCTATCGTTATATTTAAAGTGTCAATTTTCATTTTTATTTTATTATATAGATTCTCAAGGATTGCTTTAATTACTCTTTATTTAATTTATCTCTGCTTTATTTGATAACACAGATATTTTGAATGAACTATACGAACATGCACTGCAAATATATGAACGCTATTATTCTTCTTTCATTGTTTACTGAACTACAAAATTTACCTATGAATAATCTGGTAGTATTCGTACTCATATAGCTATACACCATTTAATTTGTAAACAATACTGTACGTAACATGCGTAAAATAATTTATATGTAAACATTCGCTTGTGATTGTAGGTTATCTGCACTATCAAACACAATACTGGGCCCATATTTTACAAAACCGGAATATTAGATTTACTGTCATGCAATTTGTTAAGAGTCATTATTGTTATTAATTGTTCCAATTTGACATGCTGAAAATGAGTAATAGTTATCTGCTTGAAATTTTCCGTTTTATTAGTTAATCTACAATACATTTAACTATAATAATAATAAACAACTAACGTAAAATGTTCCAAAAACTAGACAAACTGAATTAGACTTTCATTATATAAAAACTCCAGGAGTTTTGAGCTGAGATAATAATAATAAAATAATTCTTATGTGAAATTTTGCATAAAGTAGGTCTTTGCTAGTAGATATGATTAAAAAAAATTTCAACATAAAATAAAATGCGGCAAACTCCCAACAGTGTTTTTTTAAGAACATGCGAAATACACAAAAAAAATCGTTGAGGTGAAAAAAAGAGTACAAAAATTCTACACAGAAAATTCGTACATGCAAACGTTGTCGCTTAAAAAAAAGAATTAAAGTTATGGGGTGGTGGGCCAACGTGCGATCTCCAAAATTAGCCTTATTTACAAAAACTTTAATAATTTTTGGAGAAAAAATCTGATCTGCGAATCGTAATGAAAGAAAAACCGTTTTAAAGGGGAAGAGTGCTGCTTTGAATATCATGTAAATTGTCAACCGTAATATATGTTCTTTGCATTGAAAAACAAATTCTATTTTTTCATGTCGTTTTTGGAGCCTACTCCATAAAATTATCTATATCTTGGGATACAGTTTTTAATATAAGAGGGCCAATTGGTTTTAGGACCTTTATATGTTACTTTTCGATATCATGCTAGCCAAAAATGTGCAAATGTTCTGGACAGAAAATGAGTTGCCTTTACATTTCTTATATATATATATATATATATATATATATATATATATATATATATATATATATATATATATATATATATATATATATATATATATATATATATATATATATATATATATATATATATATATATATATATATATATATATATATTTTGATATTGAAGGATCCAATATAGTTTTTTCAATATTATCCACGAATATATCTGTTAAAAGGGGGATAAGTGACGAACTCATAGGGAGCCCTGTTTTTTGTATAAAGATGTCGTTATTAAATTGGAAATAATTTTGATCTAAACACAACTTGAATGTTTACAATATTTCATTTTTTAATTTTGGGATAATTTTGCATTTTTTCAGTATATTTGAATTTAAAAGAAGACATTCGAAAGGGGGAAACATAACACAGCCCTACAAAATAAATTTTTTTGTCGTGGTGCCTAGAAAATACGAACTGATTTAGGGCATTTCTGATGTGCTGGTTCCAAAAATAACTCGCTTTTTCCCCTAGCAGCTCTAGTTTTTGAGATACACCATGGTGAAATTTATTACTTATACGAATAATAATATCAAAATCAAAATAACTAAATATTCAGGAGAACAAAATTGTATGTTCTTACCTGAAATTAGAATGTAATTATTAGTCTATTTATAATTCTCGGTATTCCCATTACTGTACTAATCTACCTGCCTAACCGGAAACAATCCCAGTCCCCACCCTATTTCATTTGCCTGTAACATAGGGTTTCCTGTATCTCTGCCTGTATCCCACAGTTCAGTGTAGTATTGTGCTTTCGTGTGATAACTGTGTACTAATTTGCTTTAAATTGTTGCGTGAATATTAAAAATTCGAATTACAACAATGGCTTCTACAAGCAGACGGAATTGTGTGAACCACCCAGATGTTTTTTGTTATATTTGTGGCGAGTACTCTTTCAAGAGAAGTAGAAAACCCATATCTGACTTTATAAAAAGAGTATATTTACCGTATTTTGGCGTCCAGTTAGGAGACCAGGATAAATCATGGGCACCACATTTCGTATGCTAAACATGTGTAGAACATTTGCGACAGTGGACAAACGGAAAGAGAACGTGCTTAAAATTTGGAGTACCTATGGTATGGAGGGGAGCCAAAAACCATCATGATGACTGCTATTTTTGTTCTGTCAGCATCAAAGGCATTAATCGCAATAACCGGCATAAATGAACATACCCTAACATGGAGTCAGCAAGAAGACCTGTTCCTCATTCTGAAGAAATACCTATTCTAACGTTCTGTAACTTGCCTAAGCTTCTGGAAGATGTCTCAGATACATCGTCTAACGAGGTGCAGTTCAACAAATGTGAAAGTGACAGTAATTTTGAAGGACCTTCAACAATTCCCCAACGTTTCAGTCAACAAGAGCTCAATGATCTTGTTAGAGATATAAACCTCACAAAGGAGTCGTCCGAATTGCTTGCTTCCAGATTAAATGAAAAGAACTTACTGTGTCCAAGTACTAATATTACATTTTACCGTACCAGAGAGAAAAATCTGCTGCCGTATTTCTCTAAAGAAAATAACTAGTGTTTTGTAATGACATAAGAAGTCTCTTGGAGAAGATGGGGTTAACAGAATACACGCCAAGTGAATGGCGTCTTTTTATAGACAGTTCTTCCTGAAGTTTAAAATGTGTACTTTTACACAATGGTAATAAACATGGTTCTATACCTATTGGACATTCCACCACTATGAAAGAGGAATACGCGACAATATCATTAGTCCTGAAAAAAAAGCAGCAGTGGTCGATTTGTGTCGATCTAAAAATGGTAAACTTTCTCCTCAGGCAACAAAGTGGATACACAAAATATCCTTGTTTTTATGTTTGTGGGACAGCAGAGCTAAGGCCCAGCACTAGATTACCAGAAATTGGCCTTTAAGAAATGCTTTAGTTCAAGGAGAACACAACGTTCTTAACGAACCGTTGATTGACAGAAACAAAATCATCTTGCCACCATTACATATCAAGCTGGGTCTTATGAAGCAATTTGTTAAAGCTTTGCCTCGAGATGGACTTTGTTTTGAGTATTTGACATTTAAATTTCCAAGGCTTAGCAGAGAAAAAGTAATTAAAAATTTTCTTGGAAAATATAAAGCAGAGAATTACGTCGAATTAGTAGAACAGATGTTTTCTAACTTTCACACACTCGGATGTAACATGAGCATTAAGATCCATTACCTTCACAGCCACTTGGACCATTTTCCAGAAAATTTAGGTGCTGTTAGTGAAGAACAGAGGGAAAGATTTCACCAAGACATCCGCATTATGGAAGAAAGGTACCAAGGAAGATGGGATACCCACATGATGGGCGATTACTGATGGAATCTTCAGCGGGACTGTTCTGGTAAACCTCACGCAAGGAAATCTTATAAAAGGAAATTTTTAAGTGATGATTGAAAGTTGCATATGTATATTTTTTTTCTGTTAAATAAATACCTTCTACCCACTTTTTTTGTGTTTCAGTTGAAAGTTGTAATCAAATAGTAATATTTTAAAACTTATATAACAAAACATTATATCTAATTTTAGCGAATTCTTCCTACATAGGGCAGAAAATAGTAAATTTCGAAAAGCAGATCTGATAGAACAAATCTGAAGGCATTTTTGGATTAGGCACACCAAAATTACTTGGTTAAACTTATCAAATCCCAGGCACCAAAATGTGTGTTGGCCAGTGATAATCGACACCAAACGATAATAATTTTATAGAGATGGGGTCAATATTTAGGCTGTTTAATTTTACTGGTAAGTCTTTGCAATACACAATTAGTAATAATTACAAGTTGTAGATAAAATCTTTACCGAATGGGTTAATATTTATATATCTAATAAAAGAGAAATTCAACGGACTACAAGATTTTTAATTAATATACATTGATATTGATATCGACTGCAAAGAAAAATGTACCAATTGCCAAATGCCGTATTATTAATAATTCAACCTGTATGTCATGTTACCCCTATAAAACCTGCACTCAACGGTAATGTATGGAGTGTTAACTGGTTAAAGACTATTTACGGTTTTTGTTTGCTTTGCAACCATACTAATACTTTCATAAGGCTGTAAAATCTTGTACGATTTAAAATATTCTCATCCAAAATTTATACATTCCGCCTATGCATAAGTATTTTGTTGCCGTCGTAAAATTTGTTTTGATTTTGGTAAATGTGCTAGAAGGAGATAAAAACAAATGAAGCGATTTATATTGGTCAACGCTATATTGCTCATAGATTGTCAGCTAATTTGTTGTGAAAAGAAATCGTTCGTTTCCTAACAATAGCTTCCTCGACCATTAAGAGAGCCGAAATTTATAGCATGAGTTACAGTATACTAGATCACTAGCAAGTGGCAGAACTTTTGATTTATATGGGCTTTTCAATTAAGTATAATACTAGTAATCTATATAATTATATTATCGTATGTGCAATAAATTTAATTAATTGAAAATTTTTGAGTTATGGCTGACTATTCTAATAATGTAAAAAAAAGCCTCGCAATAAACTGGAGAAAAGCATGCTTGATATTGGATTGATTACAGCTACTCGCCGTGATCTAACAGTTTTTGATATGTTAAATATTTGAAATCCATGACAATAATTCTTTAATTGTGATTTAAGCAAATTCTATGACTTGGTATATTAGTCACACAAAGTGAACACATGAAAGAAAACAATTTCAATCGCCATAACTTCGATAATATTAGGCCGATTTTCGAGCAACTGCTCTGGCTGGTGAAGGATGTAGATACAATGTTATAGCTGAGAGGCGGGGTGTAAGTCATACAACAATCTTGAGTTATCGAGGGTTTTATAGAAACACATGACCATTATAGACATCCTAAAAATGACAAGGAAGACTGCAAGTTACAACAGGATCGTTTTGCCAGGATGTGTATGTACTTTAAAAGAACAATTTAATAGCACAAGAAGTCTTCAAATTCTAATAATAGCTCATAATATGCATGTAAGCATAGAGAATATCTTGAAATTCCGACAGAATACGAACTACACTAGAATATCCGCAACAGGATCTGTTTTAATCATGGATCATTTTAGGTAAGACTGCAGTTTGTCAGAGAGCATATCGAATGGAATTTAAACGATTGGGAACGTGTTTCGTTTACAAATGAGTCAAGGTTTTATTTATATAGCTTCAATCATCGTCCATGGATTTTACGAAGCATAAGTCAACGTTAGGCTCAATATTCGACAAACCACATTGCTTGGTAGGAGTTCAGTGATGGTCTAGGGAAAATTTTCTTTAACATCTCGTACAGACCTCAGTCCAGTAAATGGAGGTTCTTTGAATAGTGTGAAGTACGAAAGTATTTAAGAGCTTGTAATTGAAGTTCTCGAATAGCTAGCACGTAATCTAGACCTGAATCTAGTTGAACATTTGTGTGATTTTCTCTGCAGAATATGAAACAGGATCAACTAAGGCAATTAATATTAAACATGAGTCGTAGGTATAACGAGGCTGTAATTCATAGGATAAGTTACTAATTTTGTATTAACAAACTTTTTTTCGACGTGTTCTTTTTTAATTGTTGCCTTAATTTTCTACAACTACTAGGGGAAATTTAATACCTATTTTTCATTTTTGTGATAGAATAAAATCTCGTTTATCAAATTTTATTGAAAATTAAAACTTGTATGTGTTCCACATAGTATTTTACTCCATCATAAAAAATATAATTAATTTTATTGATTTGTGAGTCATTGTGCTTGAAATACTATTTCTCTAATATAATAGGAATAAGCTATGTATTAGGAATAACTATATGATATGATAATACAATAGAGGAATAAGGGCAACTTAGAAATAGACAATAAAACGGCCCATAAACGTGACCGGAAGAAGTAGACAATACAGAAAGTTTAAATTTATTTATTTATCAAATTGTCCAATATCTCTCTAAGAGAATGGCTATGTACTTAGACTAAACTCCATTCTAAATAGAAATAAGGTCTGTTATTTTGCAAGAGGAAACTTAACTAAGCAGGCAAAAGATCCCCTAGGCAATATTCTCCTTTAATATATGGAAGGTCAAACTATTTAAACGTAACCGTAATACGATAAATAACCATAAATGATTAGAATTTCAACGAAACTTTTGAGAATGTGAAATTCCTTTAGTTAATAGTTAATATCTATTTTTGTCTATTGCGTTTTTTATTTATGTATTTTGCTGCTTTTTTTTGATATTTTTAAGTTTCATTTACTACTGACATATCTACTTCCAAAGTATTTACTTTCTTTGATGAAAATAAAGTTATATTATGTGATTTTCTGTTATTACGCATTTTCTATTTTATATTGGAATAATGCTTAATTTTTATTTATTGATTAATATTTACTCTTTTGTTTATAAGTGAGTAACCCATCTCTAAGATTTAAATTTCCATATAATTGTGATGCAATAAAGTTTATTTGTTGTGCATCTGCTTGTCTTGATACTACACCTAAAAACAAAAAACTCGTAACAGAAAAAGGGGCGCAAAATGATGGGGGTTTCAGGCGCCTGCCTATATTACTTAATACGCCACTGTATATTTGTGCATTTGTGCTTTGAGCCACATATGCTGAAATGCTTTATTCCCACTAATTATCACATGACTAGTACAGCACTTTGTTTTAATGTTACAGAGATATCTGTTCCTATATTTGCTTAATTTTTTTCTTAAAAGATTTGCTTCACTCCCCTTATAACTAAAGATCGAGAGGTAACAATAAATTCCAGAGACAACTTTTACTTAGATCTAATATTATATTGTAAACATCTAATGAAACATCCCAAACAATATATTTTCTTTATAAAAATAGGAATAAAAAATCGCCATCGCTTTCTTGGCTCAGGTTTACGCCTACTGCCCGATTGAAAATAAATACACCAATGGTATCGAACTCATTGGAACACACTCTAAATACATGGTATTATAAAACATATCTGTGAATAACGCGTAGATTGTAAACGGTGCGAAATTAAACACAATGGAGGTTTACCTTTTAAAGTGTCTCGTTAAATTTTTGCAAACGTGTATGAGCAGTATAGCAATGTTTAGATGCCATCGGAAACCACACTAAGAAACAAATATTTATCACAGATGTGATAGTATTATACAAAAAAATCATAAATGCTATACTTCTTTATGTTAGATGTAAGAAAGTAAAAATTATTCTGAACTGAATAACAAATACGTCTGTATTAGCGGGTAAGGTGGCAAATGTTTTAGAGGGTGCATAAATATTAATAATATACTTGTATCCTTGTGATACTAGTGTGTGTGTTAATGTTACTTTCACCTATACTTTCAGCCCTCTTGGTATTAACTTTGGACGTTACCGAACTCGCCAAAATAACTACAAGGTAAGATATTGTGTCACATATGACTGAACATATTTACACGTGATACATCACCTATCGTCAACCTTGGAATTGACATCATTTAATGCTACCTCCTGATCTCTAGGCATGCATGATACTATGTAGCTATTAATTATGTATTAATAAAAATTAAATCTCTTTATTTTAATGTAAAATATTCACTTGTACCACATGTGGTATATTCGATATAATACCTACAAGTGAAAATAGTCAAGGGTAATAACAAGACCTTGATAAATAATCGGCTATTATAATGTCATCTATTTTTCGAGAGTGCGATGGTGTCAATTTTGACGACTCCACATTTGGAATTAACTCGAGGGCTTTAGTTTTTGATAATTTCCCTCATCATAAATCAGACTAATAAGAAACATGAAATTTGTACCACTTGTTCAAATAAGTGATAATATTTTGCGAAAATATTCGGTTATTTTTCACCTATCTGTTCATTTATTTTTGACACGTAAAGTAAGCTTTGGCCTGTCGTTGCTATGCTATGCGATACTCACCGACTAACAATTCAGATAGTTTGAATTGTCAATGTCATTTATACTTATCTACCCCGTCAAATGGCCGTAAATAAAGAAAGTACTCGTTTCGAAAATGTTTCATCACTTTCCAAAGTTGACAAAGAAATCCTAAGAAGCGTTCCTATTAAATCAACAAAATCGCACAAATCGATATGGGGCCAATTTACTGATTGTTGTAATGAAAAGGATACCAATTTGAAGCCACTACAACCATAGATTTGCGTTGGTACTTAAAGACTGGGCTTTCAAGATGAGACGAAGAGATAGTAAAGATTATAAGGAAAATGTGATAAAAACAATGTGGAACATAACTGCAAAAATGCTTCAGGAAATGTATTTTTTTAAATACAACATTATTTTCGATCCATTTAAGTATATTCAATTTAAGTGCCCTAGGGATACTCGTAATGCTAAAAGAAGATATTTACAGAAAAATATCACGAAAAGAAAAGCCTCTTCAGTTGCGTTAGATTCAGAAGATCATAAAAAAATGATAATGCTTTGGAATGAAAACACTCCTGAAGGACTCCATATTATCGCAGTTGAGCTAGCTTGAAGAGGCGGAGACTTTATAGAAGAAATTGATACCAGAGGACAGACAACAGGTAAAAATGGCTCACTTTTTTATTTCCGACTGTTTAGGTAAGTCTTTTTTACCATTTTAGGATGATTAGAATATAACCCTGTGATCAGTACGACCACACAAGGAGGTGACAAGAAATGCGCCGATATTAAATGGTTAAAACCTAATGAAACTAATGCCGACCTATGTCCTGTAGGGCTATATAAACAATTATTATCCAAGAGGGGTTCCAATATTACAACGAATCCTTTATTTCTGACATGCAATAGGTACTGGAATAATTACGAAAATTACAAAGGAATCAGCCGCAAAAATCGGTTTAGTTACAACAACTGTAAAAATGAGTAATCATTCCAATCGAACCACAGTCATTATCTTAATGAAGAATGGAACACAGGAGGAAGAGCTTATCAAAATAACCGGCCAATGATATACAAAATTAATAAAGAAAAACAAGCTCAAATTGTATATGAAAAATGTAATTTTTTTTTCAATTATACTAACGCAACGAAAAATAATTAATTTGAATTGTCTCTTTATTAAAATAAACGAAATGTCAATGTAATTTGTATTTTATAATTGTTATGAAATAAATAAAAATTAATAAAACAAAAATTGTGCATTTTATTATCTATAGCGATTTCTGTTTGGGAAATAATCTTTACATATATCCCTCGTGCATTAATTTTAATCACTTAAACTCTGTACGTCACACAATTTTTAAAATTATGCTTTTGAGCAAATGTTTTCGTGTATGTAATAATTTTAGATAAAATCCCTCGACCTGCGATCTCGGGATTTTATTAAATTATTATACACGTCATTTGCTAAGCAAAATTGTTAAAGTTATGTGACGTACACAGTTTAACAGATTAAGCTTGATGCACTCGGGATATAACTCTTGAATTATTATTGTGTAAATTATTTTCTTTTTAGTGGACATGAAAAACAGCTATATAAGCAATATGTTTATTTAATCGGTTTATTTTGAAACTATTCACTTAATGTAACGTTTGAAAATATTTGCACAACGTCAGTAACTGACATGACGTTCTAAATTATTGACTATTTGAGCTGGTGGCCATATAGTCGCTGATATTTCCCGTTACCACGTGGAATTCAATTAGCCACTGATATTTCTCGTTTCTATAGAATTTAAAATATTGTGATTGGTTAATAATTGCAAACTGTTATGAAAGAAGTAATACAAATAATTATATTTAATTGGCCAAAAAAAAAAACAAATTTTTTGAATTTTTATTAATCAGTTTTTGACAGATGACGAACGTCTACGATACTATTTAATTAATAAATCTGTTAAAGTTTTTGTAATGTAAAAACGTACACCCTTAAATAACAAACTTTCCGATGAATTCAGCATCAATTTATATATTTCAGTTACCCCAATAGTAAGTAACCCTTATTGAATAAAAGAGGAACATTGTTATAAAATGCATTTAGGGAAAAGTTTGATATTAAATTGTTAAAGGTCTATTAAAATCTAAGAGACAGAGGGCTATTACAGTTTACCCCGGGATTTGTTATGAAGCCTGGTGCGGCCAGAGCTGAGTGAAGAACGCTGTATCAGAAGGAAGCCTTTCCCCGCAACTACAGAACAATACACTTTTGTCGACAACTTTCTGAACTGGATCTTTCTAAATCTTTTTAGTAAACCGCCCTCGACCGAACTCTGTTAACTAAGAGCTCGATTAATTAGGAACTGTTCCTGCTCTAATGATAAACTGTAACTCTTGATGTTAATTACTCCCAACAAATTGCATAGCTATAAATTTTGCATTATTCAACTCCTAATAAATAATTGGTCACAGGGACTGCTTTATTAGTCCCAGTAATTAATACCAACAAAGCAACCGATGTATTTATTTACTTAAAGCTTTATCAAGCGAATTAGGGTTTTATATCCTTTATACGCAGTGGTGGTAAGTAATAGTAATCACTGATCAATAGCCATGCACATTTTCAATTACGACAATTTGATTAATGTACGATATTTTAATAAACATTTGAGTATTTTATAATTTTCCCGCACTTATATTTATCTGTAATATTTAAAAAATATGAAACGGGAAATTTCAGGAAATTTTAATCAATTTTGGAATTGAGTATTCAGAAATATTTGCCAAAAATAATTTTTTAAGAAAATGGCTAAAAGCGGAGCACTCTACATATTGAATTTCACCATGTGAATTAAAAAATATATTTAGGGATTTTAGGAAGAGGTTTGTAATTCTGTAAGTTGTTTTTTTTAACTATTTTTTATGGTCCGGAAAAAATATGAAAATCAGTTGGTGGTACCATTCACCAAGTTTTTGTATGAGCTATTAGTTTTCCTCTATCTTAAAGAATATACAGGAATATGAAATGATAAAAATATGATTGAAACTAGACTGTCACTTAATAAATTATAAAAAATAACATGTAAGTTAATTTATTGAAAACTAGCAATTCTCAACGTGATTCATTATAAACCTTTTCGAATGTCTCCTCTAAAGGAGCACTGGCCGTCCTGGATTCTAACGAGAGTCCTCTTGCATAAAAATCTTGTGATAATTAGAATGGCATATTGCCTGTGAGGCTACCATATTGATTTCGTTATTTACTTCATCACTACACTTATCACTTCTCTCATTGAATCACTAGATAATATTGCTTTGAATGTGTATTGTAGAGACCTGGAGGAAGTTTTTTCTTTTTATATTTTTTGACGTCTTGAATATTTATATTTTCTTTGCATAATAAACACTGCCTCTTAAAATCAAAAGTCTTACTTGTAGTAGATCTTAGTAACTTTAGTAAGTTGGCATTAACAAAATAAAATAGAAAACATTGTAAATGTGATTTTTTGACATAAGAAAATTGTATGCATCACAGACTGTCTATTTTTAGTATGAACAAATAATATCGCTGGCGTCTTTTTCAAAAAATTGATAGTTTGGGAGATATGTGGAAAAAACGAAAAAAAACAAAAACAAAAAGGCTACCATTTTTTTCACATTTGACATGTTGAAATTTTTGGGAGTTTTAGTATGTTATTCGAAGATATATTGTAATACACATTTCAGCGAAAATTAGATTGTAGGAAATTGTTTCCAGGTTACCCCCTCTAATCAACTAATTTAACTATTCTATAAAGATTACTTTCAATAATGATCGTGGACTATTTCAAAACTACATTGACTATTTTGTGGCATTAACAACAACATTGGCATATCTTACTTCTCGGGAAAAAATGTTTTTTCAAATATGACGGTTATTTTAATGATTTACTGGGTCAGAAATATAAAAATAGAGTCTAAGATATCATAAGGCATTAAAACAGCATCATTAAGCATTTTTTTAAATTCTCAGTCGAGAGTCCGTATTATCAGTGGCGGCCGGTGAATTATAGGTTGTGCCACATCTAATAATTTCAGCATATCATATTTTAAGATATACCTAACTACCAAGACTAAATGAAAAAGTTTTGCAAAACAAATTACGAAGGTTGCAAAAAAAATACAGAAATGGCCTGCCCACTTAAGTTATCTTGTAGAGCATGCAATTGTAAAATATTAACAAAACATTTTTTTCAAAATCAGGAGGAAAATTTATGAACAGAATCCAGATTTCGTTAATAGAAATTGATTTACATGGATTATTAATTTTGCGGGTTTCGAAATGTCGAAAAACAACATTTATCTGTCGATAAATTATCCTGCCGAATATGGAGAGAAAAGTTTTACTAATATTTTACAAATTGTCCACAAAATAACCTAGGCCATTTATTCTTGGTATTTATATAATAAAATTTGCCATGCAGCAATAATAATTGTTAGATAGGTATGGCATAATCCATAGTTCACCAGTTGTCGCTGTAATGAAAGAAAAATCATAATTAGAAAACCCAATATTTGTTTTTCTGAATAATTATTATTCCAAACCCTTGCTTTTTTAAATGCTTCTAATAGCTTTAAAAATAACGAGATACGTTTATCCAAAAATGACACAATCTCCTAAAAACAAGAGTACAGGCTTTTCAGAAAGATAAAATAATTTTATGAAAATGCTTACCTGAAATAAATAATAATTATCTAACGGTTAGAATAAAGAATGTATATTATAAGAATCATGCAAATAAGTTTTCATAAATTATACTTATAAATTATATGGGATATAAAGAAGTCCATTTTCCAGCTAAAATTTCTACCTCAGCGCACAATTTAAATTATCTTCTGTAAAAAGTTGCGGTTAAAATTAAGGCCATTTAGACATAACGACCAAGTAATTAATAAGAATAAGGGACGTGAAATAATTAAGATAATACACAACGATGATATATATCAAGTTGTTGCTCTGAAAGGAATTACTACATAAAATTATAATATGGCTGATAAAGCAAAAATAAAACGAGAGTTTTAGGTCATGTTACGAAAAGACTCTGTTATGAGATTTAAATACCTCTACAAATTAAAATATATGATATGAACAAATGTGTTTCATTACCTGCCTTTGAACCCACCTTTAAACATGTTCGTACAAGTGACATTTTGTTTTCGTTATGAGCGACTTTTGTTGAATACGATGTATAATAAAAAAAAATACACTCCTGTTGCTAATTTAATTAAAATGTTAAATTAATTAAATATTATTTCACAGCAAAATAATTATGTTGATCATTTAAGGAAAATATTAATTAGTTAATTATACTTTTTATCACACTAGGCCTATTAAAATATTTTTTTTGGCGTCACAAGTATATATAAATAAAAAACGCAAATTCTAAGCTTTCTGATCGATAATTTCGAGAATTAAGCAAGGATACGGCAAAAATGACCATACGGTTTTGTAAGGTATAAAATTCTCTATAAAAATTCTATATTTCAGTTTGTGTGCGTCCTCAAATTTTTGAGAGTGGAAAACCACGTAAATTTGCTCGGTGCGCCGATCTAGAATTAAAAATCAATATCAACTGGATTCTTAAATTATTAAAAAATTCATACGTTATCTACATACTATAGAGAATGGTAGGAAGTCGTTATTTTGTTTTTAATTTTACAACTGTGTGAAAAACTCAACGAAAAAGTTGCTCTTTTTTAGTTTTTGTGGATTACGGTCGGAATATTTTTTTGGTGAAGCAGGTTATATAGATATCACAGAGAAGGAAGTTTCCTATTAGACAAATTCTTTAATTTTTTACCATGTAAATAATGGATATTTCCGACCATAATTCGCAAAGAAAATTAAAAATGGAGCGATTTTTCGGTTGTCTATTTCACATAACTTTAAGCAAAGAAAGTGAAAACAAATTAGTACATTTATGGTACTCCTCCAGGTCTCTACATAACGCATGATTTTTGTTAATTTCCAAACTTAAATTTGAAAATAGAAAACTCAAATTATGGAACATTTCAAATTTGACATTTCTCTGCCACACATTACTATCTACTTTTACCTCCTTGTTTTGTACATGTTACCAGTTGCTTATTTTGTTCCCATCTGCTTAGAGAATAGTTTTCTAAAAGACCGCGCTCAAACAAAAAACCAGCATTTTTATTTGTTACTTTTCAATCGGCATCGAACAGTGTCACTGCGAACGGACTTCTTTTATAAGTCACTAACTTATATCAGTTTAAGTTTGATAAGAACGGACCTTTGCGAATCAGTGTTGTACAATGTACAGTAACGTGTTCCTTAGTCGTGATGATGGCTAACAGCCTGAAAATATCCTTTAGATGTGGTGTGACGGCCATAAATGAAGTTTCTTTGCCAAGATAAATCTTTTTCTATTAATTATTGCTGTTGAAATATTTTTAAAATTAATTTTTAAATATTCGTACGCTGTTAAAACTGATACGTTCAGTTTATACTTATTTTTAGTATAAAATAAGATATTTTGTTGTTAATATTTTAAAAATATGAATGTCCAAATCAGGACTGCTTTCTCCAGTTGAATCATTTAATTTTCCATACCAGATTCATTAATACATTCATAAATCATAATATACTAAACGAGTTTATTCTGTTCATTGGTATTTTATGGTTTCTTTGCAGAATAGTGTAATTCACAAAATGTTTTTGTGTAATTTAGATACATACACACAATAATAATTATTAAATTAGCATTGTTTGTCATTGACATAACAAATTTACAAAAGCTTTGTGGATTTAAAGTAAATTCCTAACTATTGCGTTTGATCATTATATGTACATGTGTGCTCTATATTTATATTAATAATATTTCACATGCTATTCAAATAAAATTAGGTTCATCAGTGACATACCTATCCTTAACACAAACATAGATAAAATTGTTGCCATTTTAATTGCCACTTTTTAGTTTTAATTAGAGTGACTAAAAATAAAATTAAAATAGAATATTTTGCATTACAATGTACATTCCTCACTTTTAAATGTAACTAAATATTTGTAGTAGCATTTACTTGAGAAATTTATTTTATCCATATTCTGAATACCATGCAGATTCAGATGAATGGGGAGAATTATTTACTAAAAAATTTCAATCGCATTTTACTTAGAAATTCATAGAATTGTTTGCATAATTAAAACACGATCTTAAAATTCTTTAAGTCTTGGTGGGCCCTAGGAGAACCACCTGTAATAATAAGGGTTAATATCGATATATCACTACAGGTAAAAGCACTCTAAAAGACATGTGCTTCTGGGAATATTTGGCGGTCCTTCTTTGTATATAACATAATAACTGGTAAAGACAGAACACTTGATTTGTAGTAAGTAGTCTATTATGTGATCACCTTCATCCAGGGGCGTGCGGTGAGTTTTGATACAGGGGAAGCAGTTTGTGATATAGAGTGATGGGTAGCGCGAGGCCCCGAGCGAAGCGAGGTAAAAATTATTTTAAGAAAAGGGACGTGGCTTCCGTATACTCATTTTAAAGCAAATGGCGAAAGCTGCAAAGTTATGATATCTAGAAAAAAGTACACTTGTAGGACCGCCACTCCTCAATAAACATAAAACATAAAAACACCACAAAAATTAGACAACCCCCGATTCCAAAGCTGAAGCTGCACGCGCGAGGGTTACACTTATGAAAAAAACGCAGACACACAACCATATCCACCGACATTGCCAGCGCCGGTGGCGAGGATTGAACCCGCAGCGAAATAGAGAGTTTGTTCAGTCACACTAGCCATCGTGCACTCTCTAGCCAACTATAAATCGAGCCGGCTAGTTAAGTAGTTAACATGCACATACCTACCTATTTATAATGTAGCTTAATCCGCCTCTCCTTTTTTGCGATGTCGGAAATAACTTCGTCGTAAAAGTTTGAATTTTTGGACATCTCCTTCACAAAGTCACTTTCTATTGTCAACAGGGACAATTTTGAAAGCCGCTCTTCACTGGTTGAATTTCTTGAAAAAATTTTTATTCTCGTGTCCGTTTTGATGATTTTGAAAAAAAGGCAGCCATTCCATTAATACTTGAAAAAAACACTTTGCACTCTTTAAGACACGCTGCAGATTGAGCTAGAACTAAATTTAATCAATGCGCAAAACAATGTACAAATATTGCATTCTGAAAAGTCTCTTTTACTTTGGCCTGCAGGCCCCCAATTCACCAGCCATTACAGCGGCCCCATCATAACTTTGGGCGATAAGTTTAGCACCACACTGTAGATCATCGACTATCTGACAAACTATAGTATATAAAGCTGCGGCCGTTCATGGCGTTGTTACGTCTAAAAATCCTAAAAAGCGCTCTTGGACTTTCCCATTTGGATTTATGTAGCGTACTACGATTGACAACTGACTAATATTCGTAATATCGGTTGTTTCATCTAACATAACTGCAACAAAAGGAGCTTTTTTATTTCTTGCTTGATCTTTTCTAAAACAATATTGCTTATCGACTGAATCAAATCATTTTGAATATGATTTGATGTACCGCGAAATATCGTGGAGTGTTCCAGATGGTTACTTAAAATTGTATCGTATTTTGCTAATAAATCAACTAAATTGATAAAATTGCCCCTATTAGCAACGCTTCGAGATTCAGTATGACCTCCAAAACTAAGTTCATTTTCGCCGATAAAACAAACAATGTCAATAAGTCCTTTTAACACTTTCTTTCAACTGCTGATCTAATGAATGCTCAATTCGTGATTTTCCAAATGTTTATTCTTTTAGCACCGCTCGCAAATGAGTTTCACACTTACCATGCCTTTTTGTCACTTTGTGAATGTTGTTTAAATCTGAAAAGCCATTTTTATTCCAAACACCTTTTTCATTTGTGAATAGTACATATGGCCAACAAAACAATTTACACAAATTTTCACAACTCCTTAACCACTGATTAGCACTGTACACTTCATTATTAAAGTACCTATAGCATGATTTAACTTTCGTTTTTAAGAATTTTAAATCAGGTGTTGGTTTCCTATTTCTAATAATATTCAGTTTATCTTGAAACGAATATATTGAAAATCCCCTTTTCAACAAATTGCACACCACACAAACGCAAATAATATTTTCCACAGTGCTAGAACCAGCTTCCAAATTTAATAAGTAATTCTAAATCTGCTTACACGCGCACTAATATTCAACGTTTTAAAAATCACTTGTCGCCGCACCACAGGTTTAGAAACACCAAAAAAGTTTTTACAAATATAGCACAAAAGCTGAGAATAATACTAGGAAGATTAATAGTAAGTATAATATTAAAATGGATATTAAAATCGAGATTAAAATCTATAAAATAAAACGTATTACGATGCTATATAGCTCAGATATAAAGATTATGAAGTGGGGTTGGGATGCATTTCAATAAGTTACCTACTTACATCAGAGAGAGTTGTCTCTGCTTACATATATCGAAGTCGCGCGAGTTCGTGTTGGCTCGATTAATCGAGTGCGTCATCGTTACGGTTTTAGCGTGCAACATTATCTCAGCTGCTGAAATGTAGGGCCGTATCTACTGAAATTGGGTAAAAGTAAATTTTAATGATTAATATATGTGATAAATAATAATTAGGTTCTATTTATGTGTTTTTTTAATAATCCCAGGGGAAGCACTGCTTCCCTTGCTTCCATGGACCGACCGCCACTGCCCTCATCATGACTGCTAATGTTTTAACCTTCTGAGGGTGCAGCTTGATTAAATAAGTGAAGTCTGTCTGTTTAATTATGATGTGTTAAAAACAGTTCACAATTTCGAGGACTACATAGTGTAGTAGACAAGCATAAGTAATCTGGATTATTTCAGTATTTTAATTAAAGAAAATGTAAAGATTTGCTTGCAGTCCTAACCAGAATTGACTATATTAATAAATAAAAACATGTGAAATAAAATCTGGTCGATTTTGTGACCACCACACTTTTATACCATTTCTCTACTAAATACTCGGTGGTCCTTATATAGATCATCACTTAGAGATATCATAACAGAAATCATTTCTGTTTTGCCTTTACACTCTTTTCATATCGATCTGTATTGAAACTAGTTAAAAACCATTAATTTATTGCCCAATGGTCATTGTTTGACCCAAGAATTCTGTTATTATAAGTGACGTTATTTATTTATTTGACGATTATGATTATGTTGACTGCAAACCAAAGACCTCAATAGTCCTGAGGAAGACAATAAATTTTGTCGAAACGTCGACTAAATGAGAATTTAAGGTTTTCTTTACTAATTTTATCCAAACCGACTAATAAAACTACATTAAGAGATTGTGGATACGAAACTCCTTAGCTAAAATAATATAACCTTTGTTTTTAGTGTTGAGTGATAACCTTGTCTACATTTGTTTATACAGGTTGGGGCAATAGTGTGTCCGTTTTCGATATCTCGAGTTCTATGATAGCCAGAAACTTGCTTTAAAAACATAAGTAAACTAGACAAAAAGTCTATAACCGGAAATTATTTTCGATATACAGGGTGAGCCAAGACGATTCTACCGAGTCAAGCAAAAATTTTCTAAATGAAATGCCATGATTTTTGAAACTTCTTTCACTGCTATATTATTATTGACTTTCTCCCAACCACTTGAATGTAATGATTTTCTTTTGTTGAAATTATACCATTTACACGTATATATTAAAAATATCACTACAGTCACAACTATCGATTTAAAAAATATATGTTAGTACAAGTTATGAGATATCTGTGTGATGACACTCAGCCATTTTCACTTCCTAAAAGTATAAAGGCTGGCCAAAAAAAGATTTTCAAATTTACAACTTTCTCAATTTTTTTCAAATGGAACACCCTGTATATTTTTGGACGATGTGTGTAGGATTGAAAAACGAGCACTTTTTGTACGTACATTCCTATGGCTATTTGTGACCATTTTCAGTTTATTGAACAATAACTGCAAAATTCAACAATTAAAATTAAAAATAAGGGTTATTTTCAAATAATTCAAGAGACCGTATTATAATAAGCGTATTACATGATATCCATAAAAACATCACACCAACAACAATCCAAAATTTGAAGAAAAGGATAATAAATGCTTTTAGAAGTATCACTCCGGCAATTTTATGAACAGTAGAAACCTCTTTCCAAAGACGCCTAGAAATATGTGTCAATCTCAATGGGCAACATGTGGAGCACTTTTTATAATATATTCTCTTGAATTACAAAAAAAAATTAAATTTTTATTGCTAAATTTTGCAGTTATTGTTCAATCAATCAAAAATTATTACAAATAGCCATAAGGATGTACGTACAAAAAACGTTCGTTTTTCAATTTTACATCACATCGTCCAAAAATATACATTTTACATTTGAAAAAATTTAGAAAATTCAGTTCAAATAGTTGTAAATTTAAAAATTATTTTTGCCACCCTGTATACTTTTAGGAAGCGAAAATGGCACAGATGTCTGATAACTGGTACTAACATATTTTTTTCTTAAAATTGATAATTTTGACTAGTGATTTTTTTAATATACACGTGGTAAATGGCATAATTTCAACAACAAAAAATCATTACATCCAAGTGGTTGGGATAGAGTCAATAATAATACAGGAGTGGAAAGATGCCACAAAGAGGGTTCAAAAAATGTTCTGATATACATGGCATTCCATTTAAAAAAAAATTTAGTTGACCCTGTACATCACCCTGTATATTTGAAAATAATTTCCGGTTATAGACTTTTTGTCTAGTTTTTTTTGTTTTTAAAACAAATTTCTAGCTATCATAGAAATCGACATATCGAAGTTGTTCCACCCTGTATAATACTTAGAACTTAAAATTTAAGTGTTAGTACCACTACACTGAGAAAAGAACTGTTAACAGAAACCGAGAATTAATTGTTTTGCGGTGTCTAGGGTGAAGTGATATTCAGCACTGAATTATGTGGTTAAAATAAAAGTTATATGTAAATCTTCATAACGCAACCGTTTGCACTGAACAATGGGAATCGACAGGTTGCAATAATATGTAACACTTTGTTGAACAGACGTTTTGATGATTTGTTCACCTAACAATATATTTTTTCACAGTGTATAAATAATCACTTGACAAATGAAAATATGATATTAAGTTCCTTTATTTTGTTAATTTTCTAAAAAAAAATTGGTAAAAGTAACATTCCCGATTTAATTTTTTAAATCAGGAATTTTCACGTTTTCATCTCTATAGAAACTACGGTTTAAATGGTATGGTATGTCTTTGTTTACATAATCTTTAATGTGAATATTTTAGGGATTTTTTTTTAAAAACCTTTTTTAAAGTTATGCTAATAATAATCTTTGTGGATTTTTATGGAACACTTTTGGTAAGATATTGAATATTTAATTGATGTAAAATATTGTATTTTATTACGTAATGAGAAAGAGTATAAGTATAGGAATAAATATCAGTAAAACTGGTGCAGTAAACTTGAAACCGTGATTTTTTAAGAGAAATTAGTAGTGGACTGGGCGAGTAAAGTATTTATCAAGGTAAATATTTCATAAGCTTAAAACTTCTAAAATTTAAATATTAAATCTGATATATAATATACATGAAGTTCAGATTTCAGAGAATAATAATACTCGTAAGTTTGAAATTGCTGGTGAGAGAAATTTAAGTGGCGAGGCGTCAAGAGAAATCGATTAAGCCGAAATGTTTTTCACTTTGAAGTTTGGAAGGCTTTGAAAACGGCGGTTGCAATTAAATGCTTGGAGTTGTGACTGGTGGAAAGGAAAGCTTCTGGTTCTAGAGGGTTCTCGCCCCCCTACTATACCCTCTTGAATCCCCGCAGCTCTTCGAAATTACTATAATCGCCTTTACCGATTTAATCATTTTAATGCCTTTAATTATAATTTTAGGATTAAAGATGGATTCAAACCTATATTTCGGATCAAGAGCCAAACTTAACAACATATAATGAGAAACTTAGGAGTAATTGGTTTTGAGCTAATCCAAGTGTTAACGTCTACAACATGCTTTGCTCGTATATTCTTCAAGAAGCTTAATGTGATGTGCGGTTAGAGTTTGCTATATTTCAAACCGTGGTTTAACACAGCTGAAAAATGTAAATGAGGAGGGAGATTTTCGGAATACTCGAGACTTTAAAATATTTCCACTTCTAATGTCAAAGTTTCAGCTTTAGATTAAACACATTTTAAAGCTTTCAAAACCAGCAAAATACATAACAAAAGTGAAATATTCTTTAAATCAAAAGTGACGCCACAACGCTGAGCGAATTTAATGTTCAAATATTTTCACCAGCTAAATTTATAATAAAATAAAAAGTTTAAATAGAATTCTAAGTAAAAAAGCCTTTTTGAGATTTATTAAATATAATTTATTGACTACAAAATTGGTTTATTTTCCATTTACCTAAATTCAATGTCAATAGATATAAGAAAATTGAGTTAGATCAGTTTATCCAAGAGCAATTTGGCCAAAATTATAATCGTAATATTTCCATTTTTTTTTAGTAAATTTCAATTTGTTTATTAATATCAAACTAATAAATTGAAAGATTAATAGAATAAATTTGTCACACTTTTGTTTTTAACGTACTGCACGTACTGATAATTTTTTTTATGTCACAAATCATCTACATTATTTTTAACTTTTTCACAATTTCTGTGAAACTGACAATAACCTACCTTACGAAATAAGCTAACGTAATCATATAAACTGCAGTGCTTAATTGAAGGTAAATAAATTATTTACTACAATCAATTGATTTTAAATAAATTGTCATTAATTTCTTTTTCGGATACCAATGTCTATACATAAATGTTGAATTATGTAAAGTGATAGAACAATTAAACAAATACCTACAAAAGAAACAAAAATCGTATATTATTGACTTGCTGAATTGTCTATTTCCCTAAATCGAACGATAAAATCAAGAGACGAGTTCTATGTAGATATAATACTATATTGTATACACCTAATGAAATATTCCCAAGCAATATTATATGTTAAAATATCGAGTAAATTATTCTTTTGTATGTATGCTGCAAAAAATCTGTTCTCATTATAAAAATCGGAACAAAAAATGTAAGATTTTTATGAGACAACTGGACAACTTGCAGCTATAAAAAACAATTACTTACTGATCGACGGAGAAATGCTTGTTATTGTCGAGTGTCCAATAGCAATGTATATATGCGGATCGTGTGGTTTGGCTATCACGTTTATGCCCACTGACCCGTGTTAAAAATTAATACACACACTCTAAATACGCAGTATTTATAAAATGTCTATATGAATAATACGCATATACGTAAACAGCGAGAAATTAAAGACGACGGGTATTAACTTTTTATAATGTCTGGTTCAATTCCTTTACAGGATAAATTAAATATTGCACAAGCTGTCAAAAGTGCATTCGTACGTCAAAGAAAACATCAATAGACACATTTCCTCAAATAGTCAATAATGTGCGAGTTAGGTAAAGAAATTTTAACTTAAATTTAGTGAAAATGATAAATTGGGTGAATATACCATGGATGAAACTAGATAATCCACTATTTAGACAATTTTTGCTAAAATGTATTAGTGGACAATATAGCAATGTTCAGGTGCCATTGGAAACGACATTAAAAAAATATTTATCACAGATATGTGACAGTATTACAAGAGATTTATTCTGAACTGAATGACGAATATGTCTGGATTATTATTATTATTATTAGATGAAAGTACCAATGCTCGCTGCTGGAAAGTGGCATTTTGTTTTAGTGGGTGCATTAGTATTAGTAATATACTTTTGCTCATGTGATCGTTTGTTAAAAATATATGTGTATCTTAGTGTTACACTCAACAACACATTCATCCCTCTTCGTAATTTCGGATGTTATCGAACTGCATAAATAACCACAAGGTTGTAAAAAGGCGTTTTTCCTGCCCTATTAGTAGATTTAATAAGTCACAAATTATTTACTGAAATAAGACAAAATCTATAAACAAACACATGTATTCAAAATTATCATGATTTCTTGACTCCTTTCTCCGGGCGGGGAAACGAGTAATTGACCAAATTTCTAAATATCTTAAAACTAAAGACATAATAAAAATATCTGATGTGGCCAGCACATAACTTTCTTATACCAGTATATATCATCCTGATCTAAAAAAATCATTCTGTTTAATTCTTCACTTACTTCAATTAAATTTTAATAGCGTACCTTGAAATGTTTCATTAAAATTTTTAAATAATTAATTATCAGTGTCATTCGATACTGTCAATAATTATTCATGTCATATATTTTAATAATTTTTTGTTGATGACATTGACATTTTTGCAACTTAATTAGACGTCAAACTGTTAAATTTATCCTAACCCCATCTTATGAGGCCAAATGTGTAAAATATTTCAGTTTACATCAGCTTTATTTAAGTACTTGGAAAATATATTTTATTCGCTTGATATGGTAGACATGATTTATAATCTTTCATCAAGAATAATTTTTTTTTGTAAAGTCAAATACAAAAAGTTTGGGTTCGATGGACTCTTCTGCTGGTCAATTTTGTTCATCACATTTTTCATTATCTTTGGCCTTTAGAAAAAGTGTACCAAATTTGAAAGCTTTATTTCAAAAATTGTGGCTGCTATCGCGATACTACAAACATGCGGAGTGTTTTTATCAAAGTTCCGACGAATTACACTCACTGGTAATGCTAAAAAGAGGGAAAAACGTGTATTTAATTCAAACAGTTTCTCATCAAATTAATCGGTAAATTAAAAAAGTCAAAGATGCTTTACACATAAAGTTCAGCAAACGGACAGATTGGCAAATCAATGCAAGTCAATTTATATAAATTACGCCAGAGGATACTTCCAGCTAACACAGACAGGCTTATTTCGTTGCTAGGTACCTAGTTAGTTTATAATTTTATTAAAGAGGACCTTACCAGCCGGTGGGGCGCAGCTCACATATTTTTTGAGTTTATTTTACTCACAAACCTTCAAAAAACTTCAGGGCAACAGATCATATCCAACGCAGATTACTGCATCTAACGTATCTCCAAGAGGACACTCCACATACCATAACTCATAACTTCTCTCGCTTGTGGCTCGGCATTGTCTGCTTTTTTGCGCTCAAAACCTGCTCGAAAATATCGTTTCATCAACTCGTGCACTAGTCACAAAAACGTCGTACACAGTATGTTGGTCCAGTAGTGCCTCGCTACAGGGTTAATACAACACTGTTATCGAAAACATTTTAATCGATTCTGGAGTTTAATACTCGAACCATTTTATTTAATTTACAAAAAATGCGATTCAAATTAATTATTTCTAAAAATGGACCGTTACAATGTAAGATATTGTGTAATATATGCATAGACATATTCACGCTGTGACAAAGCGTGAATATGTGCCTGCCATTCGATCTCAAATAATAAGGCACATTGAACTGATGAATAAAGTTAATAAACATATCGAATTAGGCTTTCTAACTCCTTCAAACTCAACATGTAAGTGATACTTTAAAAGATACAGATTCTTTGATTGCAAATTCTAAAAAGGATATTTGTTAGCTTAGAAATAATTTGTTGAACTATTTTTTCTCTTGCACAATGTCAACAATACCGAAAAACATAGGTGGATGAGCAATTCCAAATTTCGTGTTTTTTACCAATAATTACATTTCAATTAAAAGAAATTTATTTTATGTTGGCAATCTGATTTTTTATGCATGTGTATTTAAGAACTCAACTTATAGATTGAAGTTTTTTGAAATATAAACAGATATCCATGAAAAAATTTAAAAAGGACGTAACAAAATTACTGAATTGAAATTTTCATCAAGGGCGCAACTACGTTAAATTAAGAAAAAATTGTGTGTGCAGGATACGAATGAAATGTTCAGCATAGTCTGAAAAAAATTGCCGATAACACCCTTCTCCTTAAATTATGATTTTTTTAATTCAAACGTCAATATACGAAATTTGTAATTACCTGCCCATGTTTTTCTCTACTTTTAAAATTATCTAAGAGAAAAACAGCCCTAGAAGAGCATTTATGAAGCCGACAAATATACCATCTATTAGAATCTGCAATCAAAAATGTATACGTTTCATTACGAGTTAATTACCTGTCGATTTGGAGATTTCAGATCCTCAACGTTTTCTTTCCTTTTCCAGAGCTTTTCTCATTTATGAAACAATTTGGACAAAAATCAACATAAGCAACAGCCATCCAATTGTATTGAAAAATAGAATTGAATCGCTTCGCTGAACTTTCGGAATTTATCTGTAGAAATTTATTAATTATTGAATTGGTAAATTTCTACACAAGATGTTTCGAAATTGAAGGAAACAATTAATTATAGCAGCTTATTTTCTAGGAAAATATACAAAAAGGGGTCCTGTGTCATACTTTTTATTATGTGATATCAAATAGTACAGATAAATTTGTAAAGAAAACAGAAATGATCTGTATAACGATTTCATGATTATCTGCTTGCAGCAACTTCCATGGTTCTGTTTTTCAGTATCTCTTATGTGGCAATAGAGATAGAATAAAGCAACGTTTTCTTCAGATTCTACAGAATAATCTAAAGGTTTGGAAGTCAAATTGGCCAATCCGTTAATTGTTGTATGTAATATTTTTGGTATGAAAAACATGGAAAGTATCATTTTCTTTTAAAAATACATTTTTGATATTTGATACTTCATAATAAAAATGTTTATAAACACTTTTTCATTTTGTCTTTTAAATATAGTAAAAAGTAACAGAAAAATTAAATTTCTATTTACTATTTTTAAAATATGTACTTTATCCTTAGAATATTTTGGGGAATAATTTACATTTAGATTATAAAAATTGGAGTAATATATTTTATTTATTGCAATGTGTATTGTACAATTTTCAAACATTCTGTATAAATTTTGAAAATATACAAATTTATTATTTTTGTCTGATTTCATCTACAAGAGATGTAATTTTTTAGTTGCCACGCTGCACTTCAAGACATGACCAGCACTTTAAATGAAACAAATTTTTCAATTTAAACCTATCTAAATCATCCGGTACTGAATTAGTACCATCAATTTTATATGACAATTTGTTATTACAGTTTATACAACTGATGTGAATTTTTTTGTACTTTGTATACAATTTTTTGTGTAATATATTTACTATTAGATATCTAAAAGTTACCAATCTCAACTTACAAACTACCAAATTTGTACACTCCCTTACAGAAAAGGAATATGAATAAATCGTAATACCTTGTATTAAAAGTAGTGAATATTTAATACCAGAAACCTCCATGACACGTCTTATAATGGGTATCAGGTGAGATAAGCCATATATGTCAAAGAGCTTCCAGTACGTAAAAGCCTCATGGTAGCCACTGTGACCAGGATCAATTACTCTAAGTTGTTGACATTACCCCTAGATAGTAAGCTTGGACATGCTGGACACGCAAGCCAGACAACTGATGTGCTGTATAGGTCAACTTACTGCATTTAATTTATCTGTTTAAAATGCACATTTTTATATAAATTTTTAAGGAATTATGTTGGATAATATAATCACAGCGTAAATCGTCCACCAATATTAGATGAAATTTTGTATTATTTGGGGCATGAAGACCATAAGAATTTAGGAAGGCAAATTATACAAATGCAGGAATTATAAAAGTCTACACTGAAACAGACTGCTCCTTTTTTGTGGAAAAGGCTGGTTTTTAAGACTTCTACATGTCAGGAATTCATAATGGGTTGATGTGCTTGATTACTGCAGACTGCAGATGAAGATGAATTTGTTGATAATTTTTATTAACTCCCCTGCAACAAAGAAAATTTTATTATCTCATCTTCTTACTGGAATGACAGAAAACTGTTTGAAATCTTAATTCATTACCAGAGGTCGGATTTACTGATCGGATTCCAGGGATGTCTTTTACGGGATAATATATTGTAGACACCTACAGAAACATTCCCAAGTAACAAAAAGAATGTCATGCAACATATTAAGTGCATTTTATTTATTTTTATAATGTTAATGCGTAACTTAGTTTTGTCGGGGAATGCACTATGTTAAATGAAAACGTAATGCGTAATAGATTCTTTTAAATTGCAGTATACTTTTAATTTACATTATTGAAGGCCAACGGCCTGCCCTAGCGTGGAGGGGAGAAACGTGCGGTTAAAATGTCACAACGTACTAAACCGATGGAAGCTACAGTAAATATTTGAATTCGCGATACTGCCGATTTGCAATTTGATGGTAGACAACTGTATGACACTAGATGTGACAAATCAATTTCCTGGTCATATAACACAAATATTAATAGACATATTTCCTCAGAAAAATATAAACGGAGCGTAGGTGGCTTTACTTACAGTGACATGCAACGTAATTTGAACTTAGATTTAGTGGAATTTATGATAGAATTTAACATACCGTTATCGAAACTAGACAATCCAATTTTTAGACAGTTTTTGAAAAAATGTATTAGTGGCAAATACAGCAATGTTAATATGCCCTCGGAGTCTACACTAAGAAAAAAATATTTATCAACAGAGTGTGAAAATATTAGACAGAAACTTTCTTTTCAGCTTAATGGGAAGTACATCTGGTTTTGCGTGGACGAAACCACCAATGATTGAGGGTTTAAGGTAGCGAATTTTTTTAGTGGTTGCATTGGAGGAAAATTGTTCAATGAGCGGACACCTGACCGCCTCTAAAGTTTTAGAAGCTACAAATTCTCACACTATAGCAGAGATAGTGAATTTAAGTTTACAAAGTTTTGGGGTGACAAATATGCAGAAAATAAGGACAAGTTCTTATTATTTCTTGCTGAAAGAATTTTGAAGAAAACGTATCAGAATATACTTCATGTAATATATTTAGCACATGGGCTTCATAGGATTGCTGAAACTATTAAGATGTGCTACCCCAATGTTGATAATTTGATCTAATGTAAAGAAAGTTTTTCTTAAAGCACCAAGTCGTGTACGGCTATTTCATGAAATTCTACCAAAGACTCCATTGCGTCCGGAGCCTATTATAACACGATGAGGAATTTGGTTAGAGGCAGCATGGTACTATTACTGTCATTTTGGATATGTGAAATCACTAATACAGCAAGTAAATCCAAATGACGCAGTTGCTATTTCACAAGCGCAACAGGCATTTATGGATCCAACTGTTCAAGAAATCTGGAGACCATATTCGGAAGTTTTTCACGAATTTCCCTAGCCATACGGGACTTTCAAAATCAGCCAACATCAGAATTTACTACATTTGATGCGTTAAAAATTGTATTCGATCTTCGACAATATATTTTTCAACTACTAGGAGAAATTGCTGCAAGGGTACAAACAAAATTTCAAATTGTTTTCAAAAAATATTCTAGGTTTGTTACGGTGACAGGTATAATAGGCCTTTTAAGCGGTAGAGAAGTATATTTTGTTACACCGGGCATGAATGTGGTGACTTTGTGAAAGTGTACGTAATTTAGGTATGCTCCAGTTACATCTGTCGACGTGGAGCGGTCCTTCTCGCAATATAAATGGATTTTCAACGAAAGGCGCCGAAGTTTAACCGCAAAAGATTTAGAACAGGTATTAATGATATATTTTTATTCTTGTAACCAGCATTGAAAAATACTTGTATGTGTTAGTTTAGTGTTAAGTACCTCCCCCTATACTTCCAGTTCTCTTCGAGTGAGTGTTTATAATAAATTGACTTTATCAACTTTGGATAATAGGGAAATCGATAAAAAAATTTTAAAATAAGATATCGTTTCATATACGAATGCAAATCTGACACATAACCACCCAAAGCCAACTCTGGTTTTACGTCATATCCGATTGGTAAATCCGACCTCTGTTTATTACAAAAGAATTTAAGTTTTCACTGAGGTAAACGAACTACAGTCGACAATTGTCAAATACATTTTACAATATATCAATGGCCATCATCATCAATATAAAAGTTGTATCGAAAAATATAGGAAATATCATTCATCACTTCTGCATAAATACAGTGAGATTTAATTTGGAGCTTACGCTTGTCCAGCCCTTGGTTAATTTGTTGCTTGTAAGTTTTAATTAAAAAACAGTAACATCATTCGTTTCTCTTTTGAGAATGTAAACTCCAAAACCTCTACATGTCAGCAATTCCTCGCTGAAACTGAAATGTAAAATTTAAGTACTTTCGTCAAAAGTTAGCTGTCACTTCAATACGTTGTAAATATCCTTTATATTATTGTTCTATTGCTTCGGAATCTACCCCTTAAGTAATTAAATTTATTTCCTTTAAATAGGAGTAGCCCTTTTTAGATTGAATAATTTACTGAAATTTATCACAAGCAAAACACAGTTTAAAGAAGTTTATATGCATTAATCACCACCGATTTAGTCTGTGTACTTATTTGAAGGAAGTTAAATTATTTTCTGTTTCTAACTTTCAAAATAAATTTATAAAAGTAAAATCAGTACTGTAGGTCGATTGCCTCTGTCATCTGTAGTTTGATTTATTCTTTTTTCTTTCTTGGATTTTACTACTACATGAATAATTCTTTTAAGCTTCAATGTATTGAAATACAGTTACCCAGTGTAAAACGGGAAAAATAAGTTTTTTCGCTTGTGATTTTTTTGTCAAAGGAAAAGTCAGAGGGAGTTTTGTGACAACTAGAATAAAACAGCAAAAGAAAAAAAGTAAAGTGTATATGTCATCTTTGACGCTACACATTCCAAGCAACATTCTGACGACGATTTGATGTTGCTGTTAGCAACTAAAAGTCGGTGTGTGACGTACACAAAACGTCGTGCTGACCCATATTCATACTAATCTGGTCAATAAAATATGGGTCGATTCGACGTAGAGGATCGACTTTAGTCGTTGTGATTAGCGACCAAATATTCACCAAATTTTACGTCGACTTAAGTTGGTTGTCAGGCTATTACCAATCTTATTTAAAATTTGCCCTTAATCTGACCTACAAAAGTCTGATTTAGGTAGTGAACTAGTAGTAACTTTGTATATTATTCTACTTGTCGTACCTGTTGTGATAGTTTCAAATAAATACTCGATTTCTGATTTACCGTTATGATAAATACAATTATTTTTACTAATAGCCACATCAAGGTTAAATAATTTTACCTGTGTGCGAAACTGATATAGTGACAGGAAATGCAAGGTAAGACGCACGGAACTTAGAGTCGGATTTAACTGTATTGTTCGCTTGTTTACTTCTTCAATGTAGGTTTTAGTGCTCAGTTTAGCTAGCAATGATTTAACAATTGTACAAAAATGTATTAACTTGAAATAAAAGTATTGAATTTAAAGTATTGATTACACATACAGTAGTTACAGTATTCAAGTTCCCTTAATATAAATTGTTACCACCCAGCAAGAACCGCGAGGAGCTATGAGCATTTCTTGCCAGGAAAGGATGGTTATGGAATATTAGTACAGAATAAAGAAATTATTTAAAAAGTAACAAGAAACCTTTAAAAACTAAATAAAAACAAAAAATATACTGTCAAAACAGTAACAGAAACAAATGTTTTTCTCAATAAAACAACTAAAAATAAATTCTAATAGTAAAGTTATTACTATAATAAAAACAGAAAGATATATTTTTTGTCAAAATGAAAAAAATTATATTATTAATAAATAATAACATCCTGAAAAAGAATGTTTCTCAAGCATTGAACTACGAAAGCACAAAAACGGAATTAAATAATGCAGTTGATATCACAAAATTCTCTTCTTCACTTCACATCACTTCACTTTACCTCACCGCACATTGCTTCTCCCTCTGAATACTCGCCATTCTCACCCTCTTCTTCATTTTCCGATGAACTACTATCCTCGTTCAAATTTATAATTTTTTTCCACTAATTATATGAAATATCTCAATTTTTAAATAATCATCCTCAATTGTAATTACTTTCCTAGTTCTTTTTTCTCAATCTTCCTTGTTAATTTTCGAGACTTTATTTTGAATTAACTCTACGGCTTTTTTTATTGAATTTCGGAAAAGTGTTTCCTTTTCTGACATTTTTTCTTCAATTTACAAAAAATTAATTCAATCGGAATGAAAATACAGAAATATGGGGGTAATTTCAACACTACGTGGCCATATCTATCCGCTAAATTATCTACAATTTACTTCTCACAATTTCTCTTTTGCAGGACTTCCAACAGTTGTGCTTTTTTATAATTTTCCTCGTAATAGAGATTATGTTCCATTAAAAAAATTTGTAACTCCAGAACTGTTGTTAGGAATTTTATACAGTTGTCTCGAATGGTACTTCGCATTGTCAAGAACAATAATGCTATTCCGTTTTAATTTTGGAATTAGGGTATTTCCAAACCATTCCTCAAATATTTCTCCCCCACGTTCTTGTGGTAATCCGCGTTATAGTTTTCCATGTTTTTTTCCGCACGGCTTCAATGTATTATCAACCCATCTATCAACTGATCCACAGTGTAATATAATCAACCGAGTCCCTTTATTAGGGGGCAATGAGATTTTTTACGGTGTCATGATTATCATACCAAGTTTCATCTAGCGAAATTGGTATATTTTCCCGTCTAAGTTCTTTTATCTTTTCTAGATATGAATTTCGCCAATCCACTATTCGTCTACTTTCCATAATCGCCATGCATTTATTGATAGTTTGATATTTAAGTCCAATTCTTCTCACCTAAGTTCCTTAAGTTCTTTTGGTATATTTTAATTTTCTGTCTACCACGTCAATAGTTGGGATTTAATTTTTCTGATACGTGTCGTAAACTAAAGTTCTTAAAAGTTTTGCAAACGATAGGTCCAGAATTTTCGACTGACCGACGTCGGTTCGGTGTTTTCTTGGAAGGGCACCTTCTTTCACCAATTTCACCTAGTACATCTAAATCATACAAATTAAGGTCATTAGCTCGTCTTTTCAAAAGATTATTGTACATTAATGCAAATTTGTTTCGCTAGCTCGTTCAAATGTAGCCGATTTTTACTTGCTGAAAACACTAATAAACTTTAATTTTCTTTATCACTGAAATCACTATCACTTTCATTTCCACAAACAAGGTAAGATGTAGACGTAAAGGCCTCCCACGAGCGAAACATTTTTTACATCAAATACCCTCTTATATTATTTTCAAAAACACACTAGCAAATAAACAGATTTTAAATAATTATTATTTGTCTTATAATACTATAATTTCAGTATATCATATATCGCAGTGCAAGAACGAGTCGATAACAAAAATAATTGCGACCCTGAAGTATCTCAGCATGTAAGCTAAACTACGCCTCGGTCGCGTGCCAACAAAAACATCAATCATTGTTCTCGCTTTAATGTGTAAAAGACAGAAGATGTCATGTGTTAGACATTTCCCGCCTTCATGTTGCATCTTACCCCGCACTTCTCGCCACTATAACGGTTTCGCGCACTCTACCAACTTTTAGCAGGCTCAGGTGCAGAAATCTGCTCTAAGACTAACGTTTATTCCAAGCAATCACGCTGATACTGATCTTGCCTTGCAATTGGTGTATAAATCTAAATATCTATCAATACTTGCATTGTCGACATTAATTTTGAGGTTATGATAAGCCGAAGCCCTAATGTTTCACACCAACGTTCAACCGAGATTAGAAGGTTACCCAAAAATTGCATAAACCTACTTAGTCAGTTACCAACGTCTAATCAACATTGGATAATGATCTGAAAACACACCCTACGTATTAAGTAGATTTATGAAGTCAAACCAACGTTGGTAAATATGCTAGACGTAAATAGTAGTCTTGCGAGGTTCAAGCGTTGTTCCAACGTTGTATCATAGATATAAAATTTAAGGTGCCACTTGACTATCATTTGTAATAATTCTGACGTTGAAATTAGTAAAAAAGTAGTCGTTAGTCGATAGAATGTTGCTTGGATTATTTTATAAATGCTGTAACACTGAGAAAGAAAACTGTTATGAAACATTAGGGAAATATTTAATTAATAAACATCCAAGAATTAGGTTTATGAATGAAAACAATGTACATACTTGAACCACAATTTATTAAAAATCAAGTCCGGGAACGGTCGATTATTTTTGTCGTTTCCAACGATTATTTTTTAAATTTGACAATAACATATAGTCAAAAATAAAGAATTTATTGATGAGATTTTAAATTTTTTTGCACTTCCGGTTAAGCGGAAAATAATCTCAACTTGTTTTTTTTCTTTAATGGAATACCTGGTATTTTTTACATTTTCGAATGGAGAATAAGAAACTATATTCAGAAACATCAATATATAGTTTTTATTTAAGAAAATGTTAATACAAAAATTTAAAAAAAACAGTTGACAAAATCAA
Source organism: Rhamnusium bicolor (assembly GCA_029963845.1). NCBI lineage: Eukaryota > Metazoa > Arthropoda > Insecta > Coleoptera > Cerambycidae > Rhamnusium > Rhamnusium bicolor. The sequence continues at coordinate 1,518,625 of JANEYF010000177.1, read as the reverse complement.
GATACCTTTGAAAGTAATTATAATTTTAATTTAGGCTACAAAAAAAATTTTTCAAGGTGTGTTCCATTTGACTAAATACTGAATAAGGTGTCATAATGAATTCTAGATCATTTGTGACATAATAAGATTTATTTCTTCAGCTATTCGATCTTGAGTAATATTTAGAAATGGGAAGTTTAAATGTCATCCCAGAGACGGAATTTTAAACCCAATACTATATTCCGCAAAAACACCTGATACAAGATTAATAAATTAAATTATAATTTTTGACAGAGTACTTACACGTTAATTAATTATTGCATGTTAAACCAAAACTGACGAACAGTCGACAACCGCCGAGAACTATATTGGCACCTATAAGGATCTGAGAATTATATTACTTCTCTACATAATGTCGAAGGGCAAATATAGTTTGCGTCCCAAGGCTATTACCTAATTTGACCTTCTATTTAGTTTACATACTTGCTTTATACAGTTTGTAATTTGTTCGGTTCGAAAACACTCTAGCTACTGATCTGTTGTGTGAACGGCGAGCATAAAGATATTTTTTATTTATTCAATATTTGCTGTTCAGTGTAGTGCGTTAGTGGACGTAAAATATTTCGAGACAGTCCTCGTCTTCAGAAATAGTGATGTATTTTGTGTTTTTATGTAAAGTGTGGGACTATCATACAAAAATTCAGTCCAATCATTAGTAAATTAGTTGTGGCAAAACATATGTCGTCGAAAAAATACCAAACGGTGATTGGTAGAGACAAACAAAGGTGGTGAAACAGGGAGGAGATGTTGTGTAAGGAAGTTGACAAGCTAAATACCGTTTACTGTACTGTCTACCCCTGTTTTGCAATTTGCTCCTATTATTTACGTCATGACATCCAAATTTCCCAAGGCCTCAATACTGTAGGTATTATGAAAAACTATCGATTTCGTAGTCATTATTTTATATTTTCTCAACCAGAGGACAATGGTCACACTCCATTTATTGATATATTTGCTAATGTCACTTCTACAGTAATTTTTATTTTCCACTAAACATTTATTGGCATCTACACTTATTGCAGAATCATAATTTTATTTACATTAAAAAAAAACCACAATCAGTAATATTCATTGGTTAAATATAAAAGTATTTTTGTATTTTAATTTTATAATGCTAACCGAAAATAAACCTTAATAAAGTAAGATTAATTCAAAGTGCTTGCTGAAGTTTTAACAGTTCATAAATTCATGAAAAAATAAGGAGCTCTGAAAATAATTAAAAATTCTTTAAAAGCACGAATTTGCATCATCGTAAACCTCTTTTATTGCTACTATAAAATTTCTTATATAGGTATATGGCATCTAACAATGTCATATCGATCTCGAATAAACGGAAACTTCGGTCTGTTACTACAGCACTAATTACATAATAAACTTACTTTATTTTCTCTTTAATTAAAGCTAGGGTGGTATGTCATGGCGCGCCCTGATATAGGTGTGGTTTAATCCTCTGGCTGCATTTTGAATATGTTCTCTTGTTTGTTCTACGACTTCGTCACTATACATACGGGTTTCTATTTAAACAAAACTGAATAAATGTTACCTGTGTATTTAACTTGCGCTGTTTTGCATGTCGCATTAGAAGATTAGTACTCTGCCCGCTTGTTAAAACTTATAACAGTTATAACCAACGACACGTTGCATAATTTTCACAAAGATGAAATTAAAGAAATGTCTTCATTATCCAAGATTTAACAACTTGGATATTTCTATAGGGGTAGCTCGAATACAAAGAAATAGTTTTCACGCGATAAATATTGCTGTTTCTCCGAGTATTCCGCATAAAATCTAACTACGTTAATTCCTCAAAAACTAAATGAGATTTTTTAATTTTTACTTCGCTAATGTACTCGCAGCTGTGAACTGTAGGAGTCAGGAAGAATTTTGAAGAAAAACAGTTGTTACACCTACCAAGCTTGGTAGTGCAGCGGACTATAGCGTATTTGTTTTACTGCCTACCGATTCCCGGGTTCAAGTCCGGCTTCGACACCGATCAGGGTAGCGCCGACGACGTGTACAATGTGTGCGGCGCACACTTAGCTACGCAAAGAAGCGCAAATATGTGTTTATAATAGGAAGAAAAGCATCTGACTATACGCACTAATTGCCAAAAGCTCGCTAGGTAATTTCAAAGTTAATTACGTGCCCAAGTTTTGACAAACTTTTTTCCCAATCAAAATATTACAGGTTTCAGCAACTGGTCTCACATATTTTCTTTCATAAGGCGATAAAAAGAATAATAAAGTACGAAATGAAGCAAGCTTTTAACAAACTATACATATGTATATTTAGCACAACTTTAGTTCTTAAAAATAATATCCTTGAAATAACATCTTTCGGCTTCTAAACACTGTGTTCAAGATACAAATACAGTATGCTAATCCAGCGACCGAATTTCGTTCACTTCTGCGCATGACGTCAGCAACCAGGAAAATTTGGCAAATAGTTATCGGTGCTGTTAAGGCAACTATTCTGTATTTTAAAGTTGTAAAATTGTACTGTAGCTGGTTGTAGAAATTATAATTGGATAACCAAAGGAACTAATATAAGGGTATTTTCATGTTTCTAAAAACAAAGACCTTGTGAAACAGTGGATTGTGTATTATTTACAGGTAGTTTGAATTTTATTTTTGAGTAAGATCGATTATTAGAAAAAAATAATAATATGCCGATTTGACATACTAACCTAACTTCACACTATATGCTATTAGGTGAACCGCCGCCCATATGTAATACTTGCAGAGTACAGCTGACAGTAAAGCATATTCTAGAGGAATGTAGAAACTACAAGTATTTCGGAGATATAATTTAGAGAGAAATATAACCAAATTATTACAACAGAACAACGCGATAAACAAACAACTAATAAGGCTACTCAAAGAAATACACATCTTCAAAGATATATAAAACAATCAAACATAGAAACTACTTCAACAATAACACATACTCCAAAATAAACATCCATGTACTAATAAAGTTGGCATATCGAATTACATAACGGACATTTGTATTACAGATATAAGAAGTTTTCTCTTTTATCTTAATCTTAATTAATGCGACTAAATGACCTTAGAAGTCAACGTCGTAAAAAAAAATGCCGATTCAAGCGTATAAATCAATATTACCAGGTCATAATTGGTCATAATTGGAGTGCGGTATTGAATGGCGACATATTGACCAACCTCTGATAGTTATACTTTGCGGTAGTAAATTGAAGTTGGAAAAACACAGATTTGGAGGTTGTAAACGGCAGATGGGTTATGTCCTCGACTGATTGTTTAAAATTTGAAAGTGGTCTGTGTTGTGCGCCCCCAAAATGATTACTAAATTTTTATTAATACTTAATACATATGTGGAATTCGGGGAAAAAGACTATTTAGTAACAAATATATTCTCCATCTTCTATCGAAGAATAAAAGGTTTTTTTTCCAGTCTACAATGCTTGTAGATGTTCGTTTCTAAGAATCTATCTATTCGTATTTGAAAATAGGGTTGCCCAATGATAAGCCTGCTGTTAGTTTAAATCTTGCCGATATATTTGAAACATGTGAAATTTGAGAAAAAGTATGTTTTTCAGTTCAGTTAATTATTTGTCAAAACACGTAAAAAATGTAAAATAAATAAAAGTTTTATTCGAATTTTTATCAAATGAAATAAATATTTTATCTTTATTTTATTTCACATTGCATAAAACAGTCAAAACAGATAAAAAAAATATTAAATAAACAGAATTCTAAACACATGAAACTAAATATTTTCTTTTTTATATGGTATAAAAACTTGTTTTAAAACTGTACATATTATATAACGTAACCCACATCGTCAGGGCGGTGAAGACGGATACTAAATTTAGTTGTTCTAACTAGACCTCTACTTCACAATCGATTTGTAGTACAGTTGTATTGTTAATTGTTTAAATACTAAACCACAATCAGTTCGACGCAGTCTACTAGATAGCACGTGTTTGTTTACGTTATCATATTCTGCAATGTGAATCGGTATGGCATGGAGTTCTATATTTTTTCAAAAATAATGACAATGACTTATTTACTTCATATTCTATCCAAATATGTTGAAATGTGTTTCAAGTATTGTTCTAATATTCTGTTTCATATAATAATATCGCATAATACAAATTTTTGTATCTGCTGCGCCAACTTTTCTTTCTAATATTTTTTTGAATATATGTGACTTAATGTATTAGTGAAGAAGAATAAGTCTTTAAGTTTAATACATGTCGAATTTTAAGAAATTTTATCAGAATTACATGTTTCTCGGTTTCCAGAAGTACCAGTTGTGGATCCAGTCTCACAGACTACACATGTCCATTTGTGCACAAAAAACTCACGGGTCCAGTTAAGAGTTAAGGATATCAAAAATCTGCTCAAACGATTAAAAATAATACCGACCTTTAGTTTTCACGAATGTAGTCCTAGTTGATTTGATTACAAATTTCTAGCAATATGTTATTATTTCATTTGGATAGTCAGCTTTTAAAAGAAATGCTGAATAATCCTTATTAAAAGGTAAATTACTCATATAAACAAAGTTGGCTGTTTAGAACTGTAACCTACTAAACAAAAAGTGGAGAGAAGTGTAGGCGTAAAGATAAACTATGTTCATACACGCAAGGAATTATTACTGCCTTTTAGAGAATAGTATAAAAATTAGAGTGGCTGTGAACTTAATGGTTCCTGAAATTGTTAGGCAGTAAAATATTTTTATTGGGTGTATATTTCAGCAGTAAAACTATATTTACGTCTGTTTTAAAAAGTACGGGAATATTATTTATATAACACATTTTTTTATCTGATAAAATTTACTAATTAATCATATACACATATATGAACTTCTGAAACACTCGTTTGTTTATTTTGTTATCAGTCTGATATATACTATAGATAAGCATGCAACGTTTATGGGAAACTAAGTACAGTTATAGTAAAAACTAAATACGCTTTTTTATGAATATTTAATACAAAGTTCTCCAGTTTTGGTGTGTGAATTAATATATCATCAATTTGACATGTTTTTCTCTATGTTTAATATGTTTATTACTCAAATGTTATATAGCTGTTTTTGGAGGAAGTCATACATTTGTAAAGTATTTGCATTAATTGTCAAATACATGTAATTTTCAAATGTTATCCTTATACCTTATAATTTATAACAACATCCTTTTGACCTGAACTAACTTTCGTTACCATTTGTATTAGCAGTTCCTTTTGTCGCTTTCTTTTGTATGATTGTCAACTGTTACACTAAATTGCAAAATACGCTTTAACGAAAATAATTTACTGTTTTGAAATTGAATTCCACAAACCATCAGGAGATATGATTTGCATACAGCTAAAAGAGAATAAATAAAGAGATCGCCTATTACCTATTAAAGTAATTTATAGTAAAAGATGTTGTAAAGAAAGTAAACAAATTTTGTAAGTATAAGTATTTCGATTTTTGCTTGTTTTTTGTATTCCACATCTGGAGAATCTCGGGGACTTTCCAGCAGTAGCCAGCTTAACACAGTTCCATTTTCCTTCGTAACGCTTGTAGATATCTCTTGATGAAATCTTTCCACACGTTCATTGATCAATTTGCCACAATTCTCCGGAAAAAGAATTGAGATGGGAAAGAAGGAAATGAACTTTTACGGAAATTTTGCATTCTAAGACTTCGTATACAGTGGGAAGGTTTGTAACAATTTCTTCGTTATTGTCATATTATCTGTTGCATAGGAACTCATTAGGTATTAGTTTAAATTCGTTCCATATGACTTACTTTCCTCGGAGTATCTTATCAAATTAATGGTCCTTAAATAGAGTTCATATTTGAGTACAAACAAAAATACCTCCTTTAATTTTCGCTTCATTGGATCTAAAACATTTTGTTTCTTGATATTGGAATCCTGGCCCATTTCTGTCCATTATTATTGCAAACTGTTTTATTAACGCCAATTTGATGTAAAGCCGAGGCAAAATAATCTCCTTGATATCAACTAGTGTCTCGTTTTGGATATCCTTAGCTCCGGGATTTAATGATTGCCTTGAAGACTACTCCATCCTTATGTAACGCAAAGAACGTGCTCCGCTAGCCCATTCACGGAAAAAGCAACAAACTATCTATAACTCAGCTGCATTTCTAACATTAATTCTATAACATTCAAATCACCGCAAAGCCACTGATATAACTTACCCTTAATTAACAGTGTCATATTTTCAAACGACTCTTTCATATGAACAGCGTGTCCTATGTGAATGGATAGCAACAAGTTGCCGCTATAAAATAGAACAGCTTTCAAACTCAGTTTAGAAGAATCTGTGAAGTCTCCAACCTTCAAGTTTATGCTCAATATTGAGTGATTTCATTAAACCAGTTATGTCACTACTAATTACAAGACGCCGTTCCATTTTAAAAAACTGGAAAAGGTCTTTTTGTCGATGTTGGTATACAGACAGTTTTCCATTTTCTTTTAGAAGGTTCCATTCTTGTAATCTTGAATCTAACAGTTCTGCCTTATTCTTTGGGAAATCTAAGATAAGTCTCCGATAAGATTGGTTAGATCATTCTACTCATCATAAATTCGGGATCAGTTGAAGTTGAAATATCGAATTCAAGGGAATTATTTTAAACACCAACTAATTATTGGTCAGATTTTACAGTATGTCACTGTTACGATGGTGTGTCAGAAAAGGGAAGGTCTTCTCTGTGTAATATTGGTTGAGTAGCAGATGGTATGTTGGGGTAAATTATGATCCACATTTTTCTTAGAAATGCTTTTTTGAAGCAAAAACAACAATATGTTGTATGATCTGAAGGGTCTCTCGATACTGTAGGAATAGAAAAACCTATTGAGCTGTCATTATGATGTAATTAATCATGGAGGTTAGATGTACAATTATTACAGCGCCTATTTTTGTCTTGCTCTCCAAATTTGATGTAAGCTAGGAAAGCTAGAACAGGGAGACATAATAAATTAAAAACTACCTACTATGAAAATATCAATGTAAGAAATTATATTGTTGTCATATTGGGTAAATTTAAAATCCTCATGATATTAGAATGAAATCAGATACAAAATTTTTAAATGTAACATAATTTGTTAACTTAAAAAAAATGACCCTAAAATTTAGTTCTTTCTTGACACAATATGGCTTTATTGAATTATTTTTAAAAAATTTGTTTGTTTTAATATATGTGACCTTCAATTGAAAATTGCATTACCGCTTAACAAAACACGCTACAACTAGATTGAATACGTAATTTTTAGAAATTTCGACCGCAAATGGTGGTTCTTCCCCTTCGTTACATCTAAGACATCTGAATTTTGGTTTAACTGTAATAAAATGTTGAATAACCAGTAATGCTGTTATCTGCATCTATTATCTATTATCTACGACCTGTTATCTGCATTTGTGTCGACTGGTTAATCATTTTCAAATTAATTGCAATAAGCAGTCACTAGATGGTATTACAAGTCGCTGACTTATGTCAGCTCAAATTTACTATAACTGTACTCATAACTGTAAATAAACGAATTTGTCAGGTCTGTATTGACGGCCAGCAACTTCATTGGATGATGTAATATGTCTTGTCCACAACACGAAACGATTTTTAAAAATAATTGAAATTGTAAACATACTATACTAGTAATTTTATATCTTTAATTTTTTGAAGAATTAGAGGATGGCTATTATCCTTGGCTATTGTGATTTTTACTATTTTTACTTTATAAAATATATAAAGCTAAATCTTATTTACTTTAAAACAACAAACTATTTTCTCAAAAATTCTAGTTCATTAAACAAAAAAGTGACTTATTCCAAATCATCCATAATAACTTTCCAAGCTAGTGTGTTATACAGATGTACATAAAACATTTATTTTGACCACATAATTTGCCTTGAATAAAGCATGTTAAAATAAGAATTAGGGAATATTTTGAAATGAAAAAATTAATTGATGGGTTTTTTCGCAGTGTTTTCTTATATTGCCCGCTGAGTAGTTGTTTCGTTCAAATCGTATTTAATAACAGTAGTTTAGTCCACCTGGGCTAGAGGTCGCCGCTCTCGGTACTTGCTTCGCAAGTCGCTATCCGCCACAGAGACATTTATGATGTCGGTCGGATAGTAGCATTTAGACCATACGAGAAGTTTCATACCTCTCACCACTACTCTTCTTATATTGTCTATGTAGGTTTTTGGGTTTTGAACTAAACAAAGCCAAATTTTTAATAAATATCTTCGTCAGTAATTCATGGCTAAATTAATCATTACATGAAAAAAGATCCGTTTCAATGTGTCTTTTTGTTCAATATGCTAAATTTGTCATTTCATTGTTTACCCCTAACGCACCAACAACACCATTAGAATTTTCATTTCATTGAGGACTAAATTTTAAGGAATCAACGGCAATAAATCTTTTAAATTTTCCAATTAAATTGCTGTTATGTCTTGATCAATCTCAATAAATTATACGAATCCATTATTTTAAAAATTGTATTTCGAAAATAGGTTATCTCATATTTCATTTAACAGATATGCATAAACAATTGTATGCTGTCCAGCTTTGTGAACAAAGATAGAATTGCGGAGTATAGAGATCGCTTTATTTAGAAATAAATTAGGGTAAACATTTATCGCAACCGAGTCTGCATTCATATGGGATAGTAGGGGCGTGTGGTGCAATGACTATCTCGAGGCTGCTCCTGACAATCCTGAATATATGTGCCTATAGAGATGAATGGTTGTTTCACCCATCTATCATTTTGATCAGTCTGGACCTGATCGAAACGTGTATACTGCCTTGGGCGTACAGTGTACTGACCCTGTATGATTTATTTGATTTGATATAACTAATTTTAAAACTCCAAAAATCACAGAAAATGCAAATTTTAAAGGTCGACGTAAAATAGTGTTTGCATATTTAATTTTATGCAAACTTTAAAACGCTGTTAGTTAAAAAAATATTATCCTGGAAATTATTTCATTTCCGACTCCAATTATTTGAACAAAAGAGCTTGCAGTGTTCAATAAAACAAATACAAGTGTTTTTTTCAGTTGGCAAATGCAAACTAATATCCATTATAGTTGTTTTGAATGCAACGAAGAGCATGAAACTGGGAAAAATTTAAATAAATATGTTTAAATTTTTACCATTTACAATATATTACTGACAAATATTACGCACTCTAGGATCATATTTAAAATGTTTATCAGAAATATAACTGAAAAAACCTTTCGTGTTTTTGCACGGCAACATTTTTATTTAACCTTTCTTCAATGGCGTGCGGTCTTACGGAACGACTCAACCAAAAAGTCTATATATATATAAAGTGTTCCGCACGTCTGTGTACCTCACGATCACGATGCGTAGGATAAGCTACGTCAGTAACAGTGCGAATGTCTTAAATGGTACGCGTGTTTTTCTCGTTTACGGTGTAAGAGACCGACTCCACTAAAACGACCTAGCACGCCTTTGGGCAGGTAGGTTTTATTGGAAAAATTTGATTCTGTTTCTTATAGTTTGTTCCTTTTAGTAATAGATTACGAACGGGAACAGCAGCGATTGTTAAAATTATTGGAAAAAAGTTTTGCCTGAATTTGATGATGAAGATGAAGAAAATGAAGACGTGGTAGAAAGGAAGATACAACTACAGTTGTAAACCGAAAAACATCGTCGGTTAGTATAAAACGGTAAAAAGTGATGTGCTCGCTATACGCACAAATTATTAATTAAGTGACATTATTGTACGTTAAACTATAAAGTGCCACATCAGATTATTTTTTCGTTTAAGTCATTGCATTGAAAAAGGTGGAAAACAGCCACCGAAACGTTTGTAAAATGTGTTTATGAATAAATAAACAATTTAGATTTTCATTCATATCATTAAAGAACCAAAATCCCAAGAACACAATTGCTATAAAAATATATAAATAAGGTTCAAGAAGTCAAAAAGAAAAACAACTTTCTTTCAAACTATATATATATATATATATATATATATATATATATATATATATATATATATATATATATATATATATATTTCTTAAGGTGACTAATTGATACTTAAAAGCCTATGAACCAAGTTCAAAGCCTTGCGTTAAAGCTTGTTTCAATTTTCTACAAAAAATTACATATTGGGTCCTGTTAGTGGTACACAGAGGTAGATCCTTATGGAGACAGAGCAAACCTTCTGAATAAAATAAATCTACTTCGAGAATATGTTACGTGAAAGTTTTGGATATTTTCGATCCACTCAAAATCTCCATATGACAACCATTGATTCACTGATCAATGATATGAGTTGCTTATGTCATACATTAAGTTTGTGCTAGATTTTGGTCCATAGCATCCAATGTTTTGTTGTCTTTACACTTCAGTGTTCATAACATATTTAGAACATATACAGAAGCATAATTCGCACTTTTATTATTATCACGTAAATATTATAACAAAACGAATATATACAGAGAGAATGACAGATAGTAAGGATGGTCCCCAATGACAAAACAGGTCAGAAAATCTCTATGCCAATCTCTATGATTATCCTTCGCATTTCCTTGCCATACATTTTCATGATGAAAAATTGTGCATTCTAGGAAGGCCAGAGGGTTTTCGGACTAAATCAATCCGGCAGTAAATCTTGGGTTTGCTTCCATCACTGATAGCGTCCCACATCATAACTCACGCAGTTAAGGTGCATAAACAGAAAAGTTTAATTTGCACTGTTGACCACTTTGTCTTCTAATCCTTTGTTCTTGTCTTCAGTCAATTGACCAACGGCTAAATCTAAATTAATTGTCAAAGATGACTTGCCCTCACTGCTCGTCTTAATCTTAACTTCTTAAATGACATTAATATTGCAAGTCGAAAAGTCTGTTGTAGGGGACAGCATTATTATTATGATCAAGGAATTTCGTTTTAAGAACCATTTATGATATTCATGAATTGCTTGAACTATAGATAGAGGCATTGGATAGATAGATAGATAAATGGATAGATAGATATAGATTGTCTTTATTTAACTACCATACGTACATTGTTCAACCGGACATACTCTTGTGATTCTCAATGAGGCTATAGTAAATAAAAAGTGAAGGGAGGGGTATAATGCCGATTTTAATGACAATAGGCTGACAATTTTCCGTGTACAGGTATTCTTACAACCGTTTTTTGTTGTCGAAAAACTTTCAATGTGTGATAGGAGTCTCCCATAGAACGACAGAGTAGGAAAGTCTAGAATGAAATAGGGCGAAACAGGAGTTTTTTAAGATGTCAAACTCTAGAATGCGTTTTAGTTTTCTAAAGAAGAAAGTCGTGTTTGAAAATTTTTTATTTAGTTGGTCAACATTAATGTTGAACGTAAAGAGTGGAAAACGACCGTACGCTGATAAAGTGAATAAATTTATCGGTGAATTTCCGGATTTATGCTATGATGGATGTAAAATAATTTGTAAAGTTTGTGATTAAGACTTAATGTGCTGGAATAAATAGGGCTGCAAAATTCATGTCAATAGTAACCGGCATAAAAAAAATGGCGTGTCTTCTTCGGAACCTCAGTTTATGTTTGTTTTACTGTTAATGCTGATTGTCTATGATGTTCCACTGCGCATATTGGATAAACCAGCATTTCGGGAGTTCTGGAATAAATGCAATCCCCAGGTGAATTTACCAAGTCGTTCACCGTTACGTAGATATGTACCAAGTGTTCGTGAAGACATTGTAAATAGGATTAAATGTGCATTAAAAAATACACGGCAGTGGTTATGTGTTGACGAAACGACAGATTGTAAAAAAAATTCTGTTTTAAATGTTATAGTACGTATACTCGACCCTGTTAAACCAACATTTCCACTATTACTAGCTAGCAAAAGACTAACTGCGTGTATTGGCGAAACAATTACGCGGGTGGTGTTGGAGACATTCGAAAAATTTGAATTGTCAACAAGTCAAGTGTTGATGTTTGTGACCGACGGTGCTGCGACAATGCGTTTGGTGAGCCGTTTTCTTCAAAGAGACGATTGTATGTTTTTACATGTTACGTGTAAAGTGCATACGTTCCATCTTGTAGCAGAAACGATTCGAAAATGTTTTCCTGAGGTAGATGCATTAATGGCAAATACAAAAAAAGTATTTCTCAAATCTCCTAAACGGCTTTGAGCATTTCACACACTGCGTCCTGGTATTCCGGAACCACCAGAGCCGATTCTTACACGTTGAGGAACTTGGTTGAAGGCAGCTTTTTATTATGCTGAATATTGTCAACAAATAAAAGCTGTGATACTACAATTCAACCCTAACGAGGCTGCAGCTATTAAGGAAAGCCAGACAAGCTTTCAAGATGTTTCCCTTGAAACAGATTTAAATACTATTTATAACAATTATAGAAGACTGCACGCAATAGAAAAAATGCAAAATACTTCGTTGTCGGTAATGGAATCGCTGCAAATAGTGGACGACGTAAATACACAGCTACAGACTATAAATGATGTAAAAAATAAGCCCGTTATTGAAAAATTCGAGAGTGTATTACGGAAAGATCCTGATTTTACCAAATTAAGACAAATTTGTGATGGTGCATCTACAGCTGCGTTAAGTGAGTTCACAGAGTGTTTTGCTTATGGCTGTATTACTTCCGTAGATGTCGAACGGTCTTTTTCAAAATACTAACATATTTTTCCACCACAGCGAACATCGCTTACTGAGACAACTGTAGAAACATATCTGATGCTACACAGTTATTATAGTGCTCCAGTTTGTGATAACGACAACCAAGCTACTTCATAAATCTGCTTAAGAAGGTGAGTTTTGTAAATATTTTTATAAAGTGTACCAGTATTAATAAAATTTATTTCCATTTATTTTATTTATTTATTTATTTATTATTAGTTATCACTTAGATATACAATGTACATGTGTGAATGTCATTTAACAGTTTAATAATAATGTGCAGCACTAAGCTTACAAAATATAAAGAAATACATAAAAAAAATTTAAAGCGAACGAAATAGTACAAAAACATACATCACAATATATAAAATATTTTTATTTTTATTATTGTACTTATTCAAGTATTATGATATGATGCATACCCAGTACGTCTCTGTAGGATTAATGATCTTGGCCAGGCTTAGTTATCATCTATACAGATACCAGAGTTTAACGTATTCGCCTTTAGTTGCGTTTTTATTTGAGGATATTAATAGTCTCTGAGTTTTCTCATGATTAAGTGTAAATTTATTTGAGGTGAACCAATTTTTTGCTTGTAGTTAAATGTTGGAGGATAGTTGTAGTAGATTGGCAACGCTGCGATCAGAATACAAAAGAGTGGTATCATCGGCGAATACAATGGATTTATTTAGCAACATGAATTGAGGAAAATCATTAATGTAGATCAAAAATAGCAGAGCCCCCAAAATGGATCCCTGGATACACCATGGTTGATATTTAGGAAACCTGACTTGTCATTCTGTATGGCCACGCACTGCGGACGACTAAGCAGGTACGAATTGAAAAGGAGAGAGGCAGTCCTCTAACACCACATGATTGCAACTTTTCAATTTGTCGTGGGAGACACAGTCAAAGGCCTTGGAAAGGTCACACAGAGTGATTGCTGATTGTATTCATTATTATTAAAACATCACTTAAGCAGGCTGTTTTTTCTAAATCAGCAAACCACCATTCCCACACCTTCCATCTATCTGTTGAGGCTCATATTTTTAAGGCCTCGTTATATTCTCAATCTATTTGAAATTTGCCTAGAATGAAAACAGAAATAGCAGGAGTATCTGTAGCTAAAATTTCTACCTGCAAATAAAAGAAATTATTTTTCACACACCCATTACTCCACATCACTCAAATAAAAATTCAGTTATCATTAAAGTGATTGAAAATTTTTACAAAGGTAAATATGGTTACTGTACAATGCTTTTTCTTGATGAGTGAATTCAACAATTTTGCTTAGCAGTAAGCCCTTCGCGCGTTGATGAAATATTACATTAAAAATAATATTTTTTATTTATTTAATGCCTACAATTAGACACTGCGATTATTTATTTAACTGGAATTTAGCACAATGCGAGAATTTTGAAAAAATATGTAACATAATTGATGAATCGAAAAAGTTAAAGAGTTTTAATACTCATGGAGTCTAATTAGAATAACTCCCGTTGTTACAAATTTATCAAATTATCTTCGTTGTGTTTATCAAAGTAATTTGATATCTCGAAAATTTTTAGATAAATGTTGAGAATTCTATGACACAAGTAATTTTTTAGTTCTGTACAAACTTTAAGTATACAATAAGTAATTCTGAATGTAACAGTAATATTGAAGTAGATCTCACGAACGACGAAACACTGCATACAGGAAAATTAAGTAAATTTCCAACTTTCACTTGATTCATGGACCATAACTGTAATCACGTATAAACTCCAATGTTCAAGAAATGATCTAAGCAGCAAAACTGGAATAAACAAAATACTGGAACTGTAATCAATAGCTATTTATGCAATTAGTGCGTAAAGTAAGCCATTTTCACATCCGTGGCTCAAGATTAGCCACATGTGCCCCAAGTGCAAGAATGGCACTTTATGTAAGTGTTGCATACATAATTTTCTCAACGTCCTCCTAAGTAGTCATAAATTACATTTTTATTTTGGATCACAAAATTGAAAAATTTGGCAGATCTATTATTTATTATTTAAAATTCTTTAAGAGTTCTAATTTTTTATTATTCAAAAGGTCGTGGTTATTAGGTAACAAGACGGGAAACTAATTATTTAATGGGCGAGCTGGCAATTTCTGGGGCGAACGACAGCGAACTCTGGAAGTCAGTAAGCCCAGCAAAGACACTTTCCGGGTGTGCTGCTTGTAATGTTTAAGGATTTTTTTTATATCTAGCTATTTGATTTTGTAACCTAAAAAATGCATTTATTATTCTAATATTAATAGTAAAATATTTCACTTATTGTGTATTTTGTTTCATTTACCTAGAGAATCTACAGATTTTTTTTTTTAATCAGATAAAGTTTTAAAAAATAAAATATATACACCTGGCTGTACAAATAGCAGATTATACTATAGGAAGTTTATTAATGATGCAAGTATATACTGACAACCAAGAACAGCTGTTAATGTACATTATGTAAGAAGTAAGTATTTGTAAGTTACGCCATGCCCTTATCGACGCTACTTAATTTCTTATAACGGACCGGCTTTACTAATTATTCATCGGATAAATTTGAAATATTTAAATGGACTATGTTCTTAGTTTAAATTTAGTTTAAATTATCCCCAGATATTGCCAACTTGGTTGGCGAAATTCGTAATGAGTAGTATGCAACATTTCTGTGAAAACAATCTAATGTTAACATAAAATAATAATAGATCAGGACTCAAAGATTATTGAATATATCACATAATTTAAAATTTGGATAAACTATTCTGTTAATGTAGTAATACAACAGTTTAGAATAAACATAGTTAGATTATAATTTCCGCCTATAGAAAAACACTCTCTTTGATCGAGCAAATGAGCGGTTCGATAGTAACTTACGTAATTATTTGAGTGAAAATTGCTGGAGCACGGACACTTCTATTCTTTCACTAAAGAGGCAAAAGCATTATTTTCCAGTCGGGTGGACTGAAGAGGTTTCCATTAGGCTGCAGTTTTCACATTTTGCTATAACTGTGGAGCTGGTTAGTTGTAGAATGTTATTACCTCGGTCGGTAACGATGTTACCTCCCATATCGCCCGTCTCGTGACCTGCTGCATTAAGTTCTCAATGCAGCCGTCCACTCTCCTTCGCATTTATTGTTATTTGAGATTCCCTGTTGCTTCACAGAGAGCCCACAATTATGCGGAAGTAAATGTTATTGCCATTTGCTATCGTGAATAACGAGATTTTGATGACGGCAATTAGGACACACGAAAACGTATCTTTTTGTTTTATTTTATGCTCTCAAGGGAGAATATTAACCCATTATTGTATAGCACTTTTAGAAAAAGTTGTTTTTTACGACTACAGGCTTCAGCAATCTGATAATATAAAGCGTAACTTTTCCTTATTTGGTCGTTAGTAAATGTGAAACGGTAAAAAAAGGAAATTAACTGAATTAATTATTTACATGCGAATCAAGTTTGCCAGCCCTCTTTTTTGTTTTTAATTTATATTAGAAGGAACCTTTGATAAAACAAAGTATTTTCTAGAAATGAGTATGTTTTCCAAAGCAAATAAAAGTTAATATTTTTATACTGTCTTTAAAAAAATGGTCTCGGTTAAGTACAGTACTTTTTTCATCAATATATTTAATTCGAAATAATTTTATCAAGGATGTAAAACAGGCGATTTTGGACCGCGGTGTGAAGATTATACAGGGTGACTCGCATTTTATTAGCAAGACCATTAGAAAGTCTCATTTTGAAAACAAAAGTTCCTATGAATATAGTTCCTAAAACGCTTCGTTTCTGAATTATTATTATTTTCTTTTAACAAAATAACCGCTCAGAAGAAATTCATGATATTGCGGCGAAAGACTTTTTATTTGAGA
Organism: Rhamnusium bicolor; assembly: GCA_029963845.1. Lineage (NCBI taxonomy): Eukaryota > Metazoa > Arthropoda > Insecta > Coleoptera > Cerambycidae > Rhamnusium > Rhamnusium bicolor. The sequence goes on along the minus strand of JANEYF010000177.1, from coordinate 1,502,032 downwards.
AAATGTAATTCGATACTGAAAACGAACGATTATTATTTCCAGCGGCGAAGATAGAAGAATATCTATAAATCTTTTTATAAAAAAAGTATCACTGAATTGAGATTTAGTAAATATTTTTTAAAAATATGAAAGGGCATTCAGTTTTATCCAGTAAATGCTCTTCTGTCAGAACTCGATAAGACACAGCGTTTTCAAGACAAACCCAAAGTACTGATAGAAGTCAATTCATGATTTTATATTGTGCGACACCTAGCTGTATTTAGAAAGAGCAACTGTTTTCCATAAATATCGTTGAAAACAAAATCGCATTTGAAATGTTATTCTAATACTGACATTTATACTTATTATAGTATCTAACTGTATATAATGTGTGTGTACATCTAATTAACGGACCTCAGGAGGTTATTGTAATAGAGATTCAAGATGCCGTTTAACTTTACGAGACAAAAATACGAAGATATCTACTTCATATACGGGTTTGCCGATGGGCATTCGACGGAAGCAGCTAGGGAATATCGGATACTATTTTTAATAGAATAGAATACTCCCGGATCCATACGTTTCGTCCATCAACGTTTCGTTATGATGGACTGAGGTTGGTACATAGAGATCGTAACCATGTCAAGGAGGAACCAGGAAATTTTGTGTGAATTTAACAGAGATCCCACGACGAGTACCAGAAGAGATTCTACGACTATTGGCACTTCCCAGGAGCACTATTTCTAAGGCGAGATCATAGACATCCTTATCACTTAAAACCTGCCCAGGGTTTAGGTCCAGATGGCGACGGACGTAGAATAGTTTTTCTCGGTGGGTTTTCAATTCAATCAAAAACAACAGAAATTTCTTATCAAACATATTATGGACTGTGAGTTATATTTTACTCTTCGATGGGTAGTGAATTTACATAGTCAGCATGTGTGGGTACATGAAAACCTACACGCAATCCGGCCACGAAATTTTCAACACGAATTTAGTGTTATATTCAGCTCAGCATTTTTAATAAAAATCTTTTCGGGCCTTATGTTTTGCCTGCACGTTTAAACCCTGCTAATTCCTTTGAGTTCCAGGAGGTAGAGAGTGCCAATATGTGGGAGAAAATTCCTCCGAATTAAAGAATACAGTCATGGTTTAGCCGAAATATCAGGAATTGGTTGAACATCAACTTCTCCGGAAGATGGAATGGATGCGGGGTTGCCGTAGTATGGCCTCCACGATCCCTTGATCTGACTTTTTTATGTGGGGTTTTGTTAATGAGAGAGTTTAGACCACTACTGTGGACACTAGAGAAGAGTTTAATCGTTGAATTGAGAATGCATGTGCTGAAATTAAAGACGATAATTTAATTCGCTTCTCATATCGAACATTTATTATGATCTATTACCACTTCGTTGTTCCGTTATACATTATTTATTATTGTATTTATTTCCATTTAAATAATTAGAAACAATTTTGATTGAATTTTTGGAATATAAAATTATTTATAGGTATCAGAAAATGTAAAATCATAATTTGACTTATAATTAGTATTTTCGGTTTATCATGAATACACTGCGCACTATCGATTTCTGACAGGAAGGCCTTTTTTTGATAAAACTGAATCTGAATGATATCACGGCAAGACCCAAAATCGCTCATATTGTTATCTTATCACCATATTAAGTTTGAAAGGATGCTAATATAAAACCGACATAATTAATGTACCTTTTCTAGAAATGGATAATATGAAGCACATATAATTTCAGATTTTTTAAAGGACAAAATATATTGAGGTGTGTCTAACTCAAATTGATCACAATGTATGGGGACATTTGTATGCTGCATACCAATACCAGATGATAAAACCACTTGTGTATAAAGTTTGCAGCACTGAATTGTAACCTTATTTAGTTATGATCAATATATTAATAAAATTTCTATAAAAATGTGAACATGACGTATACTTTAATGAAGACTGTCACTTTTCAGATGGTTAGATTAATTATAGAAATACAGAGGGCCAAAGAGCTGTAAGTGATATGGCCTAAGGGTCGGAAGAACACACACAAAAATACACTTGGTATTTCTCTCTTTTTCTATAATATTAATCTATTGTTTATGAAATCTAGCTTCTCATATGTTTCATTTTTCTTTATTTTGTCAATAAATATAGATAACAATACAAACTTTGTAGCCCACTGGGATTATTTCAATCCAAAAAAATTATATTCTTTACTCAATAAATGGATATATCACATATTTCTAGTTAATTTTAATTCACTTCAGTAAGTCTAGGCATGATTTTATATATCGACAATTAATTTTCCTGATTACCTTACTCCTTCAAATTTGTCGCATTAGCAGAAAGTAAATCACAGTAAACGGTATTGCATATATACAAGAAGCTGATAAGTAAAAAATTCAGAATTTCAGGATCTACCTTAGTATAGCAAATTCTTTTATAAATTGACCATAAATTTAATTATAATTTATTTTCTTTAATAAACAAGTATTACACAGTAATAACAAACTTGGATTAAGGAAAGAAAAAATCAAAAAATTAAATCCTAAATTTTTATCCAAGTTTTCTCTTTTAGTTGGATAGGCAATAATAGGCACATCATATCAGAATGCTCTAATTTTTGTACCTGCGGGCGAAACTGTACAAGCCTAGAAATAAAGTGTGAAAAAAATATGGACAGAACTAGAATAATAGGTACTTGCTACGAGTATATTTTATAGATTATTAATTAAGGTGGACACTCTGAAATTCAACACCATAACCAGTCGCAATAACCTACAGAGCAAAAACTGATACAATAATTGTGAAAATCAAACACAATATAACTAAGCAGAAATGAGAAGAAAATTTTACAAGTAATCGAAACACGCGCGATTGCAATGACAAGAGAACAACAAAAGAGTTGCAAAGGAAATGATATACTGGACTCATAATAAAAGAACCAATAACCATTTAATTGACATATCGTGAAAGCTTAGATCCGAACAGCTGAGGTCTGAGAAACCTTGTATATAACATTATTATGAAACTAGATCGTATAACAAAAAAAAAGTGTTTTACAGAAACGACGAAAAACAATGGAAGAGAAGCAAACGATAATTTAAAAGGAGGAACAATTATTTCAAAATGATAGAAACAAAAAGCAACTACGATAACAAACCAATTTAACTTAGGTCATCGTTTTTGGTATAGAAATAGTGTGGCCAAAAAGCAATGCACTAATATAATTGTAACTCCTCAGAAATGTAACATCCTCTGAAAATTTGATTATTAAACATTATTAAATATAGACACTCCATTATGAATAAATATTTAATTTATATACCATAAAATTACAGTATTTATTGAAAATAATAGTTTAATAGTAATGTAAGTATTAAATGCTGTATATGTGTATGCTGTACAGAATCATTGTGTTTGATGAAATAGTTACATAATGAACAATGGACACGTCGTTTATTATATATTTAAATTATTAACCTACTGATACAAAACAACTAACAGTGAATAACCAAAATGAACATATATATTTCAATAAAAAATAAACACGAATATGTTTTCAATTTTGTTAATTATTATTTCTAAATTAATAATTTATAGCTGATCTGAAGATGGAATTATTATAAAATCCCGAAACCGGTTATGTTCTTCTCTTTTTGAGAATAATAAATTGAGAGTTGTGAGAGTCGTTTAATGAAAAGGGCCTTTTTCTCACAATTCATTATAATTGTAATTATGGTAGGGCAATGAAACTGTTCACCATTATTATATACCATGTACCAGGCTCGTTGTAGTAGTTGGCTAGAACACGCGATGGCAAGTAAGATAATCTCTCTATCGTCCTGCGACTTCGAATTCTGCCACCAGCACTAGTAATGTCGGTGGAAATAGTTGTGTCCGCGTTTTTTCATAAGTAGAGCTGTCCGAGGTCACCTGGCCGACAGAGCCGTCATATGACTCATATGTTTATATCATATCATAATATTGAATAAGTACAGTAAATGGAAATAAATTTTAACAATAATGTTACATTTTATAAAAAATTTGTATAAAACTCACCCTTTTAAGCAGATTTATGATGTAGTTTGGTTGTCGTCATCACAAAGTGGGGAAAATCTATAGTATAATAGCATCAGGTATGTTTCTACAGCTGTCTCCGTCAGCGATGTTCGCTTTGGTGAAAAAATATGTTTGTATTTTGAAAATGACCATTTGACATCTACGGATGTAATACAGGCATAAGTAAAACAATCTGTGAACTCACTTAACGAAGTTGTAGATGCACCATCACAAATTTGTCTTAGTTTGCTAAAATCAGGATCTTTCTGTAATACACTCTCGAATTTTTCACTAACGCGATTATTTTTTGCGTCATTTATAGCCTGTAGCTGTGTATTTACGTCGTCCACTATTTGCAGCGATTCCACTAACGACAACGAACTATTTTGCAATTTTTCTATTGCGTCGTGTAGTCTTCTATAATTGTTATTAATAGTTTTTAAATCTGTTTCAAGGGAAACGTCTTGAAAGCTTGTCTGGTTTTCCCTAATAGCTGCAGCCTCGTTAGGGTTGAACTGTAGTATCACAGCTTTTATTTGTTGAAAATATTCAGCATAATAAAAAGCCGCTTTCAACCACGTTCTCCAATGTGTAAGAATCGGCTCTGGTGGTTCAGGGATACCAGGACACTGTCTGTGAAATGCTCGAAGCCGTTTAGGAGATTTGAGAAAAACTTTTTTTGTATTTGCTATTAATGCATCTACCTCTGGAAAACATTTTCGAATCGTTTCTGCCACAAGATGTAACGCATGTACTTTACACGTAACATGTAAAAACCTACAATTGTCTCTTTGAAAAGAACGGCCTACCATGCGCATTGTCTCAGCACCATCAGTCACAAACATCAATACTTGACTTGTTGAAAGTTCAAATTTTTCGAATGTCTCCAACACCCCGTAATTATTTCGCCAGTACACACAGTTAGTCTTTTACTAGCTACTAAAAGTGGAAATGTTAGTTTAAGAGGGCCCAGTACACGTACTATAATATTTAAAATAGAATTTTTTTTACAATCTGTCGTCTCGTCAATACATAACCAGACCCGTGTATTTTTTAATCCACATTTAATCCTATTTACAATGTCTTCACGAACAGCTGGAATATATCTACGTAACGATGTACGACTTGGTAAATTCACCTGGGGATTGTATTTATTCCAAAACTTCCGAAATGGTTGTTTATCCAGTATGTGTAGCGGAATATTACAGGCTATTAACATTAACAATAAATCAAACATAAACTGAGTTGTCAAAGGCATGCCATTTTTTTTATTTTGATGTTGCACGGTGTTGATATGACGACGACAATCTGTTTTGTGCCAGCACATTAAGTCTTGATTACAAACTTTACAAATTATTTTGCATCCGTCATAGAATAAATCCGGAAATTCACAGATAAATTTTTTCACTGTGTCCGTGTACGGTCGTTTTTTACCCTTTGGCGCGTTTGACATTATGTGTAATTTATAGGTACAACCTCACGCATCAACCTTTCAAATAAGACTGCAGCGTAAATCACTTCTAAATCGGCACGTGTGACGCCATCGCAAGACCGTAGCTGTACTCCAGCCACCTCGGACAGCTCTATTCATAAGTGTATCTCTCGCCCGTGCAGCTTCGGCTTTAAATGTGGAGGTTGTCTAATTTCTGTGGTGTTTATTTCTTTATTTTTATGAACGGAAAAATGTCATAAGTAGGGCTGTCGAAAATGTTCCGTGGGACAGTGGCGTACGCAAAATTAACTAATACGAGAAACAATAAGCTGTTATAATTTATAACAATGTATGTAAAACTTACCCTCTTAACTAGCTTGATGAACTAGCTTGCTTATCACAAACTGGAGAAGATGTGTAGCCATTTTGCAGCATCAGGTATGTTTCTATGGTTGTCTCCATAAGTGATGTTCGCTTTAGTGAAAATATATTATTATATTTTGAAATCGACCGTTCGACATCTACAATGTAAATATTAACCTATATTGCAAACAAGCAACCAAGGAACCAAACAAGAGGTTACGAAAATGCAAGAACGGTGATCGGTTATATCAAGTACAGCTAAGTTATGGGAGCTAACACTACGGTATTACTATCAAATGTTTACTACAAATATCTACAAAAGCAAGTGAGCGGTGATTCAAAATAAATCAAGAGTACGGAAACTACTACTACTGGTAGCTACACCAAGCGATTAATGCAGTGGTATTACGGTAAGCGATTGGTGTACTAGCAAGACATAAGTGCAGAAGGTTAGTCCAGGGACAGGCGGTATATTTGACTGTCTAATCGCGAGTTTAAGATTAGCTCATAATATCACTGCTTAGTGTTTATTGACTACGCCTGTCAGACGGAACGGTTAATACATTGCACCACGGGGCACTGCGTGAGTTCTATCCATATACGAGGCCGTAAAACCTCACTTATGCCACTTTGAGTTTACCTAGTAAGGTCTTGTCCACAGACGAGGTCTTAGAACCTTGCTGGCGGTGAAACTATGACTGAGACGGAACTCTATTCACATACGAGGCCTTAGAGTTCTACCTTTACGTCAGCCACAACAAATAATGGCAACCGCGGATTTTCGATGCTAGGTGTTAAATAGATAACCCCACTTTTATCAATAAATCGCGAATTTTCCTAAATATCTCTAGTGAATGGAAATGCAAATAAAAACAGTAAAACGGTCAAAGTAATTCTTATCACTATCGGATTGCGGAGTGCACTGGAGATCGGGAGCTGAGTGCTGCTTACTGGAACGGTCACTGGAGAAGAAGTCAAGTCGAAGACAAGTCAAAGAAGTCGCAGGCAACTGAATCTTTCACGCGGTGTCATTAAATTTATACGAAAATGCCTGCCATATAATAGCGGGGATCTCTGCGACGCGCAAGCGTGTAGACTGCTATGCGTGGAAAACGTTATTTCAGATTATCTCTACGCATCGTATTTAAATAAATTCCCTGCGTTAATTCATATAAACAAATGTTTATAAAATATATAAGGTTGGGAATCGCCTTCTCACAATTTTTAAACTACATTTCCGAAAAGAAATAATTTAAAATGGCCAAGTATTAATATTTAAAAATAAATCAACTAATAACTTATCCGGTAAATTATTAAACAAATAGAAACATATTTCTTTACCATGAATAAATAATTTCAACTTGAATTGAAATCAAACTAAATTAAAATAAACTACTTTCCTCTTACCTGATTGAGTACAAACACAAGAATAGATTTATCATTAGGATAATACAGCAAGCTAAGATTACCCTGAAAAGAAACCGGTTTGAAACGATTATATTAGAGGAATAATAGTTGTTATTTTAAATACTGAACTTGCAAAATAAATTTAACTTTGGTTCAAAACGGTTATGAAAGAAATATTAACACATCGTATACAGGGTATACCAAAGTAAACGAAAAACCCATTTAGATCTAATTACAATAGAAATCTAGTAACGGAAAAATCACTTCGTTACATTGGAGCTAAGAGTTAGTATCTGATCAATGTGAGAGTTTGTTATTGTAAGAATAAAATGGCTACTAGTATTTTGATAGATATTGGTGGATATGGGGGTGCGGCTATTGATTATTTATATAAGTTCAACCAATGAGCGTTTGTTATTATAAAAAAATTATTAATTATGTGTCAAGATAATAAATAATAAAGTTAAAGATGGCCGCCAGGTCTGTTAATAACAGACCTGTTCAAGCAGTTGAAGCTGATCGAACAGTTAAAAAACACGTTACTTTAGCAGTTTTAAGCAATTTGAGCAATTTTTTTATGTAAACTGCTCGAATTGTTCAAACCGATCGAACAGGTTTATTAACAGATCTGTTTGAGTAGTTGAAGCAGTTTATGCTTGAGCGTCATTCATACAAATAAAGAAAAAAAATATATTTTAAAGACGGCGGCTACCTTTAAATTTATTACCTAGACATGCAGATAATGACTTTTTTATAATAATAAATGCTCAATAGTTGGGCTTGTATAAATATACAATAGCTACATCACCATATTCACCAATATCTTATTATATACTAGAATTCTTTGAATCCCTATAATCTTAACTTCACTCCCTTTGATATATCATAAATCTACGTCTATGGTATAGGTCAAGGCATCTTATGGCCCTCTCCCCATATCGATACTAACACCACCCACGTGCACACCCACAGGATCAATGATGATAATAGAGACGGGACGTGGGTAGTGTGCTCATTTTGGTCTTGCTTAACTACTCTGGTAACGGCTAGAGGGTGGTGAAAATTGGCTTTAATCCTGAAAAAATGTTAGTGTGTAGAAATTCTACATTTGAAATAGGTATGATACCATTATCGAGTTTTCCAACAATTATCTGTCGGAAATATGGATATTTCGGGAAGGTGGCCACTTTTCCAAATGAAATTTTGAAAATGCGCTCTCTTTACGTGGAAATGTAAGTTAGCGGAAGTAGGTGGCATTTGCTCAGATCGCTTCAGCTTTCCAAAGATTACTTACATCTTGTATCTGTTGCTGATTCAGCATCAATGTTGTATAGTTTCACTACAAACTTTTCAGCGCAATCTATGACTGTTCTTGAAAGAATTTTTTCACTGACTATAAAGAAGTCTGCTCATTATACGCCTGTTATTGATTAGTAAATCTAGTAGAATGTATACGCATTTTCATTTCGCACGGTTTACCATGGAAACTTGAATACTACAAAATCACAGTGAATTCATTGTGATTCAGATACAATTAAATCAAAAAAGTTATGAAAGTACTGTCACAGAAACACAACTTAAGTAAAATACAAACACAACCGCGCTGTCAAACATTTTTCGAATTTAAAGGAATAATAAATTTTGTCGTAGAAAAAAGTATAGGGGATAACCCGCACAGAATTCCTAGTTTTTTATGAATTTGCAAACTTCATACTCGTAAAGAAATGAGTACTATTCCAAGCTTGTTGATTTTTTTTAAAATGTGCCTCATTTTAGGTTCCCACTGCAGGCCAATGAACACGAGGAATTATAACTTTACACACAATGTTTTAAAGAATATTTTATAAGCTGTATCAAAAAATTTTCTTTTCCCTCAATTGATTGCTTATAGAGATATTCTTGAAAAAGTGAAAATAAGTACCTCCAGAGGTGGTACAACCCTAAATTCGAGATAATAATATATCAGAGGAGTCAAGTAGTATGTTTTGCTTCTAAGAGTTCAAATTTGAATAAATCCGCTTAGACTATACAGGGTGAGTCAGTTTTTTGTAGACAAACTTTAACAGGAGATAGAACACATGTTTTTAAAAAGAAAAGTTCCTATAAACATATGTCGTTGAACGCTTCGTTTCCGAGATACAGGGTGTTGAATATAATTTTTTTTTCTCGAATTTTCATTATAAATTATAAACGAATGCTTAGATTTTTTCCATGTTTGGGGGATAATGCCTATTAATTAAGGGGCATAAAACAAGCGATAAGAATGTTCAAAAACTTGCACAGTGGCGGAGTGGAGGGGGTGCTCAACCACTTTTTTAAACAGAACTTCTACACCAATGACTATTTTTTAAAAAAACTGTTATTTTCATTATCTACATACAGTTTAACAAAAATAATGTCCCTTCTTCTGTTTCGAAATTCCCGTGCGTTTCCGAGTTATCTTGATTTTTAGTGTATGATGTGGTACTAAATTAAATAATTTATTTATTATCAATTATCGGCAAAATATTTAATTCTTTCAACGAAACCTACCTAAATATGGTTTGTTAAGGATTCTAAAAAGCCGAAATCTCTTATTCTTTATGTCTTTCTAATGTAGTCAAAATAAATATTTGTTATATCAAGCCATACTCAAATACAACACATACAAATACATACTCAAAAAAATTCGAGAAAAAAAATTATATTCAACACCCTGTATCTCGGAAACGAAGCGTTCTACAGCATATGTTTATAGAAACTTTTCTTTTTAAAAACATGTGTTCTATCTCCTGTTAAAGTTTGTCTACAAAAAACTGACTCGCCCTGAATAAATTACTTAATTTAGTACCCCATCAAACACTAAAAATCAAAATAACTCGGAAACGCACGGGAATTTCGAAACAGAAGAAGGGACATTATTTTTGTTAAACTGTATGTAGATAATGAAAATAACAGTTTTTTTAAAAAATAGTCATTGGTGTAGAAGTTCTGTTTAAAAAAAGGGGTTGAGCACCCCCTCCACTCCGCCACTGTGCAAGTTTTTGAACATTCTTATCGCTTGTTTTATGCCCCTTAATTAATAGGCATTATCCCCCAAACATGGAAAAAATCTAAGCATTCGTTTATAAGTTATAATGAAAATTCGAGAAAAAAAAATTATATTCAACACCCTGTATCTCGGAAACGAAGCGTTCTACGACATATGTTTATAGGAACTTTTCTTTTTAAAAACATGTGTTCTATCTCCTGTTAAAGTTTGTCTACAAAAAACTGACACCCTGTATAAAAGAGAAAATAAAATTTGTGGTAATGTGAAGCTACGTTTATGATGTTGAAGGAAAATAATTTAATGCGTGATATACATTACCAAATAGAGACATAACACAGCTACTGACATTGACGTGATATAACCAAAGTGATCAGCTTTATAGTACACATAGATCGAGACCACTAGGAACACGACTAGCGGTATGCGCAGTTTACAGTCGCCCATCTGAACGAGCACAACTCCATTGCAGCTTTAGTGGTACTGAAATCTGCTAATCTGTTGTCTGCTCCTCTCAGTGCTCTGGCAATTGTTACCTTTCCTTCGGACCTCGTATTCAGCCTACATTCATCGCCCTATCGATCTGGTAACAAAAGGGCGACTATAAACTGCGCATACCGCTAGTCGTGTTCCTAGGGGTTTGGCTCGATCTGTATAAATAGCAATGGCGTATACTTTCAACAATGCGGCCCTGGTACAAATATTACAAAGGGCTGTTGAATTGTACGTCCCTTGTGTCTGCATATTAAATAACCTTTCCGCACGACAAATTGATATGTCCGATAAAATTTTTAGATTAGAGATGCCAAATTGGCAAACCTATAACGTCTTCTGGAGTAAGCGATTGGCCTTGATAGTGGATAAAAGCTGACAATAAATAAGTTGTAAAAAAAGTACAAAAAAACATATAGTAACTCGGTCAATTTTTATTTAAATATAAACTTCTCCCTCTATGTTTTAATGAGATATATCTCAAATGTAATGCTCTATTAATAAATTAACGTCTTTTTGACAATTTGGACACATTACAGGCATAGTACAATTATTTAGGCGCTGACCTAAATGTCAGGGTGTGTTTTTAGTTGTACGTATTGGGTATGCGTGTTTAGTGCCTCAGCTACGCAAGGAATCTCGGCTAAAGGCACGTAACTGTTGTGGTTGCTACGCTATTATGCCTGTATAATTCACATCATTAATTTAATTATAATTATTGATGTCGGAGTTAAGTTAGGGCGCGTCACAGTCTATCTTGGTTAATTGAAGACTTTGATAATAATTTAATTTTTGTCTACAAAAACAACAAATCAGTTGCGATTATACCGGTTTCATCATTCTAATTGAGAGATTGAGTACAGATAAAATTCTGTGACACTGACATGGTCGCCATAAAAAATGAACGGTAATTTAGTTAATTTCTATTGTTTTTTTCATAAACCTAATATGTTATGCAGGCCCACAGCCTTTTAAATATCTACCCTAAATTTGAAAAGAATTAGGCATTCAACATTGGTATTATGTTTTGCACAAATCGCCGCCTCTAGAATAGCCCATATATTGTAATCCACTGGATTTAAATCTGGTGAAAATGACGGCAGATTATTCTTCAGGCTAAATGAAATCTGAAAAATGATCTTGAATCCAAGCAATAGTTGCATTCGCTGTATGGGTATTTTAGAGTCTTAGTAAAAAGCCCATCGACAATTTCTAAAATCATAACGTGCCTATGGTTCTACCACGACCCCCAATGTGCTCCTACGTTGCATTTCTGTGGTAATCCTAATTCCCTGGTTGATAAACACCAACGGTGTTTTTGCATCTGCAATAAGTGCTGCCAATATTATTACTGACGAAGGATCGTCTTGAAAATATCTACCTTTATCACTAGCATCTTAAATAGTACGAAAAATTATTCGATAATATTGTTTATTAAACTTTTTATCTATAATAAAACTTTTTCAACTGTAAATAAGACTAAACTATGACAGTTTCCAAAAGCACGCCAAAGCAATCTCCTGTATATTTTTACTCTGTTAGCCGCTATATTTGCAGGCAGTTATTGGATCTACCGTCTTTTACAACTCTTCATTTTAAGCTTCTTTCAAACAATAGTCCGAATGTTATCTCTACTTATTTTGAGTTCCATGGCCATATTTAGCTAGATCGTCGAATTCTGTCTCTCAATTCTTTTGACATGTAACAGTAGTTCGCACTCATCTGCTCCTTGCACGGTCACTCAAGTGTCCCAACTCTTTCTAACGAGAAATTATTTTTTGGACTGCTTTTCAGAATAAAACAAATTCACGAACAATGTCACAAGCAAGGTTTTCGCTCTAATAATAGCCTATAATAGCGGCAGATTGCATTTGTGGATCCATATCTTACAACACGTTTTAGGAAATGTCAATAGACTAAATCTACTAAAATACATTTCAAGTAATAAAATATTAGCATTTAAAAACAAAGGTATTAGTACAGAAAGGTCAGGGCGGTTTAAAAAATTTGGCGACAGAACTTAATTATTACTCTGTATATCAGCACACTGAAACAACTGAACACAATTTAAATTTCATTACAATGAAAATGTCTGTTAAAGGAACATTTTTAAAAAATAATTCTAAAGCTTGTTTGTTCATTATTTATTCTGGCAGAAACTTGTGCACTGCAGTGGCTCTTTACTTGGTTACTCTCATTTTGTCTAAAATTTCTACGCATTTACTCAGGTGCATATTTAGATATTGTGAGAGCTATTGTATATTCTACGAATGAATCCCGGTCGTATAGTTCGTATAGTTTAAGAAAAATCGCCCGTGGCTCTACCCGTCCTTGTCGATATTGAAGATTGTTTGTAGTCAAAAGTGATATATTCGCACTTCCGGTTACTGACAATCTTTAACATAGACAAAGATTATTTCGTGAAATATAGTATATGTTCCGTTAATTTCATTAGTTTCGGTACGGTGACTATGTTTTATGAATTTTTTTTGTGTATCTAAAGTCACCTTACTTGTTATTTCTTTTGCTCATTTCGAAATGGAATTTATTTTAATATGAGTACTTTTATACAAACCAACACTGTCATTTGTGTTTTATGATGTTATACGCTTCGGACGTTTTTCCACCATTTTGTGGAATAAGCGGAGAGGAAAAATATCATGGTCTGCATAATTTCGTATCAGCCATGTGAAATATTTGTATCCACGTTTTGTTAAAAATACCATAAAATTCATACATAGTCCGGCGTCCTGTTGGATTGCCAAAGTTGTTCCTTTTCAATATTATAAAAATGAAGTTTCGGATTTCTGCTATTATTTCTTCACCATGCTAATTTGTTGCTTGCTATAAAATGAAATTTCTTTTGAAGACACTCCAGAGTGTTTCATTTTAAATCTTTCAATAATTTGATACTTTCTTCTAATGCAAAAGTATCTAAACTTATTAATCTTTCGTCCTTTGTTAATCTGGAGTTCCGTGCGTCTCCTGCATCACGGGCAAATTTAAATTCTATGTCCGAAAGAGAAACAATTTTTAAGTTACATTCGTTGAAAATGTTTTTTTAAAGGCTTCAATTAAATTTTACCACTAGCTAAATGTTATCACGCATACGGGTCATGTTCCCGTGTATTGTGTATTCCGTATTTTGCAAAAAGTCCATAAATTGTCGCTTGCTCTCTTGGTATTATTATTATTATTATTATTATTATCATTTTTATTAATCATGCATTGATAAACTGGCCCTAAGTACACCTAATTAATGATATTTCAACGGATCAAAATGCTGTAATTATAATATCAAACTTTGTCACTCCTCTTATTATAAAATAAATATCAATTCATACTACTAAAGGTCTACAGTCTTGATATAGAATATGGAAACAGAAACGAACACCTCCTTTAATGAAAGTGCATCAGAATAGTATACTCGTAATGTCAGTTTATACGTTTAGTACGGAGACTCAAGAAAAAGTAGGGGCTGTAGTGTAGACCACATATCTAAGTCCCCGAAATCCCTAGGGATTGTCACTGTAGGTGTAAACTTCGGCGGACTGGTGTGATCCCAGGTGCGTCAGAGATACCTTAAAGTGGAACGAACCAACTGATCCATTACGAAACAAATTATCGCTGAAGTTTGTAGAGTCTATATACGAAATGGGGACTGCATTTTATTACAGTTTATTATATAGTACAATAACGGATATTTGAACACAGAGTTGTCACATTGCATTGTTTTAAAATTAAAAAAATGTTTCATAACGCAAATGTTTTATAAGCTACATAAAAATGTACATGTAAATAAATTTGTGTAGGTTGCGGTAATTAAAACAGTGTTTTTCACCTCCAACTGATGCAGACTTGGTTGACGAAATGCGCATTGATGTAGAAGTTATTCAGTGTCTTGGAGTTTGTAGAAATTGCTTAAGTTCTACTGTCAAATTAATAATTCCAACCCACTTATGTTTACGGAACAATAATTATCTTATAATGCAGTGGTTCATCGGGTATCTATTTAGTAACAGAGATACTTAATCTGACTTATAGGTATGAAATAAAAAAAAATAACATAGAAATGAAAAGAATTAGAAAAGATGTAAAACCTCTTATATGTTTTCATTGAGATAATTTTCATCTAATGTTTCGCGTATGTTGAATATTGTATTTTAGTGATATATCTCCTTTTATGTTCTAAAATTCTCTTTATAAAATTTCTTTATGTCTGCCCAGTATATATTTGAAAGCATGTATGTAATATGGCAGCTTAGAGACTCCACATGTATCTTGTTCTTTTGTCTGTTATTTTTAAAAATGTTACTGAAAGTAATATATTATACATTTATAGTGTTCATGTATTAAAAATAAACATGTAATTAATGAAGTAATCTGTTTTTGTATTTAAAATAATATTAGAGATTAATATTATGTAATCTTTGATACCAAAGAGTAAATTTCACTCTTTGATAATGCTGTGAATTTATTGAACTGTGCTGTAGTCATTTAATTTTAACGTGCAAAATCAATACACAAGAGGATTTACCTGCTAATAGTCTGAACAAATAGCGTGAAAAGGGCAGAACTTGACATTTTGAATTATTATTAAAAGTCATTATTGGATTCACAAAATACAGAAAATTAATTAATACAAGGGAAATTGAAATTCCTTGAAAAATTTGAATGATAATTTTCTGAATATCAAGGAGGGCGTTTCTATTTAAAAAAATACTATTAAAAAAACAATTAATAGTACTAAAATATGCAGGGATTTAATCCACCCTTGACTTCGTATATAATAAATACATGTATAAACAATGTTTCACTGTAATGACTTGGCAGAAAAAATCTAAAAAATTAACTACTTACCTTCTTTCATCGAAAATTATAAAATCAACAAATATTTTAATACTTTTATACTATACGGGAGCAACAAGTTTTTGGTTTTAAATGAAACTCCCGATATATTTTTAAATATCTAGATTCTATCGTCATATGGATAGACATAGTTTTACTTTTGAAATAACATACAGATATTTACACAAGCATATATGGGTTATTAATACACACAGGACAATTTCCGTGAGTTTCGGGCCGGAATCATCCTATCTGAACTGCCATAGAAACGAGATCTAGCCAGTCTTTATTAACTATTCAGTGTATCTGCAACTATCGCAGTGCGTAGACGGCGCGAGGATAAATATAAATATTAACAACTCATTCGCATTTTCGTTCGTGCTTGTTGTCAGTTCTCTCGTGAATTGAACAAACCTTGTAAGTCTCAGTTTTAATGCAAGGTATATTAGGTGCATAATATATTTTACTAGCTGCTTTCGTGCTACTCATATTTATTTCCAAGTGGTATTCAAAAAGGCTAATGTACTATACGTCGTGGGACTTCCTAGCAAGTCAAGTTATTTCCTATTATGCTAAAGAAATACATGGTAAACTTTAAATAAAATGGGAAATCATTATCATGTAACATTTTTTGCTATTTCATTATTAATTATAATACCTTAATTTACAACAGCAGCACCTAGCATTTGTGCTTAGTTGATTGGATTTTTGATACCCAATATAAAATTATATATTACTAAGGAAATAGTCAGTCACCGTTCTAAATTAGTACTGTTATATTTAAGATAGGTAGAAGACACCTATCTCTGGCCTCCAGTTTTGAACTATTTTCTTTGTAAATCCTTGAAAGATACTGGATACTAGAAGACTAGAAGCCTTTTACACAATATATTTAAGGAACACAAAATTAAATAATTGTTATAATATTAGTTAAGGGATGACTCTGAAAATATAACTGTTTGATGAAGAGAACTGATAATTATATTGCCAGAACAAGGCCATGTTTTACAGAGAGAATATTTCCATTTTTCTTTTCATTATCTAGAAAAGGATTTAAAATACTTTCGCACCCTACTTGGAAATGGCATAAATTAATTATATTGTAAAGGGTTTTTTACATCGCAATATCACCACAAAGTATTCACGTCCGTTTCACTTCCTTAGGAATGAAAGAACCTCAGTCAAAATGTGCGACATCCGTAACTAAGTAGACGCTCATATACTCTTCGTGTCTACTTATTTCGCGGAAAATATACGAGTTCTTTATTCTCCAAATAACTAGACGTCCTTTGCATACAAACGAAACAAGCGTTGATAAATTAACCTTCTAGCTTTTGTAAAAACCACATATATCCCGAAAATAGTCATTTGCAAGTTTAATCTATAGCTTCAGGTGGAAATTGCTGCGATATAATTACATAATTTCCTTTAACTAAATAAACAGATGGATAAAAAATTGCCCACTGACATTTTAAGGACATCGTAAAGTGTCCATAATCGTATTTAAATTTAGCCAGGTCATTCCTTCAAATTAACGTCAAAAATTTAAATGTTGCTGGTTTCAATATTCTGATGATTTTAAACTGTACAAACTTTGTGCCTTTCCAAATATCCAAAATTTTGTTTGTTTACAATTAAAAAATTTATCGAAAGTTTTCTAGGACAAATTACTTACATTAAAACGAGGAAAAAATCACATACAACCGGAAATAGTCCGTTAGTGAGATAAATGCTTTTACTTCAAAACGTATTTTGAAAAATTTGTGGAAGTTTAAAATTTACGTCTTTGCAATAATAATGTTCAACATCAATGACTTCTTATAAATTTTATAAAAAATTAGCAATTAGGTGAATTTCTATTACTATAGAAATATAGAAGCTAACTAATAGAAACACTCAATGTCTGTTACTTTTATGAAAAAGCGTCAAGTTATAAGATTTTCTGAATTGAATTTTCTAGCCTGTTAGATTTTAAAACTATTTTTTTTTTTAATTGACAAATTAATAAATATGAACACGCATTTATTAAAAAATTGCAATTTTAAATTAGTAGGTAATTTCTTTTATTTTTCTGAAAATTAATGTATAGATCTGGGTATAGACGAAAGTCAAATAAATCCAATTTTTTCTTATATAGAATATTTTGTAATAAATATTTATATTTTTATTTATTGAATAATAAAAAAAATGTACGATTATTATTATTTATTAAATAAATTTGAATATATGTTTGAAATCGAATTCTGCTAGAAACGTAAAGAGGAATCTTTAATTAATTATATAATAAAAATAAAAACACAATGTAAGAAATAACTGTTCATTATATACTTAAAATACATTTGAAATACTTATGTTTTATTATCCATTTTTTTGTCCAAATTGTCGTTGGTCTTTCAGAATAATTTTCATCCTTATATATATATATATATATATATATATATATATATATATATATATATATATATATATATATATATATATATATATATATATATATATATATATATATATATATATATATATATATATATATATATATATATATATATATATATATATATATATATATATATATATATATATATATATATAAAACCATATATTTTTTTTTCTATTCTTGACCGTTAATATCAAATAATGTTTGATAGTTTTTTTTGTGGATATTTCGGTCAGGTATAACTAATTTTATTATTTTTTTCTAACGTTTCGGTTTATTACACCATCATCAGAGAACTACAATTAATATAATATTTTAAAAACATACAACTAAAACTTACAACTAAATGAATCAAAAACAAAGTCATACACGGCAATCGTTAATTCAAATAATACAAAATATCAAACCAACTCAGTTGTTATTGGGCGCCACCGTTTTTTTAAGTTTAAAGTATATAATGTTTTTTCTTAACATAAAAACAACAGGTTACCATTGGAAGATGGAAAAAATTTGTAGCTACTTAACAGTCAATTCTATAATCAAACACAAATAGAGGTAAAATCATTACGCGAAGTTAGGTTAAAGGCACAGGGCGGACTTGTAAATCTTGTAAATCGCGAGGCACTGAAGTCAGACACAAGTTAATGGGTAGTGCCTAGATACCTAGGGGTTCATAGTTAGTATTTTCTTAAGTTACGTATCATTTTGGTCAGAGACGTTAACAAAAGTAAACATTCTCACTCCTTTGTTGAGTGTACGGCCTGATTCTAATAACACTCACAACAGCTCAGCTCCTTCCACAAGTCGGCATCCCTTGGCAACACATTCCACTCACAAAGTTAACAATCAAACCACCGTCGCTGGTCATCAAAATTCTATGTCAACAACTTTAATCTTGCTGTGCCGGTGGCCTGCCTCGTTCTAGCCTGTCTGCCGCTAAACATCCGAATTCATCTCTGATTGTGTGCGAAGGAACCTCTTCGTAAACAACTTTTTTCTCCCGCACAGTAGCAGCGCACTAAATAGCTAGTAAAATAAGTTTTCGTAAAACTATTTTATTCGAATTTGGAATTTAACTTATAATTCAAATGATATCCATATAGTCTATAAGGAATATAGTTTAAATTAATTAATAAAAAAAGAGACCCTTACAAGGATACCATTGCCTTAAAGAAGATATTATATTTTTATATAAAAAAACTCTTCCTTGAACAACAGTCCTATATGACACTTAATAATTGAGATACAAGGATTGTCGAATGTGCCAATTTTTTAAAAGCGCGCTCGGAAATGGAAAAATAGTTTATTTCGGTTTACGTCATTGTAAGTTTCTCTAAAATCGAGCCCAGAACACGGATATCGTTTTTATTTCTAGTACCTAGTTAAAAAAACCCAAATACCACCGAAATTGGTAAACCTTGTTCTGTGCTTGGTTATAAGTTGTTATATTATATTATTTTTGCTTATACAACTGCTCGTATAACTGTGTGTAATTATAGCAAAATGCATTTCAAAACTTTTGTTAAATGTGATGTTTTTGACTGTTGATTATTGTTGCAAAATTTTCTTGCAAAC
Organism: Rhamnusium bicolor; assembly: GCA_029963845.1. Taxonomy (NCBI): domain Eukaryota; kingdom Metazoa; phylum Arthropoda; class Insecta; order Coleoptera; family Cerambycidae; genus Rhamnusium; species Rhamnusium bicolor. The sequence continues at coordinate 1,482,390 of JANEYF010000177.1, read as the reverse complement.
TCCAGCTTTTAGGTTGTGTTGTTCTCATATGCAACAAAGTGTTAAAAACAGAGTTGAGAAACGTCACGTGTTGTTAACTTCTTACATTTACCAAACTTGTTAAAATTAGCTTTGTTAAAATGTAGAGAAAATGAGCATCATGCGGCTGAAAATTTAGCTCTGACTTTAACTTTCTTAGTTGAATGAATAATACATTTTGAGGTGAGAATTTACTTAAAAGTGGGTATTGGAGCATTGAAAAGTACAGAGAGCTTGGTTTACTAAAGTTAGTGGAACTAATTTAAAACAATTCTCTAATATTTGTTTAATTAAAACTTATCACTCCCTTAATACTGGTTAATAAATTCATTGAAATTCTGATATGTAAACGGCTTTTGCTTTTATGTGAGTTTAACACCAATCGAGTAATTTATTTAATTATTTACCATATGACCTGGTTCGAAAGGCAGACGGTAGTCATCAGATTGATGATTTGCAGATTTGTTGCGATGGGTAGGAAGTCAAATAAAGTATTTTTCAAAATAAATGAGTACATGTTCTCATTTATTTTAATTAACTTAATGGAAATCGATTTCCAATTTCAGACAGGAAATTTTGGCTCACAGAATTTTTTTATACAAACAGAAATCCTTTATGAAAAAATCAGTATGTCTTTAAAAAAAAGCATGTTTTGAACTCATTTTCTTTTATCCATCCATGTATAATGTATGTGTAATTTTATTATGGGTAAGTAACATTACCTATCCTTGAACTAAATACTAATAAATCAATGGATCAGATACAAACTTGAATTTTGGAACAATCTACATGAGCCGTGGGATCTTGTAAATTAAATAACTAGAAGCGTGGAACGAAAGTTCTAAAAGTTTTCTAGATAAGTCATTGAAAGACTATTATTTTATTTACGTACAAATTGAACCCTATGTAACTATAATCTCTTTATTTCATTTATCACTAACATATTTAAATATTTCATAAAAGCATTCTATTTCATTTTATTTTTCTCAAATGGGTTATGATTATATTGTAAATTTTTTCTACTGCACAGTAACAGAAAGTATTTTTTATACGCCCTTAAAAAAGAAAGCCATTCGACCCGCATATATCGAAAATATTCCCTATCAGTGGGAGAAAGTTTGTGATATGTTTTATGTTAAGAAATTATAAGAAAGCACAGTCTTTTTTAAATAATCGATTTATTAATTATTGTCTACCAATTTTATTGCAGTTATTTTCACAAGTTCACCACAATGACAAGCATCAAAATGTGCAATCCCAATAATTATGGAAACTCATGGTTAGGCAGAATAATTAATAAAATACCTTGGCCTCCAGAAAGTCCAGATTTAGATCCGTTGGACTATTTTCTTTGGACAACTTTGAAAGTTGAATTAAAACTTCATGTAGACAATTTATAAGAGCTTTGGCTTTATTCTCATGCCTACATACAGCACGCAGTTTAAATGGCATCCAAGCTGTGGTCAAGGCACCTTGTGTTAGAAATAATACCATTATTAGGGCCAAGTGGCAGGTGTCAACTTAAGATAATAATTGCAAAACCACGTAAAATTACCTTTATTTTTGTTGTATGGTTATGAAATCTTCTTCATTCGAAGAGCTATAAATATTTCGAAAATGGTTAAAGATATCACAAAAGTACTTTATACATTTTTGGTATTTAATTGAATGTTCTGTTGAATGCAACCAGATATATTGGGGATGCAAAATGTTTGGAGGAAAAATTCATTGCTGGCCAAATTGGAAATGGTATATAGAAAACTGAATATACGCATTTGTTCTAAAAAATACCCTATAACAAAAAAATATAACAATCCACCATTTTGATTTTTTAAAAAAATCTATTTTTTGGACATAACTTCTTTGTTTAATGTTCAATAGTTTTTTCTTGGCGGCATCAGATTCCTCGGAAAAAGTTACAACACATTAGTTTTTTAACTACGAATTTGTCTAGAAAATTGACTACTACAAAAATTATTATTTTATAATTTAAGCAGTAATAAACAGGGTAATAAAAACATTAAAATAATTGTTCAGAAGGTCTTCCACCGATTTCATTACATTTTCGATACGTTACACAAGTGACAGCATAGATATAGGCCGATATTTGCTCTGAATTTTGTCGCGTTCCCTGCTGAATCCTCGTCAGAATTGATCCTTTAAATAATTCCATAAATAGTAATTTCGGGGATATAAATCTGGCAACATGGATGGCCAAGTCATTAATCCTGATCCATTGAACCCTTCAGGAATATTTTAATTTTTAGCCATAAGTTTATATGACAAATCTATAATCTTTATCGAGCTCTATCGATCCTCTAAGTTTTCTGATTAAAATCTGGTGCAAGCATCAGATTAGTATTAAGTTTGATTATATCTCGCTCCGTTTTGGTTTTAAAATATTAAAATAAAACAAAGTGGTGGATGAGGCCATGACTTCATGGAAAATCGAAAGATTTTATTTACTTGTTAGATGAATGTAAAGAATCAGGAGAAAAAAACCTAGAACAACTTTCTTAGACTGAATGAGCAAACGTTTGAAAAAACTTCTCTACAAAACAAAAAATATTTTTATATATCAAGCACAAAACAAAAATCGAAGGTATGCAAAGACGGCAACGATAACTGAAATTTGTTAAAAATATAACCAGCATTGAAATGCAACAAAAATTAGCAAAAAAATTGCCAAAGATAAGCAGCTTTTAGATACTATTATTCTAGGAGTAAAACTATAAGTTGTGGTACATCATTAAATCAGAATGAATGTATTACTAATTATTCTATCTATATATTTTTATATACAAATAAATTGCCTGTATATTATTAAAAAAAAAATTCTAGTATTTATAAAATAATTCAGTTCCCATAGAAAATTTTATAATAAGTGAGAAAAGAGCAAGATCTCTTAAAACTTTGTCTGGGATAAGTGTATAAGTATTGCATTTCAAAGTAATTTCTTAAGAAATAAAACAAAATAAAACACATATACAATTTACCAGAATAGAATCTATTGTGATCCGTATAAATTTTAATAATAAAACTGTAAAACTCATGAATTTTATCTCTTTTACAGTACATCGGAACCCAAGTACTTGGTTTTATATGCGGTTTAGCTGGTTCGGCTGTGCTATTGGATAACAGCGCTCGAGATTCCAGCTTTCAACCAAGGATTCGGGAAAGTATGCGTCGTCTTATCATGAACGCCCATCATGAAGAATCCAGGCAAACACTAGCTATGATTCAAGAAAACGTAAGTACCCAGCAATAATAAGTTTTCCTGAACTAAATTAAAAAATGTAAATAAAGATTTAAATTTGATGGTTCATTCAATTGATCAAATGGAATGACGTGACTGCATAAAATTCTGATATTTTCAAATAAATTTATTTTTGCTTAAATAATTATATACAATAATATACTGCCTTTCAAAAAATCGTGATGTTTAAAATGGATGGAAATACTGAATTGAAGTTCATGCAAAAAATGTATTGGAGTACATAAATCAACGGAACTAAAAGGATATTCAATAATAGATGAATAGATCTATAACGATTCCTTAAAGGTATGTCATATGTCATACGTCATCCCAAGTCTAGTGCAAAATATCATGAAAGTTATGCAGGAAATTCTGTAAATTACTCAACCAAATGTCATCATATCCCACAATATATTGTTTCGGTGATAAATCTGGTGAATGTGCATGCTGTGGAAGTATTGCAGCATTGGACCCTTCAAGATACTATGCAGTAACCCTTGCAGTATAATGACGAGCATTATCTTAAGAAATTGGATTACTTATGTATAGAAATATAACAAGTTCCAACACGTCGATGTTGTAGCCAGTAGCGTTTCCAAAATCAAAAATCCAAAAATGGTCTACTACCATGAGATACGGTATAGTATTTTTAAAGTCAGTTTGAACGCTATAAAAACGACGACAAAGAAATTTATCCATTAAAGGGCTAAATGCCTTTGTAGGGCGTTTAAATTCCTTGTCGGCATTTTTATACATTTTCAACTAACTGACTTTGGATATACTATACCCTAAGCAATTACTTTCTGTGAAAGGGTAGAGTGACGTATTAATAGCTATTTTTAAATTTCTACGTCACCACGGAGTATTCTCACCTTTCTGCGTCCAACGTGGGCCAACAAACAAAACGGTAATCATCACTGAATACTATTTGATATCATTCTCGATACGAGTTTCTTCGTTAAATTGCGCCATTTTCGCAAACGAGGGTGATGACGTAGATATAATAATAAATATAAAAATCGCAAATATGAACGACGCATTTTCAGTTGTTTAGATTGTAGTAAACCTGTCTGATGGCCGAAATTCTGAGCGACCCTCGCGAACTGTAGTTACATTCACGGTGATGCTGAGAGAATATTTGGACCAACATCTCTAAACTGTAGTAGAATTAAAAAAAAAATTGAAATGTTTAGTAAGTACACTGAGAATTACTAGATAAAATCCAAGGCTAGATAGGCCGGGAGTTCTTGCCCAAATATGAGTGAGGTGATGTAATTTTTAATAAAATGTTTACATGCATTCACAATATTTCAATTTTTGAAAAGCAGTGATTTTTACGTCTTGACTCTTGGCTTCCGATTACGACGCCCTGTGGAGAAACTTTGTTTTTCCATAAAATAATCTGTCCCCTACCTACTTAAATATGTATTCATTTCACTTAAAATATGTATGCCAACAAAATTAATTTTTCGAATACTGACTTTTGCTTTACTATGCTAGTTAGTTAATAATAATTCATTTGTTTATTTATTATATGTCATTTACTATTTTAATAATAGAAAATAAGCGAATCCCTATAACAAAAGAGATGTATTCCAAGCCGTTGATCAAAATGCTTGTGTGGCTTTACAAGATACTGGTGTCAATTTACTGAAATGAAATCCCTAGTAAAATATTACTTGAGTATTGCATATCAAAAAAAGTTTCAAGTAATCCGATCTCTAACTAATAAAAAAAAACGAATGCCAAGGCAGGTTATTACTATTATAGTAGTTCTGTTATATGGAATTAAAATTGCAATAACCTTTTAGAAATAATGTTAGAAAACAATTCTCCTGTCAATTTTTTTTGTCTTATGGTTGCAATATTGGATTTTTTAATTTTCACATTTTTGGTATTTTATTGCTAATTTAATTGGGACAATAAATCAACCAGACTTTTAGTTACAAAATATTAGCATTGAGTAAAGGCCAACATTTTATTTTTTGACAAGGCATTCAATGAAATGTTTAGAAAACTTTCAAAAACTGTTGCAACATACGTTAGGGCAATCATAAATTAATAGATTTTTACGTCAATATTATTTCTTTTATTTCTATTAAATATTGCTACAAGTTTATTGTCCCCTCAAACAGTGGATTCGACGATTAAAACTCCTGGTAACACTTTGTCACTACTTTATTAATGAATTAATAAATTAATAATAAATGTCTTAACTATAACTACAATTAAACACTTGGAAACCACTACTATAGTTTCAAACATATTTCTTCTTCAGTAGCACAATTCCAAATCAGTACTGAGCTCCTTAACCCCTTATGTACAGTCTTAGACTTTTTTGTATACTCTTCATTGTTTTTGAACCACTCTAGAACCTTCTGTATGAGCCAGACTACCCTGACTATATAATTTAAGTTTTAGCAGTGGTAACGCCATCTTTGGGCACATTAGGAAATATTACAGTGGTCTCTAAGGATTATTAACCAGTTGCTTCAAAAATCTACAAAAAATTAGACACTTTTAGCGCCGTTTAATAAAATAATAGCGGATTCTTTAAATTTACGTTTTGTGTTATCAAAATTACTTTTTTCTGCAACGTATATAAAGTTAATTTTTTTTTTTGGTAAATTTACTGAGTAGTAAATATATCTTCACTGATCTAGGGCGGAAGGTGATATAAAAGATCGGAAAGTATTTTCCGATTCCCTATTTCACTTTTGGTTGACAACAGTAGGATAGGTACATAATGAGGGCTACCGCGTACGGAAAGGTCGATGTCACTGAACGTTAATGTTTAGTATGGTTTTTTAATGCTAGTTAGTATTTGTTATAAAAATTAACTAAAAAACATTTAACACAATGATGACAGAAGTGGAAAGTAGTAATTTACTTGCTCAGTAGGGAAATTATTGTACTTATCAAAAGTATCTCATGTCATTAATGTTAGGTTATATCAAGAATGAGCATGATGGAAACAACGAATGTACATGATTATTACTCACGATTTTCTGTAATAGACTCCTTTGGTAACTCATAATCGTCAGGATTAAAATGCTTCTTACACACGAATGTTTCGAAGGAGTAAAGTTATCCCTATCAACCACTGTTTTAGGCGAGTTTTGTCGCTCGGAAGCATATGTCCGCCTTTTGTTTCCGAACAAATAGAACTGTACAACAGTGAAGCACAATTAACAAGGTTCTTTATATGCTGGTGTACAAAATAATTATAATGAAACACTATAAACTTGTCCCGCGCCTAACAATAACTTTTGACACGACCTTATTCGACCAGTGCCGCCAACTGGTGAGCCTGAAAACGTTAGCCCTCATTAAGCACTCTAGACCACAGTGTCTGACATCTGTCAGTTGAATTTTATGAATTTTGTTTACAAAAGATTTCAAGTTAAAGAATGTTTTGAAAGTAGCATAAGCAGCTGCAGAAAAAAATTTGTACGTAACACACTCGGAAAGTGTCTTTACTGGGCTCGCCGTGTGCCAGGATTCGCCGGCTGCCAGGACTCGCTGGCGCTGGCCCTGAAAACTGCCAGCTCACTCAGTGAGAATCACTTTTCGGGCTTGTTAAGTAAATAACTAATCAACATCTTTGCAAAGTACCATTTAATAATATGGTTGTATTATAATAATAGTATTATATAATAAACTGGCTCGCGTGTCTATGAAAAATACAACCAGAAAGTTGTCATGTTTGACATTGACGCAAAAATCAAATATCATTTATCAAAAAGAGCAAGGAGTTTAAGTCTTTCGCCAATTTTGGGCAGCTTCCGGGTTGGTGGGAACAACTAAGTAGAAAATTTCCATACCTTTCAAAACTGTTTAAGAATTTATTAATAATTAGAAGTTTCTAATATTGGGGAAATTTATAAATATAAAATTTCTTTTCTTTTTGACAAACTGTTTATTTATGATGTCAAATTTACAAAATTTTATTGAATATGTAAAATTAATCCATAACAATAATTAATAAAACTGAACCATAATAATAATTAATAAGTACTATACGCGACTAATGAAGTTGCATCATCTGGATTTGGTCAACTCCAGATGATGCCAACTTGGTTGATGAAGCGCTTGTTGATTATATTGTTCAGTGTTTTAATGTTTGTGTTGCATCGAAACATCCAGCTCACGTCAGGATTTGACTCATATTGATATCTAACTTTAGGAAGTATACACATAAAAATTACAAATTTTTTTTATCATTGTAAAAATTTGTAAAATAAGTAAATTAGACTCGAAAAAATTTAGGTATAGTTATTAACGACAGTACGAAATTTTCTTATTATAATTGAATAAACTGAAATAGCTGTAAATGGGTTTACATTAAAATTACTATTTATTATCATTAGACCACTGCTTGTATTCATTTATATGAAATTAATGGAAACGTATTACGTCACAAAATTCACCAACGAAGGCTGCGCCCCAATTTAATCTTACAAATTAAATATGAATACTTACAGAATATATAACTTCTTACATTTTAAATCTCATTTGCCGTTTTTCCATTTCCAGTTTTATTTTTAATTTCCCATCTCATTTTCAATTTTCTTTGAAATATTACACCCTATCTTAATATTAACTTAAATGCAGTAAATGATTCTGACAGCTTTTCATTTTATCATTACAATTCCTCATGAAAAATATCTAATCTTACCATTTCGATGTAAATGTGATTAAAATATAAATACTATACATAATTTACAAGGCATTGCATGAAAAATGTATCATTATGAATTTTGGCTGAAATTTACTCAGTCTATTGGAAATTAACTGCAAGAAAATTAAAATGATATTAAATTTTTCTTATCACACATTTGTAGGGATCAAGGGAAAGATATTCTTCAAGTGGTTTTTATAAAGGATACGCCAGGTGTCGGTTTATGCTTGGCGTCATGAACTATATAACAGCAAATTATAAATAATTGTGGTATTCGGGAAACTAGATTAATTGCTATAATTTGAGAATTTATCATTAATAAATAAAGAAGTATTCTCTGGTGACCAACTCTGATGGCTTGCCGACCTTCGATCTTATAAACAAGATATTTCCGACCAAAGTTTGCATGTAAGAAGGGAAAAACTGATACAAATAATTACCACCCAAATCTCTATTTAGATACGACTGTTATAGAGTTTAATGTATCAGGGACGAACAGCTGATGATGTTCAATAGGAGACCTATATGCCTTTGTTACCCATATACGAAATGACATAGCCACGAGACTTATGGAGACCCAAATTTCAAGTTTATTCTATATTCATAATATATTTGGTAATGTTTGACACCAATGCTTCTTAAACAAATCAACTTGCTAATGCTTCTCAATTTCCGTCTAATTGTCATATTTTGTTGTAATTAATGACACTTTCTCAGTAACGATCTCTACTAACCCTGAACCTCCACATTAAGCTGTCTTATCGTCTGCTAAATCTAATCCAGTGCATAATTTCATTGATGACAGTATCTTCTATGTAACCAAAACGTCAGCTAAATCTTAAAAGTGACAGTCTGACTGACGATTAATTTAGACTTTCCTAAAATTATTGAATGAAGTTCAAATATGTTTGTGACTTTAAATCAAACTATATCTAGGAGATGTCTGTTCTTCCATATAAAATAATCATGCATTCTTGACCTTTCTGATCCTGTTTTGAGTGTATCGTTCCTGACGTTCACATTGATGATAGGTACCATAGGTAATACAATTCCCTGTATCTTTAAAGTAACCTTGTGAGGGAGAAGTCTATGTGTACAGTTGCGGACAATAAAAAATCACAGATCTTTGCTAAAATTTAGTTGTGCATTGGGATTATTAATGTTATTAATATTTATTAATAGGCTACATAATATTGATACGTCAAGACTGACATGCATTTAAAAGGTCACTTTTATACTATCAATAAGAGCTGTTCCATTTTTTATTGACCGCAACTGTATATTGCTCTGGTATGAGATACAGTTTTTACACAAAGTTTCATTGAAAATTTTGGCGTCAACAAAAATCAATCCAATCAATGTCTGGCTAGGAATTGACAAATGATATTGGCTACCGATCTATCATGATTTGAAGGTCGGGGCATTTTCCCGCTGAGTAGTTGTTTTGTTCAAATCATATTTAATAACAGTAGTTTAGTCCACCTGGGTTAGAGGTCGCCGCTCTCGGTACTTGCTTCGCAAGTCGCTAACCGCCACAGAGACATCTATGATGTCGTTCGGATAGTAGCATTTGGACCATATGAGAAGTTTCATATCCCTCTCACCACTACTCAACTGGTTTTAGGTTTGTAAATAAAAAATAAATAGAAAATAGAGATGTGTTGTCTACATATCAGGTAAAGTATGCGTCGTTGGATAATGTTATAATATCATTAATATACAAAAGAAAAAGAATTGGTTCCATTACGGATCCCTGAACTACGCCTATGGTTACTTCAGCTAAATTAAAATTATAAATATATTATACCTCGTTTCGATTTATGTGCTTTATACTAACGTACTGTTTACGTTGTTTTAGAAAGGATAATACCCACTTTAAAGAAGTTCCTCTAATACCATAATAATTATATAATTTGTTTATAAGGATATCGTGGTCGACACAATCGAATGCCTGCTGATATCACAGAAGATACCAACAGAGCATACGCCTGCGTCGGCCGTCGATGAATGTTATTAATGTCTCATAGAAACTATGTATTGCTGTAGCTGTAGATGTTTTACTGCGAAATTCATGTTGATTTTCAGTAAGAATATTGAATTTTTTTAATGAATAATAATAGTCGATCTAAAAAGGCATACTCTAGAATTTTAGAGAAGCCACTTGGTTCCGTAATTAGTCTAGTTGTATGACAAATGTGGGTCTTTTTTTTAAATATTTGAATGACTTTTTCGTTTTTAAACATATTGCAAACGTTCCAGACAGAAAGGAGAGATTTACTAAGTAGCTTTTGGGTTCTATTATACATTGTAAAAACCTCTGCCAATTATTACTTGGGGATCAGAACTTCCTCACCGTAGTAAAACTCGACGTGTGGTGGAGTTTATAATAAAAGTAATTTTTGACGTTTCAAAAGAGTCACATTTTTTGACGTTTCAAAAAAGTCACATTTTCACGTTTCAAAAAAGTCACATTGGTGGAATGGCACTATATTTTTTTTAGACATTGGGACCTATTTTGCTCATCAACGAATTCAATCTCTTCCTTGACCTCTAGAATGTATCAAATTTGAAAGCTATATCTCAAAAACTGTAACTGCTATCGCGAACCACACACACAGACAGAAAAGTTTTTCTGTCTGAAATTTTGTCTATCGTCATAATTCGTCGAGATTCTTCCAGAAATGCAACAAAATTTTCAAAATTTTTTTCATGAATACATAACTCACTTTGAGGGGTAAGGAAGTAATTATTTTTAATGATAAACATAGGAATTTCATCAGACCAAGAGGATTTATTGCTTTTTAGTTTAACAATTAAAGGTTGTATAATTCAGCGGGAGCAAATGGAGTTAAAAATAGTGTATTTTCATTTGTTTATATTAGATGGAGTGTTTGATGGAGGAATTTTATTTTTTGTTTCTAAAGGAGTATTTGTAAAGAAAAATCATTAAATTTAGATACTAAATCGTCAGGTTTTCAATTTTTTCTTTACTGTGAATAATATTTAATTTAATATTTTAATATTTTCTCTTTGAATGCGTTAGCTCAGATAAAATGTTCCAAGACATTTTTGTCGGATTGTCTGAATTGATAATTTTATTTTGGTAATATTCTTTCTTTTTATTTTTATTAATGAAAAATGTTTTTTCTTTAGCGAATTTATAGATATTTTCTACAACCAAATAAGTATTTTACAAAAGATATAGATCTTTCAAGGTTTTACTGGACAACTTTACATCCCGGTTTATCCATTTTTTTGTGATTATTTTTTTGTAATATGGCGCCTTAGGGGAAAACAGGAATTGAAGTAATACGAAAATTGCGAAATAAAATATTCGAAGGCGTCACAATATTTTTAATCAAATATAGATTGTCCCAATTTTTATTTTGAAGGGCATAAGTGAAATGTTCGGTGGAAAGGGTTAATTTTTAATTTGACTAATGAAACGCCATTAAATTTTATTAATTTGTTTATTAAAAAATAACGAACATTAGCCCTTTGAGCTGCAAATTTTGCTTTTGTGCCAATTTTTATGACACTTGGCACTTAAGCATTTTTTGGATCACTGAATCCCAAAATAACATCACAATTACAAAATTAAAAATGCCGGATCCAATATGGCGGACACAAAATGCAAAATTTAGTCAATCGTTGTAAAACTCAATACTTAGGGGTTTTTGGGACTCTGATTAACAATTTTCATAGTCATGGAAAACAGAATCTTTCTAAAGACTGCCAAATTTTACAGTATGTTTATTTACAGTTAGTGAATATAAATTCATGGTCATATTTCATACATAGTTTAGGGCACTAGGAACTGTAAAGAGGCCAAAAAATAGGCACAGAATATCAAAAAAGTTAATAAAATAAATAAAAGCCACGGATAAAAAGTGGGTCAGCTCTATAATTTTCCCAACAATTACAAATTACATATTGTTTGTAAATTTGTGTATCGTAAAATCATAATGGAAAGCGTAATCCACAATTATTATTTCAGTACAATTACTAATACAATACAAAGTTTCCTAAAGATTGGGGAAGAAGTAAAATTAACATTAATTGTGGATTAAGATTAAAAAAGATTTAAACTGCGTCATTGTAGAGCTAGGAATTTTAATCGTTTAGTAAGGCTAAAACTTCCTCATCGAGTTCTATGTGTTTTTCTGAAGGTTGGTTTCTAATAATCATTATAAATGGATCGGACGTGCACAGCAGAATGAAAAACATCTTCATTGGTCGCTGACCTGGAACATTTTCTAGAATAATGCAGTCTAATGTGTTTATAATCTTTGTTTCTAGATTTTTCGGCATCTTCGGATAGCTGTGCAAGAGACGAAATAGCATTGTATTTTATGTTCTCTCCGTGAATTAGAACTTTGTGAACTGAAGATGTAGTACCAATTATACGTTTATATAAAGTTCAATCGTAGTGCGTATGTAATCATCAAATTCTGTTGCATTAATTTTCTTACCATAAGATACAGTTTGAAGTATGATGTGGAAAAACAGGAAACAGTCACTAAAGAGAAACTTGATTATGAATAAACATTTTAAGAAATAAATTATTAACAATGACGTGTCATGTTAAAAACCTGTGATTCTACCTCGCTTCGGAAATTTAAAATTTTTTCACTTCTAGATGCATCGAAATGCAGTATGGGTCTTATTGCATTATATAGGTAGATACCGAGGTAGATACATTACCTGTCACAAGTAGTATTTCACTTGACACGGGCAGACCCGGTAAATAGTTAAAAGCTTAGTCAAAATATTTTTTTTTAAATTTTAAACATGGATGGGTATGAAAATAAAACTGTATAGAAAAGTAATGTATCTCAGAAATTAAACAAAAAATTTCTAAAAAGTAGAAGAAATACGCTTTCCATTGATGTATAATACGTTAATAAAAGTTAAGAATGTATAACTTTATTTCATCATATTTTTGAGATATGCACTCAAACCTTTTTCAGGAGTAACCAAAAATGTCAACTTTGAGGCCGTCTGCAATAATAATAAGATCTTCAATCATTTTTGGCAGAGCCTTATATGAAGCGGAACCACTGTGCGGGGCGCTGCACTCGCTCTTCATGAGTTACTTATCGTTTCAAAATGGATATGTTCCCCACTATATTCTATAAAAGGAGTATAGTGCAGACCACAGTGGTTCGAAAGTACGAATAAGTGACTAAAAGTGTAAATTTTACATACCTAAACCACGTTAAAGTTGTTCACAAAGTGCAGGAAAAATAGGGAACAATTTTCAATTCCCTGGGGTGGCTTATGGGAGCTGTATTTTCGGGATCATCCGATTAATGAGTTACTTTTATTTGACCCAGTAAGAAATGGTCTAAATAATTCAGGAAAAACCTTGTCAGGAATTGCATAGTAATTATTAACATTAGGAATGATTTTATGGTACTATAATTCTGCAGGTCAAAATTAAAAAAATTTTATGCGTATTCAAAACAAATAGCATTTAAACGCAATATGTTGAAAGAAAAAAATATGTTTAGAAACTGAGGCCTAGATGTGAAGGTATAGTATTTAGTGCTGCTTCAAATTTATTGAAAATAATTAATACTGCACTGGATTCTGAGATATTATTTATTTCTAAGGATTAATGAATCACAAATATTTTTAATTAAAATAAACTGTCTTATCAATTCAATTAATAGTTATAATGTATAGTTGCAACTTAGTTGCAACATAAAAACATCGGCCTCTTTGATCCCTTTACCGCCTTCAAAGAAATTGAGGTTTTTTATGTTGCAAATAGGTTTGAAATAAACTATATTTCGGTACAATCTTTATTCGGTGAAATTTATTTCTTGTTATTGCATTTTAGAATTATTAAGTTAATCTTGCTTTGCTGCATATAAAAATTCTTCTGAAATTAATTCCATTTCTCTTAAAATTGAAACGTACCACAATAATTCACTCAAGGCACTTAAATTACAAGAGTCCTCGGAATTCAAGTTGAAAAATTCTAGCTTCACAGGAAAAGTTAGAAATCAAGGAATCTGACATTATTTTATTGAATAACAATAACCAGGTCATAATTAGTCTCTAAAATTTAATACCCTCTGATTAATAACCCTCAGAGACAAGTAAACTCTAAATCAAACTCAAGTGATTTTGGTTTTCTCTGGTATTTCCTGTTTTAATACTGTAATATAAGTTTTATCTCGTTTATTTAATTTCAAGTGTAAAATAATTGATCTAATAAGGGTTTGATTTTTTACACTTGTAGCTTAACACTCAGTTAATGATCCTGGAAAATACTAAAGATACTTATTTATGATATGGTTAGGTTCCTATTTATTATTTGCTTATTAAGGCAGTGGAATGGATATAACTATAGATTACAAATTAACATGGTTTTATCGTATATATATACTGCATCATCAGAAATGACGGAAATATCAAACAGTTTTATTACAATTGATTTCTCTTTACTCATAAAAGTTCTGAAAGTCATTTCTGACTTTGATCCTTACCGACCTACATATCTGTGCAAATACTAATTGCCAAATAATAGAACTTGGAGGGGCAAGAATGTAGTTTTGGTATTGACAGTCTTTTTTTGATATCCCCGGCACAACGTAGTTCAACAACGGTATAGCTATTAATTTATCTACACAAATAGTAACAAATACTAAAAGTTATACCTAAAAGATACAAAGTCAGAATCCTCCCACTTTATTTAAATAAATATTAAGTAAACTAGCCACACACTTAGCTATTATTTTCTTACTAGAGTATACACTTCTTGATAATTTCGGGCATTTGTCCTTTTTCCAGTTTACCTATTGCGGTTAAGTGCAGGTAGATGGCGTTACCATATAACTCGTTATTGCTCTGCTATCTAATAGAGACGTATACCGAAATCCGTTATCGATGACGTTGAGTTGCGTTCACTTACTCCATACTGACGAGGACAAAAACCAAAAGCCGGTCTACGAATGGTGTTCGCGACAGCCTAGAGAAGGATTTCTCTTCATTAGATAAAAATCCTTTACCAATAGTCAATCGCAATGAGGGCTACCGCGCTTGTATTCACCACGAGAGGCGCTAGTGTAGGATTTTTATAAAAATTAGCTGAAAAACATTTAAAGTAATGATGACAGAAGGGAAAAGTAGTAATTTACTTGCTGAGTAGGAAAATTATTGTACCTATCAGATGTCTTATGTCATTAAAGTTAGGTTATATCAAGCATGAGCATGATGAAAACAACTAGTATGCATGATTATTACTTACGATTTTCTGTAGTAGTCTCCTTTGGTAACGCATAATCGTCAGGATTATGGAAATGTTCCTTACAAACACACGAATGTTTCGAAGGAATAAATTATCCCTACGAATTTATACCAACCACTGCTTTAAGTGAGTTTTGTCTCTCGGAAACATATGTCCGCATTTTGTTTCCAAAGAAAATGGAACTACACAACACTAAGGCATAATTAATAAGTTTCTTTTATTTAGTGGTGTACGAAATGATTGTAATAAAACCCTATAAACTTGTTCCACGCCGACCAATAACTTTTGACAGCCACCTTACTCGTCAGTGGCGCCATCTAGTGAGCCTAAAAACGATAGCCCTCATTAAAGCTTAAGTACTTCTTCGGATAATAGAAATTTATAAATTATCAAGAAGTATAGTCTACTATGAAAGTAGTAGTTATCAGTAGGGCTACTTTAATTTTGAATTATATAAAATAAGGGAATTATTACTTTGCACCTTTTAGATATGACTTTAAGTATTTATTACTATTTATGTGTATATTTCTCCTATCTTTTAGAATACATTCATTGGTATTAATTTATCGACTTCGTGGTAATTTTTTCCCATCACTAACACTTAGTTTTAAAATGTGTTTACACAATTAATAGCTGAGTCAAAATTGTGGGTTATTAAATAATTTCGAAATATTTAACTAATCTTGGTTCTAAAATAATTGAATAATTTATATAATTTTACCCGAGGGCACGTTAACGTTGCTGTATTTTCCACTAATATATTTTTCCAAAAATTGTCTAAAAAGTGGATTGTCTAATTTCGACCATGGTTGTTACATTCTATCATAAATTCCACTAAAGTTCAGTTAAAATTACGTTGCATGTCACTGTAAGTAAAGTCATACACGCGCCGTTTATGGTTTTCTGAGGAAATATGTCTATTAATATTTGTGTTACATGACCACGAAATTGCTTTTTCACATCTGTGCAATATAATTATTTTCTACCATCAAATTGTAAATCGGCAATATCGCGAATCCAAGAATTTACTGTAGCTTCCGTCGGTTTAGTACGTTGTGACATTTTAACTGCGCATTTTTAGTACCTACGTCCGAATTCAACATACTGTTTGATCATCTTATATGTTTTCTCTCCTCCACGCTAGGGCCGGCCGTTGGCCTTCAGTAATGTAAATTACCAATATACTGTAATTTAAAAGAAAAAATCTATTAAGTATTACGTTTCAATTTAATATAGTGCATTTCCTGACAAAACTAAGTTACCATGAACATTGTAAAATGAAATAAAATGCACTTAATGTTTTTGTAGTTTGGGAATTAGGTGTTTGCAACATATTATATTATATCTGTAAAAGTCATTTCTGGGAACTGATCGGTAAATCCCACGTATGTTAATAAGTCTTGTTGCCTGTTGCTATGAAAGCACAGTAGCTTTCCAAAAATGTAACTAGATTATCGGCTATACTAATAATCGTAATAAGACTTAACAAAATATATTAGCTTGTTCTCTCTCTTTCGGATGCAAAGAACTTCAGGATAACATAAAGTGATGTAAAATATTCGACCGTTATAAGGTTTAACATGCAAGTAGTCTAATAATGTAATATACTACTATTTGTAAAATATAAAGCTCTAAAATACTGATTTTAAAACAATTCAGTTCTGAAAAATAATGACCTCAATGTCATTAAAATATGAATTAAAATAGTATTTTATACAACAAGTGGCTAAAATGGTGTTTTTTTTTACAAGCAGGGCGTTTATAGTACAAGGCGAAGGCGAGTGCTATAAACAACACGAGTAGAAATGTAAAAAAAACACATTTTAGTCTCGAGTTATATACAAACTTTTTTGTATCGCCATTCGAAATTAGAAAACAGTATAATTTTGTAAAAATACGGCAAACTGACAAAGTTACCTTGTCGTAATGACTATTCTATTGCTGTTTCCATAGAAACCAATAATAAAACAACTAAATATTGAACGATTTGAACGTCGTATTTGACACATTCTACTTTACAATAATTATTATTTGGAACAAAATGAGTGATAGTGAGGAAGATTTTATTCCTGGTACTCCTCCAGAAATCAGGGAGCAAGCAATTGCTGTAACTTTAGATTTATTACCAGCGAAATCTAGAAAATTATACGAAAAAGAATATGATTTATTTATACACTGGTGTAAGAAGAAAACTGTGAGTAACATTTGAGTTTGTTCTTTTGATTTATCTATCTGAAAAAGCAAAAACTTTAAAATGTCCAAGTCTCTGCTCCAAGTTTTCAATGCTTAAAGCAGTTTTGAATGTAAAGAATAATGTAGATGCATCCAATTATCAAAAAAGTAAAAGTTTTTTTTGAAACGACAATCCACTAGGTATAGGGCTAAGAAATCTAAAGTTGTCGAATTTTTTTTACTAGAAGCACCAGATGAAAAGTTTTTAATGTTGTATATAAGTTGTATAATAGGCTTGGCTGGCGCTTGTCGTCGAGAGGAACTCTACAATATGATCATTGTTGACATTGTGAGAAAAGACTGCATGCTGGTTTGTTAAAGTACCTGATTCAAAGACCCACATTGAAAGGACTTATACGGTAATTGGTGAGACAGTTAATGGAATAAATCCACTAAATATTTATGATAAATATGCAGCTATTTGCCCTACTCATGTGAATCACAAAGGGGTTTTTCTTCAATATCGAGGAGAAAAATGTACGGTCCAACGAGATGGTATTAATATATTTTCAAAAATACCAAGTATTATAGCTAAATACCTTAACTTATCTAATCCTGCCAATATACGAGTCACGTCTTTAGGAGATTTTCGGCATTACTATTAGCTGGTTCTGGAGCTGATACTCTTACCTTAAAACGTCATGGGGGATGGAAATCCTCATCAGTTGCTGAGGGATATATAGAAGATAGCATCCAGAACAAAAAGAAAATTTGAAAACAGATATTTTCAAACAATACTACAGAAATGACTATGTCTGCCGATGTAGTCGTTATTGACCAACCACCATATTAATACAAATGAATCAAATATTTTCCGCATATCTGAACCTATAATTCCAGGAATAAATATAAATATTGTTACTAACAGTACTATTGATATAAATTTTCGTTAAATTGTTCATGAAATTTGTTAATAATAAGTATTTGATGTAAGAACTTTAATTTGTTGTCCGTTGACTATTAAGTTTTATTTCACACTGTGAAATAAAATTTCTTCATTTCACACTTTTTTCTTTATTTTTCACTTGTCAATAATGGCATTGTTTTGATTCATTAAAACTGTCCAATAAATGTCATTTTAGGATATGACATTACAAAAAAATATTTATTAGTCTCCCTGACTATTACAGTTTTAAGCATTTTATATGTATTATATTTAGAACGGATATGTTTAAAAAATATTTATTTGTTTTTGAATGGCTTGGTGCATTCATTTAAAGTTGCACTTCTCTTAGAGAAGTTTTTAATACAGCACGAACAAGAAGTTAAAATATTTAAGTACATTTTAATTACCTACATTAATTTATAAAACTGAATTAAACCTGAACATAAATTCTAAGAGAGTAATAATAATAAGTGGTTTCCTTGTTATAAAAATTACGTAAATAATATTTATTTTCCCGTTTACGTGTAGCCGTCTTTTCTGCACCAGTATCAACAACATCTTTTCTCTGACAATCTTGCATTATAAAATAAGATTCAAAATATAGCAAATAATATTTCAATACATAATTTTAATACTGATTTTAAAGAATTAATTATAAATCGAAATAAAGTTATTTTATTTTTAACTTCTTGTATCAATAAATGTATAAAATGATCCAAAGCAAAACCATCAGATATTACGAAAAACTACGTACTACTAGTTTTTGAAAAAGATGGAAGCACTTTTTTTATTTAAATATGCTCACTGTCATCATCACAAAAAACTTCCCTGAAGTTGAAGTAGGTATACCGCTCTGAAGTTCTTATACCATTTAAATGTTAAGTAAAATCTAAATAAAAAGTTATTCAAGATAGCTTTAAACCGGTTCCACTCAAAATCGAGTGATGTTTCAGTATTCATTTGTTTATTTTTTTCTTAATAAAAAAATTTGAGTTTTTTATTATCGTCAATGGGTAATTGTTCATTAAGGAAAATAAATTAGAGTTAAAATTATGATCAATATTTTCTGTAAAAGAATTTACTCCAATTGATTCTGAATTTACTTACAAGAATAAAAAGTAAAACGAATAAAAATTTTAAAACTTTTATTAAGAGAATGGTTTCTTCACAGTTAAGCGATTAGCATATTATGTTAAATTATATATTTTTTAAATGACTTCTTTTATGTTCTTCAACTTATGTCTAAAACTTCTACCTGTTAAATTAAAACAACAGGTAATAAAACCCCTGTATCCCTGAAGGTACCTCAAAGTACCTTGTGCGGGAGAGGGCTACATATTTAGCAACAATAGACACACACCCAATATCCGAATATGCTAGGATTAATTTTTAGCTTAGAAAAATCCTAGCTCCTCGACCGGAGATCGAACCCAAATTTAAATTCAAAAATATTTTATTTTAAATTAAATATGGACGCCCGGTTCGTTGCCGACATAGCATCCCCGCGGATAGTGGTAATTGTTAGGTCGGGCACCTAAAAAACAAGAACATTTTAAATTGTATGATAACTTTTGAACAATAGAAATCAACGACGTATGCAAAAGCATGCGCCGCTGATGTAAAACTTCTCAACCAATGAGAAGCCGGCATTTCCACTTTTTCAACACATCCTGTTGTCCGACCTCCCCTTTAAAAATGGACTCATCTGTCATTAATTTGACGCTATTTGTCAAAACTTTTCATTTGTAATTGAGTTTTAGTGATTTTCAATGGTGTTGTTGCGAAATAGTTTGAAAATTTCTACGAAAATCGTTTAAATAGAAAGGAATGACCGTCCGATGAGGAGATTATTGATAGTAAGCCACCAGAAATTGTGAACGCTGCGAAACAAAGCTCACTTAACCTCCTTTCTGAAAGATCCAGGAAAAAAATATGAGCAAAATTATTCCACTTTTATGGACTGGCGCAAAAAGAAGACGATAAATTCCTTTTCTGAAAATGTATTGATGGCTTATTTCGGTGAGCTACAAACTAAATACAAGTCCTCAACTTTGTGGTCAATATAATCGATGTTACGGAGTACTTTAAATTTAAACAATGGAGTGAACATTGAACAATATTCAAAATTGAGGGCCCTTTTGAAACGAAAATCAGAGGGCTACCATGCTAAAAAGTCCAAAACCTTCATAGATCAAGAGATTGATAATTTTATAAAAAATGCACCAGACAAAGTGTATCCTGCTATGAATGTAAGAATGTATACCTATGTAGTTCCTTATAGGCAAATTGTGGTAGATTTGATTTTAGGTCTCCCTCATCATGGGAGTAATGGATGCATGTCAATCATGTGAATTTAAGGCGATGAAAATTGATGACTTGAAACATTTAAATAATTCTGTGCTTGTAACAGTTCCATTAACAAAAACTAAAACTGTTCGATTTTTCTGTAACTGGCGAGTATTATCAAATTATCAAAAACTATATGTCTCAGACCACCGAATGCAACACAGGCTCTCTTTTTAAATTATCAAAAAGGGCAAGTGCACTATGTAGGAAATTGGAATTAATAAATTGAGTAGAATGGGCAAGCAGGTAGCAACGTTTTTGAAACTTCCAGATCCACATCTATACACCGGACATAGCTTCAATAGGTCATCTGCAACAATACTTATAGACGCGGGAGCAGATATAACAGCTTTAAAGAGACACGGAGGTTGAAAATCATCTACTGTAGCCGAGGGCTACATAGTTGATTCGATGAAAAACAAATTGGATACTGCAAACAAGATTCTTAGTGCTATTAACGACAATAATCCCACCACAAGTGCAAACAACACAAATGTGATGACTAATAAGAATCTCTATGTTAATGTAAATTTTCCACCTCTCAGTATTATCAACTATTTTTAATATTGTAAAAAAAAAAATAGGTAATTGCAATATTTTTCCATTTTATTTAATACGATTGGAAAAAGTATAGGTAGTGTTTAACTCGTGACACTTGGCCATTTCTACTCGGATGAATTGCTCCACGCGCCTTCGGCTTGTGTCGCAAAAATGTCATCCTCATGGAAATGGCCAACTTTCTCAGTCATTGAACAATATACTATTATTCGCTTGACGTAGTAGACATGATTTATAATCCTTCATCAAGAATATTTTTTTTATAGTCAAATACAAAAAAAGTTTGGGTCCCGTACATTTTTGTTAGTATGATATTGTCGTTTTCGTGGACTAATTCAAGTTACAGTTTTGTATTTTAGACAACTTTTATTATTTTGTTTTAAATTAACTGTTATATATGATTTAAAAATGTGTTGGTAAATTATTCAAGATATTATTAACCGTGGGGTGAAACAGGTAGATACAAGCTTTACGGCAATGTAATTTCGCAACATCACTCACAAATTGAACGTTGATTGGAGGGATAATAACCCCAGGAGACAAAATCAGAACGAAAAGTGGTTCAGAGGATGATGATATAACGACAAATAGGTACGTGTATAAAGCCCCGGAGAATTGAAATCGTATTAAACGGGAGCTTGTAATATCGGTTTTAATTTATTTAGCGTTTAATGTCATGTAAAATATGAACGTAAACTTTTCCCTATTTGAATTTTGTTATTGCCTGTTGTGCTTGTAGTAAAAATATGACAAATGATTAGTAAATCCCAATTGTAAGTCTCTTATTGCTGCTCTTAGTTTTGTGTAATTTGTTTTATAAAAATAGCGTATTAGTACTGAAATAGTTCAATAGAATTAATTGAAAATATCAACTTTGCAAATGGGGTAAATATAATATGGTTATTTGCCAATAAATTTGAAACGTCTTAAGAGGGCTAATCAAATCAGTGTTTGTAAGGTAATTTTTCAAAATTTATTTCTTCCATACGGTTTGGTCAAATTACACCAAATTTGGAGGATCAATAGTTGAAAGGGCACTAGAGGGTACATGTATATCTATTTTAATTAATTTTCACTTTATGTAGGGAAAATTTATGCTGTAAATATAAGTGAAATTTGGACGTGATTAGCTCCTGAATTATGATATCAATCGGTAAAATTCGAGGTAAAATTCATACATGTCGTCTAGAATGAATCTTCATAATTATGCTCAGCAAGTTTCAAACTTTTATTCCGTACTATTTGGTTAAAATAAATTTTCTAAATAAGTATCTTTGTCACTACAAATATAGCAAGGAAGGGTTACCTCTATCGGGAATCGCACCTCAATGAAGTCGGTGAATAAAACGTCCAGTGAAGGTATAGTCAAAAGCAAAATTATTCAGCGGCGCATGTATAAAAACTTTCTAGAGAGTGACACAGCTATCCGAAGCTTTTTCCCGACTAGGCCCCTTAAGTTCCAAACATTAAATTTGGACCATATTGTATATCTTGTCAAATGTTTATCTAAATATCATGATTTGCTGGGATAGTTATATAGGGGCTGAGGGTGAATTTTCGCTATAACTTTTTGTCTTATTTTTTTTAGACAATTAAAACGGAAAAAGGTACCAGTTTTAAAAACTGCATAAAAAAGTGCTATTACTAAATTTCTATAGGAGTTATTTGTATTTTAATATTGCAATACAGGATGGGTATATATAATGGATAGGTAACAACATACATCTATAAAATTTATTATTTTTTTTTTTTTTGGCATTATGCCATTAGCCATACAGCCAGACACAACATGGTGATATAGAGTTTTACCTACGTCTAACCTATACAAAAAGAAAGAGAAAAAAAAGGGAAAAAAATTATATTTGAAGACAGGCGAGGGAAAAAACAAGGACACACGCTTCTCATCCTGGGGTCTATCAAGACATTGTTTTTATTATAACAAATAGTTTTAGAGGACCATTTTAGTATAAAGGTTTAAAGACACGGGGTAACAACAAAGGATACAAAACTAACCTATGCTGAATAATTTTCAAAGTAACATTTCTGTTTTAACTAAAAAACTGATAATGCAGTCAAACACTGATTTACTATTGAGACTGAGTAGAGAGAGTATATTAAACGGAAACTGAATACTGCAATTCATAAGATTGTTATACAATGTGTTGCTAGTTGCTTTGTTTTTCGTGCATTCAAAGAAAATATGATCAAGGTCTCCTTTCGTATTACATGTTGCACAAATATCAGAGGGCACTACTTTTATTTTGTATAGGTGTGCTGGGTATCGAGCATGACCAAATTTTATACGATTTGCTGATGTAACATATTTTCGTAGAAAATCATAACCATCGTTCCAGAACTTAGTCGGAAGATCAGCATGTATAAAAGTATATCTTGTTTGACTAGAGGAACAGAAATCATGCCATAACTGTTTCCATTTGTTTTTTAAATTCGTTCTTGTAACTGAGAAAGCATCAGTGTAGCATAATTTTGGTTCATACGAAAATCCAGTGTTAATGCTTTCTTTTGCTAAGGCGTCAACAATTTCATTATTTTTAAACCTATGTGGGCTTTTACCCAAAGAAAATATACTTCTTTTCCAGTTATCAATATGTTATGTAATATACAAAAATAATTCCACAATATTTTTAACTATATTCTTTGTAGAGCCATTTAAAATATCGATTTACGCAATGAAGCATGTAATTTAAGGATAGAATTTTTTTTATTTACAATAACTTTATAATTAATACTATTTTAAGTTTGTATCTTAAAGTTTAGAAGATGATTAAGAATAACTAAGTAATTTTAAAAGTACTTAAAACTGATCAAATTAATTTGCTTTGATAATAATATAAAACATAGGCAACTGTTATAAAAAGAACTGAGAAATTTACCAAATTGAGATGTAAAGTTATTTTCTGTCATGGTATTACAATTAGAAAATTAACTACATTGCAATATTTAAATACAAATAACTCCAAATCGATAGCTCCTATCGACATTTAGTAAGAGGACCTTTTCAATGTAGTTTTTAACACTGGCGTTTCTTTCCATTATAAATGTCCAAAGAAAACAAGACAAAAAGTTCCGGCGAAAATTCACTCTCATCTCCTTTGTAAATACTCCAACAAATCATGATATTTAGATGAAAATTGAACAAAATATGTAACATTATGAAATTAATAAAAGACCGAAATTTAATTTTTGCAACTTAAAACGTTTCGAGTTTATTGGCATATTATAAGTAGGTTGTACTTACCCTATTTAAGGGGTTGTAGCTCCCTTATGAACTGATTTAAGACAAATCTTTATATACAAAACTCAACTTATTTTGTATGTTTCTATGACCCCCTTGAAAGATGGTGCTTAATTATGAGACACCATGTATATACCTATTATACTAATATACCTATATGTACAGTGTGGAAATTAAGTAACGCATAAATTCAGTAATTCCGTTGCTATTAATTTTTTGGAAAAAAATCTCGAAAGGGTGTAGCGATTTTAACTTCAGCAAATATTTTCAGCCTATTTTCAGTTTCTTATGTCATTTATTTTTTTAAGTTATGACGTCATCGACTTTTTTTTAAATGACAACCTATGTTTTTTATTATTGATTTCGGTAGTAGTTTTTATTCCGGTTCCGACCGTATAAAATTTTCGATATGTTATTATTTGAAAAAAATCGAATTAAACAGTCTTAAATTTCAAATAACAAAAATTCATTAAATTGGGAAAATTTATCTGGTTGCCTAAGTTTGACGGAAAGTTATCGACAGCACATTCGTTTTTTTATTAACACGCTTTTATTAGCTTCACCTGTATGTTTGCTTGCTTGCTTGCTTGTTTGCTTGTTTGTTTGTAACCGACTCTTTGGACTCGATTTTGACCCACTTTAAACGGACAGATTTAATTGAAACTTTATACACTTACGAAGAACCGGTAACAATACAATAATTTGATAAGTTTATATCATTATCCTGATCAGGATCGCCAGTCCTTTCCTCACGTATCCTGTGCGTGAGAGCAAAGGCTTAATACGTAAGTACATTCCGTGATTGTCAGTTAGATCGGTGGTCGAGCGGGCTAAGGCAGTCGAGGCGAAACGACAGACTCCTCGGGCGTGAGTTCAAATCCCACGGCTGAAATAAAAAACTTTTTTTTTTCAGAAATATCTGTTGGATCGTAATATGTTATAATATCAGCATCAATAAGCAATATAAATATAGTTTAAAAAAACTACAAAACACGCTTTCATATCACATCAAACTAAAAAATGAAAAATAAATATAGTTTAAAAAAACTAAAAAACACGCTTTTAAAGCACATCAAACTAAAAAGTGAAAAATAATTATTAATATAAACTGAAAACAATAATGAACGAAAAATACTAGTATTATTGTGAAAAAAGCGTGGCTTGCTCGATATACGAAAAATATGGCACAAAGCGCCCCACGCTTTTTTCACAATAATACTAGTATTTTTCGTTCATTATTGTTTTCAGTTTATATTAATAATTATTTTTCACTTTTTAGTTTGATGTGCTTTAAAAGCGTGTTTTTTAGTTTTTTTAAACTATATTTATTTTGAAATTATACAAATAGTTGAAAATCGAACTAATGTGATACACCGGCAACTAGATACAACATACAAGTGATCTAAAAATCATATGTTGTGTAAATATCGGTTCCTATCTTTTTAATGTCTATGCAGTCATTGCATAGACTAACTGGTTTTATGAGTCACTAACTTAATTTGAAGGTATTTTAACTCTTGTTATTTTTTGAATAAGGGGGTAGACGGTTTGCCCAAAAAAAAAATTCCAAATGTCTGCAGTCATTTTTAAACAACTGTGTATCTAGTTAAAGCAGATAACTGCTGTTTTGGTCAAAAAAGTTAAGAGAATCTTTTAGTTGTGTAAATAGGGCTTCTTTTTTTAATCTAAAAGCTTCAGAGTCTGAAAAATCAAGCTATATTACTATCAAATCTGTTCACACAGCTAAAAAATGGGAGGATTCCAAAGACAGGATAATAGGACATTCTCATTTTTGGCCCCACGAGTACAATTGAAATAAAACTAATTAAACTTTTAATTGTTTCAATAGAAGTGTACCTGGTTCTAACATGCTAAGTTCCAAATTTTCTTATTTTAAGAGATTTAGGTAAAAACATTCTGGATGCCATTGGTAATGTTCCAGAAAAAAGCGCCAGGCTCGTCTTGAATATTAGAGATGGTACAAATAAACTGCAAGAAAGGCAAACCCGAAGGCTAAACTAAAACATTTTCCCCAGAAAACAAAATATCAGAACGCAAGAAGAATCCTTAAGGTCTACGATACATTTTCTTGAAAAAGAAGAACATAAAGACTATTAAGGCAGTTCCTGACTCAAAAATAAATCTTTAAAATGGCATTTTAAGTTCTTTATTTATTTTTGCTTGTAAAAAAACATTTCTTTACATTTTTTGAGTAGTGGTGAGGGGTATGTAAAACTTCTCATATGGTCCAAATGCTACTATCTGACCGACATCATAGATGTCTCTGTGGCGGATAGCGACTTGCGAAGCAAGTACCGAGAGCGGCGACCTCTAGCCTAGGTGGACTAAACTACTGTTATTAAATATGATTTGAACGAAACAACTACTCAGCGGGCAAATACCCCGACCTGCATTGGATTATACCTTCAAATCATGATAGATCGGTAGCCAATATCATTTGTCAATTCCTAACCGGATATAGACCTGTTTCAAACTTATTAGTTCTCCTCAGTATGCCATAGGTCATGGAACAGACAAATGATAGTGGCCAACCTGCCCTGTATTTGCCCGCTGAGTAGTTGTTTCGTTCAAATCATGTTTAATAACAGTAGTTTAGTCCACTTGGGTAGAGGTCGATGCTCTCGGTACTTGCTTCGCAAGTCGCTATCCGCCACAGAGACATCTATGATGTCGGTCGGATAGTAGCATTTGGACCATATGAGAAGTTTCACATACCTCTCACCACTACTCAATTTACATTAGTCAGTATATGACTAGCAGGTTGGCCGCTATCATTTGTCTGTTCCATGACCTATGGCATACTGAGGAGAACTAATAAGTTCTAAACCCGTCTATGTCTGGTTAGGAATTGACCAATGATATTGGCTACTGATCTATC